>BPTQ01000003.1:243749821-243775614 GCA_019973895.1 Chrysanthemum seticuspe | reverse complement strand
TTAAGATAGGTAATGGGAAAAGTTGTTTTGTTTGGTTTGATAAATGGCACATTAGCGGTCCTTTAAGCAAGCTAATTTCTCACAATTTCCTTGTGTCTAATGGGTTTGACTTAAATGATAAAGTGCTGGATTGGATTGACAGTGGTAAGTGGGTGTGGCCGTTGGATTGGGTTGGTAGGTTTGATGTGGTTACTAATGTCCCTGTCCCTGTTTTAAGTGATTTGGATGATAAAGCTATTTGGTACAACAAGAACTATGATATTGTTGATTTTAATGTTAAAGAGGCCTGTGATATTATTAGAGAGAATGTGCCAGAGGTTATATGGCATAAGCATGTCTGGTTTACGCAATGTATACCTAGACATGCTTTCATTCTTTGGATGGCGATAAAAGGTAGGTTAAAGACTCTTGACAGATTGTCCCGGTGGTTTAATGTTAACAGTAGTCTTTGCTCTTTGTGTTCTATTGGTAATGACTCGCACAGTCATTTGTTTTTTGATTGTCAATTCTCTAGTTTTATTTGGAACAAATTGAAAGTTATGGCGAGAATGGATAGTTTAAGTAACATTTGGGCTGAGGTTATTTCTGGAATCTGTATTAGTAAGGCTAGCAATTCCATTTGGAGCATCATCCAAAGGCTTGTTTTTGGGGCTTCTGTTTATTTCATTTGGCAGGAGCGAAACTCTAGAATGTTTGGTGGTACTAGCAGATCTGTTAATGTTGTTTTCAACCAGATTGTCAATGTGGTTAGGCTTAAGCTGTTGAGTCTTAATATCAAAAGGTCTAATGAGGTTAGTAAGGCTGCTACTGTGTGGAGTCTTCCTGGTTTAGGTAGGAAAGATTTTGACGGGCTTATTGATGATATGGATATTGATGATATCACATAATGCTTTTGTTAAGTTTGGTCTGCATAAATTCAGGAATAACTTTATGCAGTATAGGAAGTTTTTGAATTGGTGTAGTATTCATAATGGGTACAATGGGCATAATCTGTTTTGGAGGTATGGGAAGAAGAATGTTTGGAATGATTCGAGTTGGGTCTGTTGGCTATGCACTACAGAAGATAGCAGGAACTATGGTTTAATTATCTATGGTGGTTTTGGTGTAGAGGAAGGGCCATATACTATGGTTAAGTTTTATCATGAGTTTGCTGTTTTTTTTCTGCGCTGGTCAACTGATTGGTATATGTGGATTGTTAGTTTTCTTTGCAGATTATGGACTAAAGACCATATGCTATTTTGGTTCTTTTGGTTCCTGTATGAGTTCTGTTTTATGCAGGAAAAGTGGTGTCTCGGCCTCTATCTTTTCTCTGCTTGCTGCGGCTTTGTTGTTTGGCATGTTCTCAAGCTGCATTTTGGTTTTGACACAACTATGATGGGGAGGTTTAAGGGAAGGATGCACTCTTTTCCTACTCTTAGGTTTTTCCCTTGGGGTTTTACTTTGGGTAGGTTTTTAAGGAGGCATCTTCCTTTAAACATGCTACACTGGCACTCCCTTTATGGATATTTTATGGATGATGCTATGATGACTTGGTTCACTGTTCTTGGATTCAGTTTGATGTCTAATGATGTTGCCTTATGGATGAGTTCTTTGGCCTTGGATGCATATCTTTATGGAGTTAGTACAGATGTATTTTGAGATTTACAGGTTTTCTAATAAGCTTTAGTATATGGTGATGTTTTGGGGTGCTTTGGTTGGTCCCTTTGCACTTTCAATGATTCAGAGTATACTTTGGTTTGTTAGTTTATTCCTGGTCTCAATGTCTTTTGGTCTGTATTTTGTTCCTTTTGGTTCTCAGTTGTATTTCTTTCAGTTTTGTATTTGTTTTGTTTGTATGTTGAGCTTGGGTTTGTCCATGGCCATTGTGCTTTTTAGCCTTAGCATGCTTTTAGGGATGTATCCTTTAAGCTTTTTGCTTTGGGCTTGTTTTGTAGTTTGTTGCCTTTTGGCTCTTTCTTAATAAATTTACCATTAAGAATAGGTACTTGAATAAACGTAATAACCTATTACAAATAAAAAACGTATGTGATAGTTAACCCTTAAATGTAAAAACCTCATCTAAGATGTTATAAAGTACTTATATAATGGCAATCTTACAAAAATATAGTAAAATTTCGAGGCTAGTAAAACGCTCCATCAAGTGTCATTGTACACGTTTTTAGCTATACATATGTAAGGCGTTTGCGATGATATAATTTCCGTAGTAGTAGATGTTTATGCTTTAAGTTTTAGCCTTTTATATACCTAAATGTAGCGTTATAACCATTATAGGGGCATAACACCAACAGTTTTTTAAAATATTTAGTCATTTATGAGGGTATTATAGCATTTAGGTACTTGAATAAACATAATAACCTTTTACATATAGAAAACGTATGTGATACTTAATCCTTAAACGTAAAAACCTCATCAAAGATGTTATAAAGTACTTATATAATGACAATCTTAAAAAAATATAGTAAAATTTTGAGGCTAGTAAAACGCTCCATCAACTGTCATTGTACACGTTTTTAGCTATACATATGTAGGGCGTTTTCGATGATATAATTTCCGTAGTAGTAGATGTTTCTGCTTTAAGTTTTAGCCTTTCATATACCCAAATGTAGCGTTATAACCATTTTTAAGGCATAACACCAACAATTTTTTAAAATATTTAGTCATTTATGAGGGGATTATAGCATTTAGGTACTTGAATAAACGTAAAAACCTATTACATATAGAAAACGTATGTGATACTTAATCCTTAAACGTAAAAACCTCATCTAAGATGTTATAAAGTACTTATATAATGACAATCTTAAAAAAATATAGTAAAATTTCTAGGTTAGTAAAACGCTCCATCAAGTGTCATTGTACACGTTTTTAGCTATACATATGTAGGGCGTTTTCGATGATATAATTTCTGTAGTAGTAGGTGTTTATGCTTTAAGTTTTAGCCTTTTATATACCTAAATGTAGCGTTATAACCATTATAGGGGCATAACACCAACAGTTTTTTAAAATATTTAGTCATTTATGAGGGTATTATAGCATTTAGGTACTTGAATAAACGTAATAACCTATTACAAATAAAGAAAGTATGTGATAGTTAACCCCTAAACGTAAAAACCTCATCTAAGATGTTATAAAGTACTTATATAATGACAATCTTAAAAAAATATAGTAGAATTTTGAGGCTAGTAAAACACTCCATCAACTGTCATTGTACACGTTTTTAGCTATACATAACTTTCTCTTTGTAGGATTTTTTTTTCTTCTTCATTTGACGCCAAAACTAGGGGGAGCTACTGTCAAGGGGGAGTTAGCGATACGTGGACTAATTTTTCCACACTTTTATTTCTTCCAAGGGTTAACTTTTTGTTTCGAAAAAAAGGGGGAGAAGAAGTAAAACTTAGGGGCTTTCAAAACTTACATCTATTCTTAAGTTTTACTCATCATAACATTATGTTTTGTCATCAACAAAAAAGGGGAGATTGTTAATACAAATAAACCGTAAAAACGTTTATTAATATTTTGCGATCTCTTTGTGTTTTGTTGATAACAAATATAATGTTATCTTAAGTATAATTTTAAGGATACATGTTACTTTTGTAAAGCATTTACATATAGCCATTTAAATACAAAAATGTAATAATTAAGCATTTGTTGTAATATTTATTAGGATGGGTAAAAACTGTCACACCCCCAAATTACCTGTTTTGCAGCGGAATGGAATTCCTGGGGATTGACTGTCATAGCATCACAATCACAGTTATATTGAACGACCTAAAGTGTCGTTTGAAAAGAACATCGTTTGATTTAATAAAACAATCAGAGTTTACAAAGTAGGTCCCAAATGAAAACCAATTTGTGCGGAAATAAGTTTGTTACAATACAAACGATGTTTTAAAGTAAGTAAAACCCAAGTGAGACGCGTCGTCATTCGCGACTCCATGATGTGTCCAAATGCATGCCATGAAGTAATTGCCTTAGAAACCTGAGATAAAAACATGCTAAAAGTGTCAACACAAAGGTTGAGTGAGTTCATAGAGTTTGTTTTGAAATGAAAAGCCCTTTCAAAATCGTTTATGCAGCAAAGGCATTGAAAATCCACTCAGTTCCAAGTTCCGCCCATACAAAACTTGCAACCTGTGTGTTCACAACCCATTGCCAAAGTGTGTAAAGTTTATGTTCAAATGCATGATATCCAATGAATTCACATAATAGTGCATGATTTACTGCATCAATAATTACTTGACATAATTATACCAAGACCTTTAGTTCAATGAAAATCCCAAGACATTCAGCCCAATGATAATCCCAAGACATTCAGCACAATGATAATCCCAAGACATTCAGCACAATGATAATCCCAAGACATTCAGTCCAATGATAATCCCAAGACATTCAGCCCAATGATAATATGATGTAGAATATGACTAAACATTCAGTTCAGGTAAACATATAGTTTGCAAATAGTCATGAATGTAATGAAAACAGTTTGAGCATGTATCTCCCCCAAAACAGTTATGAAAGCATTAAAACAAGAAAAGTGGGGCTATGGAACTCACTTGATAAACTGAGACGATGACAAAAGTGAGTACACCGAGATGTAGTGTGATACGTTAATCTTGACCTATTGTGAATGATATGATATGTCATGAGTTGCAATGTAATGTTATGCATGCATTCCATATGTTATTTATACCATTTACGGGTTTTTGAAAATATTACTCGTCGTCGAAAAATACTCTTTTGACGTCTTGACCCTTCAAAAATGACCTTACATGTTTTTACGTCAAAATGTCATCCTATAATGGTTTTATAATGATTTTTGGTGAAATTACTACTTTTCGTCGCAAAACAATGTCGACGGAATCTTCATGAAATTAACAAAAATGGCTCCGGAAAAACAGTCGTAAAACGGTGTACGTCGATCGTTAGAGAACGAACTCGACGGTTTTGGAAAGTTTGTATCGATATCTAGAAGTTTTAGTTCAGGAGTTTTCGTCCAAAAGGTCTCGATCATAAAGATATTAAGGGTTAAAGTTGGTGATTTTTGCTAATTGTGTGCAGAAAATAAGTTTCGGCCAAGTTTGAACATCCGTAATTAATTCACTATGACTCCGCTTTGCAAACGGCTTTTTGTTTTGAAAAATATGGCCGGTGAACTTGATTTTACTAGAAGACATTTCGTTATAAAAAGTTTCACATCATGGTTAAAAACTGCCGCGAACATAGCCCTTACAGCTAATAAAATACTTGTAACGTATAAATAATATAATTTTCAGAAAATAATATTTACGGCAACTTTATGAAAACGGCCATATCTTTGTCGTTTTAAATCCGTTTTCTACGTAAAATATGTCCTTAGCTTCGTATCGAAGTAAACTAATATATTTTTGAGAAGTCGAAATAATTTGTGAGGCATAAGGCTCGTTTTTGACCCGAACAAGTAAAAACAGCAAAGCTGAATTTTCTGAAAATAATACGTTTCGTCGTCAAACTTTAAAAATCCATAACTTCTTCGTTATAAGTCCGTTTTTATCCGTTCAAGCGGCCACGGATTCGTTTTAAAGTATATTTTCTAAATATCAAGGCCAAAATGTCGCACCAACAGTAGGTTTTTCCAGAAATTCGTTTTAAGGACAGAACCTAAAATATAGTTTACGAAAATAGTTTTTCTCGGACAAAACCTATTCTAATCCCTTCAAATCAACTCCACAACTAATCTAATCCTACCATACACCTTCTTAGGGTGTCATGGGTTCCTAATCACCATCAAGACCAAAGAATACCATGGGAGTAATTATAGGATGACCATAAGTATATAAAACTTCTAAAATCATGAAATAAATGGTATAATTCACATAACATGCATAATATCTCCAAAAATGAAGAGAAACATATGAAAATGACAAGGAAACATGAAAATGATAAGAATATGCTTACAAGTGATAGTGAAGAGGTGTAGGTAACAAGGATTAACTTAAATATCCTTGGTTTTTATTTCAAAACCATAAAAAGGATATATCTAGGTTGTAATAACACTTGATTTTGCAAAAACTTTTGATCCCTTGATCCCTTTGAGGTGTGGCCGGTTCTTGAAGCCAAGAAGAAGAAGAGAGAAATTTTGTTGTTTAACACTTGAAACTATGAGTCTTTGAATGAGAAAAAGATCAAATAAGACTTATGTATTATTGAAGACAAAGTCTTAAGGAAACCATGCTACATTTATGAGTGCACCCTCCCCTTGGCCGGTTTTTGGGGGAGGGTTGTCTCTCAAATTATTATTATTTTTTTTTAAATTGTAACTTGTATAATTTTTGTGTTTAATTTGTAGAAAAATGTAAGTTAAATAAATGTAAAGGTAAATGGTAGAATTTTGGTACAAGTAAGTTTTTAGTAGCTCAAAATAGATTGTATTGAGGTGATAAAAATTGTAAAAATACTTTCCTTGTGAAAATTGAGTGATAAAATAATTATCGTACAATTTTTAAGAAAAACGACGTAATAATTAAACGTTAACGATTTAAGTACCAAATAAATTCAAAACACTAGGAAAACTAAAAATATAGTTTTTATAAACTAAATGTAAGTTTTAAAATACCTCGGGATCATTTTTGAAAGTAACGGGTTAAATAATCAAAATAAAAACTCACGCGATAAAAATTATTAAATATAAAAATTACGCGCTGAAGGTGAAATGAAATGTCGTGAATGAACTAATGAGATGCACATGATGTCAATGAGATGTAGACTAATCATAGTCCATATGAAATGTACGTGATGTCATGATCATGAATTCGCCGCTAAACCTCCAAGGTTACGCGAATTTGAAACAAGTAAACCAAGTTTACTAAAAATGTTGAAATAATGAGACATGAATCGTGTCGAGGAATGACCTGAAAGTACGGATTGTCACATTCGCCCATCCAAAAAGGAATTCAGTCCCTGAATTCAGTTCGTGCTAGTCTATCGGGTTTAGGGTTGATGTGGCAAACTTTCCCATTCCCGAGCAAAACCCTCAAAAGACTTTTTGGTAACCGATTTTTACTTAATCTCACAACTCATCAAACAAGAACTGTCATGAGATTAGGCTAAATCGGTTTGGGTAACAACTTGTTTCTAGCTCGATCTTTGCAACTCATCAAACAAGAACTGTCACGCGGATCAAACTGGAAACAAGTGGTTTGAAGAAAATTCTTTTGAAAATTTGGCTCGATTACGGAATTGCTTACACATATAAGCCTACTACTCCCTTCATTGCATGATTCTTCCTGAATTAGACATAGGTGATCAGGCTATGTATAATTTAGGAGTAACTATGCAATGCTTGGACTAATCGACTCATATGTTTGTTTGGTGTTGGGTCAACTGTTGTTAAAATTGTGATGAACATCGAGGAGAAAAGACATGGAGAAGTGTCGTTAAAATGATAGTTGAAGTAGAAAGAATTAAAATCCTCGTAATGATATCGAATCGAAAGGAAATAAAGTACGATAGATGAGAATATTTTACAACGAGTAGTTTATCAAAAAGAAACACATCTTAGGTTATAAAGATTCGGGTACGATGGAAAACATAAACTTAGTACGACATAATACATAAGGAGAAATAAGACTGTTAGTTTCCGAACTTCTTCAGTCTTCCGCGTCGTTGATACCTTGACGAGCTCCTTCTAACATATATACATTCCCATGAGCACCTTCGACTTGTTGACCTTGGGTTTGAGGACATTGACTTCGATAGTGTCCTTGCTCCCCACATCCGAAGCACGTAACTATAGTCTTGCCTCTACAATTCCTGGCATGGTGTCCTAGTTTTTGACACTTGTAGCACTTAACAGGGCAAAGACCCGTGTGATGATACTTACATCGATTACATAGTGGGTAGGTTCCAGCATAACCTCTGCCTTCTATTGGTGCAGCAACATAGACCATTGCAGTTTCTTGCCTTCTATTTTGTTGTTGATGATGGTTAGTGTCACGGTTTTGGTTGTCGTTATCATAACCTTCCTGGTCACCTTCCCATTTTCTCTTGTTGTTGTTGATTTGGTTATCGTCGTTGTAGTTGTTATTTTGGTTATTGTTGTAGTTGGTGCGGTTGTTGGGGTTGTTGTTGTTTTGGTTGGTGTTTGTGTACTTGCCTCTCTTCACTACCTGGGCCATGAGCTTTTGAGTCAATCGAATAGCTTCCTCCATCGTTTGCGGGTCAGAAGAAGTCACGTCACCTTGAATAATTTCAGGAAGTCCATCAATGAAAGCCTCCAGTAGCTTCTCATTATCCGAAACCATAGATGGACATAACACGGCCAATTCTTGGAATCTCCGAATGTAAGTGTCAATATCATACCCAATAGTTTCTAGTTCATAGAACTCCGTCTCCAACTTTTTCACTTCCGTTCGAGGACAAAACTTCTTAGTCACCAAACTCTTGAATTGCTCCCAAGTAAGCTTGAAAGCATTCTCCACTCCAATCGGTTGAGCATATGAATTCCACCAAGACAATGCTCCATCAAGTAAAGTACTCGTAGCAAATTTGACCTTACTATCATCCGGACAGTTACAAAGCAAAAACACGGATTCCAACTTTTCAAACCATCGTACCATTGCTGTAGCTCCTTCCGTCCCTCTAAACTTGGTGGGTTCGCCACTTTTGAAATCTTTGTACGAACATTTCTTAACCCCAGATCCTCCTGCATTACCAGTAGCAGCAGCTAGTCTAGCGGCTTCAGCAGCAGCCGTGGCCTCAGCAACAGCAGCAGCCACCGTTTCCCTTTCGACTCTTAGAGCATTAGCAATGCTATCATTCACTAACTTCTGAATAGCCGCTTGGGTCATTTCAACTGTAGCTTTCTTCGGTGCCATATCTTCTTCAAAACAAGAGGAAATGTGAGACGTAGCAAAATCCGATGTTAATAATAAGCGCTCTAACGAGATGTGTTAAGAAACGATAAGTTTGAGGTTATGTTTCAAAAATGATCGACGGGTTCCGAAAAGATGGGTTATGAGGTGTTGTAAGTGCTTCAATGTATGATGGTTTAGAGACTTAGTGTGTGAATAAAGTGTAACTCGACATGTTAGTGGTGAAACAAAGGAGTAAGAGTGACTTCGCCCTATATAAAAGTTATCCCGGCATTCGACGTTATCGGTGATGAATCAGCTGATATAAAAATTGTGATAGGGAATGACAAGGAATTCTCCACGTTAGAGTATGAGAAAAGATAATGGAATGGGCATTTAAGGGCATCCATGTGACAATCGATGTGAAATGAAAGTGAATAACTCGAAAAATGTACGTATAAATCGCATGCAAAGTGAACATGCACTTATGATGAAATGATGAGATGCTATGATAATGTAGTTATAGTCTAGGGTCAATGATGCAACCTAGTTCTCTATAACTGAAGCTCTGATGCCAATCTGTCACACCCCCAAATTACCTGTTTTGCAGCGGAATGGAATTCCTGGGGATTGACTGTCATAGCATCACAATCACAGTTATATTGAACGACCTAAAGTGTCGTTTGAAAAGAACATCGTTTGATTTAATAAAACAATCAGAGTTTACAAAGTAGGTCCCAAATGAAAACCAATTTGTGCGGAAATAAGTTTGTTACAATACAAACGATGTTTTAAAGTAAGTAAAACCCAAGTGAGACGCGTCGTCATTCGCGACTCCATGATGTGTCCAAATGCATGCCATGAAGTAATTGCCTTAGAAACCTGAGATAAAAACATGCTAAAAGTGTCAACACAAAGGTTGAGTGAGTTCATAGAGTTTGTTTTGAAATGAAAAGCCCTTTCAAAATCGTTTATGCAGCAAAGGCATTGAAAATCCACTCAGTTCCAAGTTCTGCCCATACAAAACTTGCAACCTGTGTGTTCACAACCCATTGCCAAAGTGTGTAAAGTTTATGTTCAAATGCATGATATCCAATGAATTCACATAATAGTGCATGATTTACTGCATCAATAATTACTTGACATAATTATACCAAGACCTTTAGTTCAATGAAAATCCCAAGACATTCAGCCCAATGATAATCCCAAGACATTCAGCACAATGATAATCCCAAGACATTCAGCACAATGATAATCCCAAGACATTCAGTCCAATGATAATCCCAAGACATTCAGCCCAATGATAATATGATGTAGAATATGACTAAACATTCAGTTCAGGTAAACATATAGTTTGCAAATAGTCATGAATGTAATGAAAACAGTTTGAGCATGTATCTCCCCCAAAACAGTTATGAAAGCATTAAAACAAGAAAAGTGGGGCTATGGAACTCACTTGATAAACTGAGACGATGACAAAAGTGAGTACACCGAGATGTAGTGTGATACGTTAATCTTGACCTATTGTGAATGATATGATATGTCATGAGTTGCAATGTAATGTTATGCATGCATTCCATATGTTATTTATACCATTTACGGGTTTTTGAAAATATTACTCGTCGTCGAAAAATACTCTTTTGACGTCTTGACCCTTCAAAAATGACCTTACATGTTTTTACGTCAAAATGTCATCCTATAATGGTTTTATAATGATTTTTGGTGAAATTACTACTTTTCGTCGCAAAACAATGTCGACGGAATCTTCATGAAATTAACAAAAATGGCTCCGGAAAAACAGTCGTAAAACGGTGTACGTCGATCGTTAGAGAACGAACTCGACGGTTTTGGAAAGTTTGTATCGATATCTAGAAGTTTTAGTTCAGGAGTTTTCGTCCAAAAGGTCTCGATCATAAAGATATTAAGGGTTAAAGTTGGTGATTTTTGCTAATTGTGTGCAGAAAATAAGTTTCGGCCAAGTTTGAACATCCGTAATTAATTCACTATGACTCCGCTTTGCAAACGGCTTTTTGTTTTGAAAAATATGGCCGGTGAACTTGATTTTACTAGAAGACATTTCGTTATAAAAAGTTTCACATCATGGTTAAAAACTGCCGCGAACATAGCCCTTACAGCTAATAAAATACTTGTAACGTATAAATAATATAATTTTCAGAAAATAATATTTACGGCAACTTTATGAAAACGGCCATATCTTTGTCGTTTTAAATCCGTTTTCTACGTAAAATATGTCCTTAGCTTCGTATCGAAGTAAACTAATATATTTTTGAGAAGTCGAAATAATTTGTGAGGCATAAGGCTCGTTTTTGACCCGAACAAGTAAAAACAGCAAAGCTGAATTTTCTGAAAATAATACGTTTCGTCGTCAAACTTTAAAAATCCATAACTTCTTCGTTATAAGTCCGTTTTTATCCGTTCAAGCGGCCACGGATTCGTTTTAAAGTATATTTTCTAAATATCAAGGCCAAAATGTCGCACCAACAGTAGGTTTTTCCAGAAATTCGTTTTAAGGACAGAACCTAAAATATAGTTTACGAAAATAGTTTTTCTCGGACAAAACCTATTCTAATCCCTTCAAATCAACTCCACAACTAATCTAATCCTACCATACACCTTCTTAGGGTTTCATGGGTTCCTAATCACCATCAAGACCAAAGAATACCATGGGAGTAATTATAGGATGACCATAAGTATATAAAACTTCTAAAATCATGAAATAAATGGTATAATTCACATAACATGCATAATATCTCCAAAAATGAAGAGAAACATATGAAAATGACAAGGAAACATGAAAATGATAAGAATATGCTTACAAGTGATAGTGAAGAGGTGTAGGTAACAAGGATTAACTTAAATATCCTTGGTTTTTATTTCAAAACCATAAAAAGGATATATCTAGGTTGTAATAACACTTGATTTTGCAAAAACTTTTGATCCCTTGATCCCTTTGAGGTGTGGCCGGTTCTTGAAGCCAAGAAGAAGAAGAGAGAAATTTTGTTGTTTAACACTTGAAACTATGAGTCTTTGAATGAGAAAAAGATCAAATAAGACTTATGTATTATTGAAGACAAAGTCTTAAGGAAACCATGCTACATTTATGAGTGCACCCTCCCCTTGGCCGGTTTTTGGGGGAGGGTTGTCTCTCAAATTATTATTATTTTTTTTTAAATTGTAACTTGTATAATTTTTGTGTTTAATTTGTAGAAAAATGTAAGTTAAATAAATGTAAAGGTAAATGGTAGAATTTTGGTACAAGTAAGTTTTTAGTAGCTCAAAATAGATTGTATTGAGGTGATAAAAATTGTAAAAATACTTTCCTTGTGAAAATTGAGTGATAAAATAATTATCGTACAATTTTTAAGAAAAACGACGTAATAATTAAACGTTAACGATTTAAGTACCAAATAAATTCAAAACACTAGGAAAACTAAAAATATAGTTTTTATAAACTAAATGTAAGTTTAAAAATACCTCGGGATCATTTTTGAAAGTAACGGGTTAAATAATCAAAATAAAAACTCACGCGATAAAAATTATTAAATATAAAAATTACGCGCTGAAGGTGAAATGAAATGTCGTGAATGAACTAATGAGATGCACATGATGTCAATGAGATGTAGACTAATCATAGTCCATATGAAATGTACGTGATGTCATGATCATGAATTCGCCGCTAAACCTCCAAGGTTACGCGAATTTGAAACAAGTAAACCAAGTTTACTAAAAATGTTGAAATAATGAGACATGAATCGTGTCGAGGAATGACCTGAAAGTACGGATTGTCACAAAAACCACAACCCATGGATCATAACCCATACCCAATTTGGCAAGATACAATGTATACTTAGATACATTGAATCTAAAGAAAACCCATGGATCAACCCATGACCCATAACCAAAAAACCCATGGGCAAAGAGGAGCGTCCCACGGATCCCTAGGATTACACTAGACGGATCCCAAGTGGGAGGGATCCGTGGGATCCGAGGAACAGTGGAAGATTTTGCCTATAAATAGAGAGTCATTTCTTCATTCTAACTCACCCCTCTTCTTACTAAATATCTCAAACACTCTCATTCTCTTCTAACATATAGATCACTTGATCTAGAGAGTTGTTCTTCTTTCTTTCTATTGTGATTCTCATATAGGTCCTTCTCTAAGGCGAGATCACGAACATTCTACAAGTCATCCAAGCAAGGGGTCCTTGTTTGATTTGTCACTCCGCCAGATTTCTGTAGTGAAGATCTTGTATTTGATATTTCACATATTTGTTGTGTAATAGTCGTGTTGGTTTGGTCCACCGTGTTACGGAATCGGTATTTAGCTTCGTACCGGAAAAAGGTGTAAGCAACGTTGTGAAGGCTTCTCCGCTAAGTGAAGGAGTTTGTTGACATAGTGCTTGAACTCTCGAGTAGGTGACTCGGGGAGTGGAGTAGGGCAAGGAAGGTGTCCTTGTAGCCGAACCACTATAAATCGGTTGTGTCATTTCTATCCCTTTGCTTTACTTTATTTACTCGCTTTATCATTAGATCTATACTTTCTCAACATCCATAAGATCTCACATATTAACAAATCTAAAGTTTTTTGAAACTAACTTAAAATCGGCAAAACTATTCAACCCCCCCTTCTAGTTTTCCACATCCCCCATATCCATAATAAACCGTGTTTTCCATACCCTTACACCTACGTTACAATCCTTTAAAAGTCCTCTTTGATAGTTTATCCTAGTGTACCTAATCGTTGTAGTGTAGTATAGGTAAGACACGAGGGATTGATTGTTCTCTATGGGAATAATGTTGTGAAGGCCGAATTGTAAGTCAATTAAGTCTAGAAGTTGAGGGATGGTTATTTTTATATTTCTATATTTATTGAAAGACAAGTAAAATTCCAGGGTTTGAGAGATTTGGGTTTTTAAACTAATTAAAACAAAATAAAAACTAGTTATCTCGTATTATGCGAAGAGATGTTTACTTAGAATATTCTTACTCCTTAGTTATCTCGTAATGATTAGTCGAATTGTCACATCCATGTTTAATTAGCGCGTTGTATTCCATAATTATTGGTCATAGGGTGGTGCCAAATTCCGTAACCCTATGAGTGAATAGAACTCATTAAGAATCCCTAACTCTATAGGTAATTCCTAAATCTGTGATCGTAACTGGTGTAATAAATACAATATATCAACCATCTATTATAATATAGTGGGGCGTTTAGTCGGACAAGATTAATGGGAATCCTAAGATAATGCTAGTTTTCTAACTCCTAACACAACAACAACCAATTAAACAAGAGACGACAATCAATAATCGATAACTAGGTTTCATGCAACCCTAAGTAAACACAAATTATTTTAGTGAGTTACTTTTCAAGTTTCATACTCATGTACTTAGTTTTAGGTTTACTTGAGCAATTACGATATATGTGACTAAAATCTCTCGATCAATTACGAATATATAAGACACAAATACCATCTATCTTATCCCAAACCAAACATACCAAACAAAAAGAAAGATATACACCAATATCGCAACAACACATGACAGAAAAAGGTAACTTTCGTAGTTTCATGGGTGTCATGTTTGGTAACTCGCTTCAAAAATATAACTATAGTGAAAAGTTATGAAATATTTATGGACTTCGGTTGACAAAACAAGTCTTCTATTAATTTGTGGAATGAAAAATGTTTAAAAATATGATTTGGTGAGGCTGTTTCATTTTAGACCGATGCATTTAAAATGAAAACATTTATTTAGTGTTTTTATTTTGCAATTAGTGTTATCTTCATTATATAAACATGATACTAACCATAATTGAAAGACTTAGTTATATAGGAGTGTATAAAACCGTTACAAGTGTAGCACGTCACTTAAATTTATTTTCAAATGACTTTATAATAAATGCACTATCTTAGTAAGTAGAATTCAATTACCAAACGGGGTTTGTTGAGTTTTAACAAGAAATATATGATAAATTTCAAGAAAAAGAAAAACAAAATACACATTCATGAGTTCTTTTATAAATGTGTTCGTTTATTAAAATTGTTATATATCTCAAACGTACGTCATTTAGTGTTGTTATTTTGCAATTAGTGTTATCTTCATTATATAAACTTGATACTAATCATTATTGAAAGACTTAGTTATATAGGAGTGTATAATACCATTACAAGTGTAGCACGTCACTAAAATTTCTTTTCAAATGACTTTATAATAAATGCACTACCTTAGTAAGTAGAACTCAATTACCAAAAGGGGTTTGTTGAGTTTTAACAAGAAATATACGATAAATTTCGAGATAAAGACAAACAAAATACACATTCATGAGTTCTTTTATAAATGTGGTGGTTTATTAAAATTGTTATATATCTCAAACGTACACGATATAAAACCTCAATTAGGATTTAGCGTTTATATTTATCATTTAGTGTTATTGTCATTGCAGGGATACACTACCTATCCTTATCTCTAGAGACTTAGTCATCTCCGAGTGTATCATTGTATATTTTTCTACCTCATCATATCTAAATAAATTTTTAAGCAACATATTCTTAGGTGTTTAACGTCAGTAATTTTAAGAATCAATTCTCAAAAGGCACGATCTATTTTAGTTTAATGAACACACCGGAAAACCAATACGCTACCATCTTTTATTGAGTTTATTAGCTGTTTTATAAGTATTACATCATTTGAGCAAATTATATACCATGATTGTTAAATTAATGCAGCTTTTTTTCATGTTTGCAATTTAGTGAACTTTATTCCATTTTTGCAAAATACATACCATTTTAGTGAACTTTATTCATTTTTTACAAAAACCTATTTTTAGCTATCTTTACATAATGTTTGTGAATATTATACTAATTTTACGACTTTTATTCACATTATTTTGAATTTATACCCATTACTGAAGTGTGCATTATTTTAGTGAGTTACTTTTCAAGTTTCGTACTCATGTACTTAGTTTTAGGTTTACTTGAGCAATTACGATATATGTGACTAAAATCTCTCGATCAATTACGAATATATAAGACACAAATACCATCTATCTTATCTCAAACCAAACATACCAAACAAAAAGAAAGATAAACACAAATACCGCAACAACACATGACAGAAAAAGGTAACTTTCGTGGTTTCATGGGTGTCATTTTTGGAAACTGGCTTCAGAAATATAACTATAGTGAAAAGCTATGAAATATTTATGGACTTCGGTTGACAAAACAAGTCTTCTATTAATTTGTGGAATGAAAAATGTTTAAAAATATGATTTGGTGAGGCTGTTTCATTTTAGACCGATGCAATTGAAATGATAACATTCATTCAGTGTTGTTATTTTGCAATTAGTGTTATCTTCCTTATATAAACTTGATACTAATCATTATTGAAAGACTTAGTTATATAGGAGTGTATAATACTGTTACAAGTGTAGCACGTCACTAAAATTTCTTTTCAAATGACTTTATAATAAATGCACTACCTTAGTAAGTAGAACTCAACTACCAAACGGGGTTTCTTGAATTTTAACAGGAAATATATGATAAATTACGAGAAAAAGAAAAACAAAATACACATTCATGAGTTCTTTTATAAATGTGGTCATTTTTTAAAATTGTTATATATCTCAAACGTACGTGATATCTAACCTCAATTAGGATTTAGCGTTTATATTTATCATTTAGTGTTATTGTCATTGCAGGATACAATACCTATCGTTATCTCTAGAGACATAGTCAACTACGAGTGTATCATTGTATATTTTTCTACCTCATCATATCTAAATAACTTTTAAGCAACATAATCTTAGGTGTTTAACATCAGTTATTTTAAGAATCAATTCTCAAAAAGCACGATCTATTTTAGTTTAATGAACACACCATAAAACCAATACTCTACCATCTTTTATTGAGTTTATTAGCTGTTTTATAAGTATTACACCATTTGAGCAAATTATACAGCATGATAGTTAAATTAATGCAGCTTTTTTTAGTGTTTGCAAATTAGTGAACTTTATTCCATTTTTGAAAAATACATACCATTTTAGTGAACTTTATTCATTTTTTACAAAAAACTATTTTTAGCTATCTTTACATAATGTTTGTTAATATTATACTAATTTTACGACTTTTATTCACATTATTTTGAATTTATACCCATTACTGAAGTTTGCATTTTTTTAGTGAGTTACTTTTCAAGTTTCGTACTCATGTACTTAGTTTTAGGTTTACTTGAGCAATTACGATATACGTGACTAAAATCTCTCAATCAATTACGAATATATAAGACACAAATACCATCTATCTTATCTCAAACCAAACATACCAAACAAAAAGAAAGATATACACCAATACCGCAACAACACATGACAGAAAAAGGTAACTTTCGTAGTTTCATGGGTGTCATGTTTGGTAACTCGCTTCAAAAATATAACTATAGTGAAAAGTTATGAAATATTTATGGACTTTGGTTGACAAAACAAGTCTTCTATTAATTTGTGGAATGAAAAATGTTTAAAAATATGATTTGGTGAGGCTGTTTCATTTTAGACCGATGCATTTAAAATGAAAACATTTATTTAGTGTTGTTATTTTGCAATTAGTGTTATCTTCATTATATAAACTTGATACTAATCATTATTGAAAGACTTAGTTATACAGGAGTGTATAATACTGTTACAAGTGTAGCACGTCACTAAAATTTCTTTTCAAATGACTTTATAATAAATGCACTACCTTAGTAAGTAGAACTCAATTACCAAACGGGGTTTGTTGAGTTTTAACAAGAAATATTTGGTAAATTACGAGAAAAAGAAAAACAAAATACACATTCATGAGTTCTTTTATAGATGAGGTCGTTTATTAAAATTGTTATATATCTCAAACGTACGTGATATCTAACCTCAATTAGGATTTAGCATTTATATTTATCATTTAGTGTTATTGTCATTGCATGATATAATACCTATCGTTATCTCTAGAGACTTAATCACCTACGAGTGTATCATTGTATATTTTTCTACCTCATCATATCTAAATAACTATTAAGCAACATATCGTCAGTTATTTTAAGAATCAATTCTCAAAAAGCACGATCTATTTTAGTTTATTGAACACACCGTAAAACCAATACTCTACCTTCTTTTATTGAGTTTATTAGCTGTTTTATAAGTATTACACCATTTGAGCAAATTATATACCATGATAGTTAAATTAATGCAACTTTTTTCGTGTTTGCAAATTAGTGAACTTTATTCTATTTTTTCAAAATACATACCATTTTAGTGAACTTTATTCATTTTTTACAAAAAACTATTTTTAGCTATCTATACATAATGTTTGTGAATATTATACTAATTTTACGACTTTTATTCACATTATTTTGAATTTATACCAATTACTGAAGTGTGCATTATTTTAGTGAGTTACTTTTCAAATTTCATACTCATGTACTTAGTTTTAGGTTTACTTGAGCAATTACGATATATGTGACTAAAATCTATCGATTAATTACGAATATATAGGACACAGATACCATTTATCTTATCTCAAACCAAACATACCAAACAAAAATAATGATATACACTACTACCGCAACAACACATTACAGAAAAAGGTAACTTTCGTGGTTTCATGGGAGTCATTTTTGGTAACTCGCTTCAGAAATATAACTATAATGAAAAGCTATGAAATACTTATGGACTTCGGTTGACAAAACAAGTCTTCTATTAATTTGTGGAATGAAAAATGTTTAAAAATACGATTTGGTGAGGCTGTTTAATTTTAGACCAATGCAATTGAAATGAAAACATTCATTTAGTGTTGTTATTTTCCAATTAGTGTTATCTTCATTATAGAAACTTGATACTAATCATTATTGAAAGACTTAGTTATATAGGAGTGTATAATACTGTTACAAGTATAGCACATCACTAAAATTTCTTTTCAAATGACTTTATAATAAATGCACTACCTTAGTAAGTAGAACTCAATTACCAAACGGGGTTTGTTGAGTTTTAACAAGAAATATTTGATAAATTACGAGAAAAAGAAAAACAAAATACACATTCATGAGTTCTTTTATAGATGTGGTCGTTTATTAAAATTGTTATATATCTCAAATGTACGTGATATCTAACCTCAATTAGGAGTTAGAGTTTATATTTATCATTTAGTGTTATTGTCATTGCATGATATAATACATATCGTTATCTCTAGAGACTTAGTCATCTATGAGTGTATCATTATATATTTTTCTACCTCATCATAACTAAATAACTTTTAAGCAACATATTCTTAGGTGTTTAACGTCAGTTATTTTAAGAATCAATTCTCAAAAAGCACGATCTATTTTAGTTTAATGAACACACTGTAAAACCAATACTCTACCATATTTTATTGAGTTTATTAGCTGTTTTATAAGTATTACACCATTTGAGCAAATTATATACCATGATAGTTAAATTAATGCAACTTTTTTCGTGTTTGCAAATTAGTGAACTTTATTCCGTTTTTGCAAAATACATACCATTTTAGTGAACTTTATTCATTTTTTACAAAAAACTATTTTTAGCTATCTTTACATAATGTTTGTGAATATTATACTAATTTTACGACTTTTATTCACATTATTTTGAATTTATACCAATTACTGAAGTGTGCATTATTTTATTGAGTTACTTTTCAAATTTCATACTCATGTACTTAGTTTTAGGTTTACTTAAGCAATTACATGTGACTAAAATCTATCGATTAATTACGAATATATAAGACAAAAATACCATCTATCTTATCTCAAACCAAACATACCAAGCAAAAATAAAGATATACACCAATACCGCAACAACTCATGACAGAAAAAGGTAACTTTCGTGGTTTCATGGGTGTCATTTTTGGTAACTGGCTTCAGAAATATAACTATAGTGAAAAGCTATGAAATATTTATGGACTTCGGTTGACAAAACAAGTCTTCTATTAATTTGTGGAATGAAAAATGTTTAAAAATATGATTTTGTGAGGCTGTTTCTTTTTAGACCGATGCAATTGAAATGATAACATTCATTTAGTGTTGTTATTTTGCAATTAGTGTTATCTTCATTACATAAATTTGATACTAATCATTATTGAAAGACTTAGTTATATAGGAGTGTATAATACCATTACAAGTGTAGCACGTCACTAAAATTTCTTTTCAAATGACTTTATAATAAATGCACTACCTTATTAAGTAGAACTCAATTACCAAACGGGGT
Organism: Chrysanthemum seticuspe; assembly: GCA_019973895.1. Taxonomy (NCBI): domain Eukaryota; kingdom Viridiplantae; phylum Streptophyta; class Magnoliopsida; order Asterales; family Asteraceae; genus Chrysanthemum; species Chrysanthemum seticuspe. The sequence goes on along the minus strand of BPTQ01000003.1, from coordinate 243,755,523 downwards.
TTGTTAAGTTTTAACAAGAAATATATGAAAAATTTTGAGAAAAAAAAAACAAAATACGCACTCGTGAGTTCTTTTATAAATGTGGTCATTTATTAAAATTGTTATATATGTCAAACGTACCTCAATTAGGATTTAGCGTTTATATTTATCATTTAGTGTAAGGCAGAGGAGGGAATGCATGGACTCAATACTTATCATTATCTCAAGAGACTTAGTCATCGATGAGTGTATCATTGTATATTTTTCTACGTCAACATATCTAAATAACTTTTTAAGAAACAAATCCTTAGATGTTTAAAGTAAGTTATTTTAAGAATCAATTATTAAAAAGCACGATCTATTTTAATTTGATGAACACACCTGAAAACCAATAATCTATCATCTTTTATTGAATTTATTAGCCGTTTTATAAATATTATACCATTTGAGCAAATTATATACCATGATAGTTAAATTAATGCAGCTTTTTTGCATATATGCAAATTAGTGAACTTTATTCCATTTTTGTAAAATATACACCATTTTAGTGAACTTTATTCATTTTTTACAAAAATTATTTTTAGTTATCTTTACATAATATTTGTGAATATTATTTTGAATTTATACCCATTATTAAAGGGTGCATTATTTTAGTCAGTTATTTTTCAAGGGTGTCATTTTTGGTAACTTGCATCGGAAATGTAACTATAGTGAAAAGCTATGAAATATTTATGGACTTCGGGTGACAAAACAAGTCTTTTAGTATATTCTGGAATGAAAATTATTTAAAAGGACGATTTCGCAAGGCTATTTCAATTTAGACCGAAGAAATTGAAAAGAAAACATTCATTTAGTGTTGTTATTTAGCAATTAGTGTTATCAAAAGAACAGTGATCAATAATATTCCCATTACAATCAATCCCAAAGTACTTAATATCTACAAAGTCAACAACATCCAACATGAATTGAGAAAGCACATAGAATAAGCTCTTTCAAGGTACTATAGCCGACCAACCATTGCCATGAATTAGAGGTTAAAAAATAACATTTTTATCCTAACACCATATGTGCTAGGCACACATCATGTCGGATAATAAGTCAAACAAGAGACCCTTCGAATAATATGGTCTAGAGTCTAGGGTGTAGGATGTAGGGTGTAGGGTCTAGGGTTTAAGGTTTTCGTGTTTAGGGTTTAGGGAACGTGTTTGAGAAGGTTAAATTTTTGAGGGAAGAACCTAGTAGAGTGCATCAAAGTCTTGATAGTGACCTTAACAATATCCAAATTTACAGGGAAGAACCTGTAAGCTATATCCGTTTGATAGCTTAGCACACAGTTACTATAAAAAAGTGAACTTTATGTCCGTTTTGTGAAATACGTACTTTTTTAGTGAACTTTATTTGATTTTTCGATTTTATCCATAAAAGTTCACTAAAATCATAAATAATGTCAAATAATCACCATAAGAAGGTTTGTAGTTAGATAAATATAAATAAAATCCAAAACTCGAATAAAGTTCACTAGAATAGAGTGTATTCACTATTTCACAAAACCTTCATAAAGTTCACTTTTTTTTTTTTTTTTTTTTTTTTTTCCTGTAATTGTGTGTTAAGCTATTAAGCGAATATAGAATTTCACCGAGACTGGGATAGATTAACCAAAATAATGTTTTGACTCATTTAGACAACGAAAAATACCAAAAATAGTGTACTTCTCATTAAATTTATGAATATGTCTAAATAAGGCAGATGAGGGAATGCATGGACTCAATACTTATCATTATCTCAAGAGACTTAGTCATCGATGAGTGTATCATTGTATATTTTTCTACGTCAACATATCTAAATAACTTTTTAAGCAACAAATTCTTAGATGTTTAAAGTCAGTTATTTTAAGAATCAATTATTAAAAAGCACGATCTATTTTAATTTGATGAACACACCGGAAAACCAATAATCTACCATCTTTTATTGAATTTATTAGCCGTTTTATAAATATTATACCATTTGAGCAAATTATATACCATGATAGTTGAATTAATGCAGCTTTTTTGCATATATGCAAATTAGTGAACTTTATTCCATTTTTGTAAAATATACACCATTTTAGTGAACTTTATTCATTTTTAACAAAAATTATTTTTAGTTATCTTTACATAATATTTGTGAATATTATACTATTTTTGTGACTTTTACTCACATTATTTTGAATTTATACCCATTATTAAAGGGTGCATTATTTTAGTCGGTTATTTTTCAAGTTGCGTACTCATGTACTTTGTTTTAGATTTATTTGAGCTATTGCGATATATAAGACACAAATACTAACTATCTTATCTCAAACCAAACATACAAAACAAAATTAAAGATAGACTGCAATACTGCAACAACACATCACCGAGAAAGTTTATTATCGTGGTTTCACGGGTGTCATTTTTGGTAACTTGCATCGGAAATGTAACTATTGTGAAAAGCTATGAAATATTTATGGACTTCGGGTGACAAAACAAAGGACGATTTCGCAAGGCTATTTCAATTTAGACCGAAGAAATTGAAAACAAAACATTCATTTAGTGTTGTTATTTAGCAATTAGTGTTATCTTCAATATATAAACTTGATACTAATCATTGTTGAAAGACTTAGTTAGTAGGAGCTTATAATACCGTTACAAGAGTAGCACGTCACTAAAATTTCTTTTCAAAGGATTTTAAAATAAATTCACTACGTTAGTAAGTAGAACTCAATTACCAAACAGGTTCTATTCAGTCTTTAACAAGAAAAATACGATAACTTTTGAGAGAAAGAAAGAATAAATTTGACATTCATGAGTTCTTTTATAGATGTCGTCGTTTATTGAAATTGTTATATATCTCAATTGTACATGATAACCAACTTCTATTATCTATGAGTGTATCATTATATATTTTTATACCTTATCATATCTAAATAACTTTACAAATTTATGTTTTGTCCCCTTTAATTTTTAATATTGGACAAAAATAACCGAATCTTAAATATGTAGTTCAAACATCTTTTTTTTCCGTATCGTGTTTTTTTATCATATATTATTGTGTTACGTATTGTATTTTTAGTTTAAATGGAATGAATTTATTTAGTTTATTTGGAAATGAAAATTGAAAAAAATAAAATAAAGTGATAGTGATGGCCCCAAATGAAGAAGTTGAGGTTTGTTATTAGTGAGGAGGGGGTTTGTTGTGGAAAAATGGGATGCTGATGTGGCGCTGAGGTGGCGCGACGACGAGCCTTAAGCTTGTTTTGACACCTAGTGCTCTAAGGTATCTAGCCATTTGATAACATGTATTTTTTTACCACCACACATTATCTACTGTAATTATCATTTTTACAAATCTCTTAGGTAAACGATGTCATACAAGCTTCACAGTACTTATATTTGGTTATTGCTCTAGCTTGTAATTTTGTAAACATTCACTATATGTAGTTATTGCCTGTAAGCTATAGCTTAGGTTATTTCAAGTTCATTATTATGACTGCCCTTGACTGAAAAAATGAAGCGTGAGATTGTTGCCTCTTTCTTTACTAGGGGTGTTGTTCGGTTCGGTTCGATAGCTTAGCTGTATCCGTTTGATAATTACATAATTAATTTGGATATTGGATATTGGTGAAATTTCACTATTTATTTTTAAATAATTAATAATTACATAAATATTTAGCAAAAAAAAAAAAAATTTCAAGCATAAAAATATTTTTTTTTTATGTTAAGATAACATTTAATAGTATTTATATATATAAATATATAAAAAAATATATATATATATATATATATATATATAAATATTTTTATATGAATTCGGTTTTCGGTTTAGATTGCCAAACCCATATCCAACCCGAGAACCGAATTAGTAGTTCGGTTCGGTTCGGTTCGGTTTTAGCAAATTCGGTTCGATTATTAGTTCGGTTCGGTTCGGTTTTTGTTTTTGGTTTATTCAATCATTTAGGATTTTTTGTTCACCCCTATTCTTGACTGAAATAGTACTTGGACTTAAAGAGGTATTATCTAAGTCATGCTGAAATTCATAAAATTTACATGATTTGCTTATATTTTCACCATTGAAAATCTAGAGTAAAATTTACATGCTCGAGCTTACAACTTACTCTAATGCTCCTTTGTTCTATATATCCGAACCTTTCTTACAGTTTGTCTTGAATGTATGATTTGTAGGCCAGTTAGGTTTGCTTAAGGTATTAGTTGCCAAGTCACAAGCCGAAGGATTGCAGACCCATATGAGTGGAATGGCAGAGGCCTTGCTAAGCTGGCAAGGTAGCCACAAGAATCATTTCATAGCAAAGGTTAGCAAATCACTTGTGCTTATTTATTTATATATTGTTTTATGATATTATACCCAACCGAATCGAAGCTGAGTTGATTTCGCTCTGGTTTCAATTTTGTCGCATGTAAATAGGTCTGGTTGATAAGAAGATTACTCATTTGATAAGATGCTTAAAGATTGTAAGTTTATGATATATTAACAACATTTATGAAATGCGGATGAAGAATTAGAGCAAATTAACAGTTTGTATGAAATGGGTATACAAATGCAGAGCTAGTTAAAAGCCTTTATGAAATGGGTATGAAAAATTAGACTATTTGATAAAAAGTTAAAGATTGTTACTTTATGACAACTTAGTGGTTTTTAGGAAATGGGTATGAAAGATTAGACCAAATTAGTCATGAATTAAGTAGTAATTTTAATGCAATACATATTAGAATTTTGATGAAAAACGTATACTTTTCAAAAGGGTGTTTGGTGTAAATTGGGTAATCATGATACTATGAATAAGTTTAAAGTTTGGATACTGTTATAAGATTAGTAGTTTAAGCTTTATATTGCAATGCATATTGGTTATTTGATGCAAAATGATAAATTTTTTGAAGGGTTCTTCGTTTTATTTTCAAGATAATTAGTGATTTATTGGGCTTATATTTGGATTATTGTAATTTAGTGGGTTTATATTATTTTTTTTTCTATTCCACAATAGTCGTGTGGTTGGATTATAGTAACAAGGATTGCTACGATGCCGCCGCGTTGCGGCGGTGCATTTTATATTTATCGATATACTCACTGTGAGCCAGTCCCTTTCTCCGAGGTCAGTAGACGCAGCTGTTTTCACAGCCCTGCAAAAAAAAAAAGAAATTTAGAACATACAGTATTTTTAATAATCCTTTGCGTACGAACGTAGTTGGGTATTGGGGTTAATCATTGCACTAAATGAGCCTTTCACTTAGGAGTGTGTGTTTACTGTTATAATGTAATATATACTTGCCTCTGAAAATCATAGCATCAGCAATAATATCACATGCGCATGCAAGCACGAATATTTCAGCAAGACAACCAATAGCTGTGACATTTGCTTGGTTTATCTTGTGTATTCATTGAAAAGTAGCAGTTCTTTAAGTATGGCGCAATCGATATCTTGTGTAGCCGCAATGTATAAATTGCTTATCCTTATACTTTTCCATGGCATAAAATCTTACCCAAAACACTACAAAACCATAAACATGTAACAGCAAAATGCTACTTTTGACTAATGACATGGTCCTAAAGTTGAATGACCAATCTTCAACTGCATGGATAGTCTGAACAAAACGTCATTTCTTTTACATCTAGTAATCAGAATTTTTTCTACGCCTGCAAATAGATAAAGAACAAATGGTTACACCCGCATCTTTTATTTGACACTACAT
>BPTQ01000003.1:243272005-243749721 GCA_019973895.1 Chrysanthemum seticuspe | reverse complement strand
TCGGATAGAATACCAGACTTGAGAAACTTTTTAAAAGCCTATCTATTACAAACTAATATGGTTTCTTATATAGGCAAGAAACCCTAATGAGCGTTGACAATTTACGCTTCTACTATTACACTAGACTAAGCATGCAACTAGACAAGCATGCAACTAATCATATTGTTTTGTTAATCATCGTGTTTATTCTGAGTAAGCTCTACATAATACGGCGCCAACCTATACATACGGCGCTGACTTTTACTCTAAAACTGAGCTTATCTCTCCTACGTGGTTCCCACTTTCAGCAGCACCACACTGTCTGCATTATCACTTCTGCTGAAGTATAACTTCGGCAGCATCAGTTCTTCTTCGGCAGAATCTCTTCAACTGAAGCTTCGGCAGAATCAGTAGTTTGTGCTTCGGCAGAATTAGTAGATTACCTTAATTCCCAACAATCCTCCCCTAAACTGGAATTTGACTAGGTTAAGTTCTAGTTTCCTTGATAGATCGATACTGTTGTTGAGGATTGTAACGGCTTCCTTGAGGATTGTACCATAATGTTGTTTGAGCAATGAGATGAATTAATCTGTAAAGCACCAAGTCTGTGCAGCAACATATGACATTATGTACATCAAAACGGATAAGTTCAATACTATTCTCATCACTTCCAGGTGTGTTAACTCCTGTGAGAGGTGAATCATTGAAATTAATGGATTTGATGTCTCTTTACCAATAGCCATTACTACTGGAGTAGCCACATGTTTTAGTTCGAAAACTATGGTACATTGATAACCATCTGATTTATTGGCAAATCAGCAACCTTATAAACGGATTTGTCTTGTCTTTACCTGTAGCCGTTTGCTCAGGACTAGTCAATTCTTAGGAGTGGTGAATTGAGAACCAAATATGGAGTCAGGTGCCTTTACCACATGCCATATTCATGTGGGCTAGCCAATCCTTGGATTCCAAACAGGAATAGACCATGGTGAATTGATGACCATACAACTTTCAGCAATGAAGCATGGGTGGTTGCATACCCTATGATTTTGAGCAAACCATTACAGCTATCAACAGATTTGATGTGTCTTTACCAAAGCTGTACCCTTTGGACTAGCCAACTCTTTGACATACACAAGGTACATTGGGTGAGTTAAAGACCCAAATAAAATTTTAATAACAAACAAACCTGTTTTTTTTTTTTTTTTTTTTTTTTTTTTTTTTTTTTTTTTTAACTAAGAAAGATTTACAAAACTGAAAAAGCTTAATAATAATTGGAAAAGGAAAATTTTAGACCTAATTTTTATTAAATAAACGCTATCACTATTTTTAAAATGATGTTTTTGTGAATTAGTGAAAGTCGTTTACTTTTTTTTAAAAAAATTGGACAAAAATAGGCAAATAACATAAATAATGCGAACAAAAATAAACAAAAGATTGTGCAGAGAATACCAAGTGTCCTGATATGAATGAGGAAGAGGTCATTGCAGTTGTTGGAGTTGAGTTTTGATCAATCCCACCAGCGTTAAAGCAGGCTGTCTCTCATTTCCCACAGGATCTGGAGGAATTTCCAGTTTCTGATTCAGCATCTTTTCCAGAAGTCGTTTAGGCAGAGGATACTTCCTTTCAGACAACATGCACACAGTAATTCCACCCTTCGTTTCAAGTACATGTATACGAGGGAGAGGATAGAATCTCCAGGATGTAAGCTTCCACCGATGTGAGTTGTCCCATATTGAAGATGCTTTGCTTCTCGGAATGTGGGAGTTTAGCAGGACTTGAAGATCTCCTGGTAGAAACATCCCAGAACCTTGTAGTTCCTTGTCGCAGTAATGAGTGGAAACTTGAGTAAACAGAGAAATTAAGTCGGCCCTGTCAATCAAGTGCAGAATTTCCTTTAGAAAGGTAAATTCCATTAAAATGGAATCCCCTCGATGAAGAACATTCAGCTCATCTTTCTTTAAGTTCCATCCTATCAACCCTTCTGAGTATCCATCAGGAAAATCAGCAGCAGACCCTTCTACAATGAAAGATGAGTCATCAGCTTCAAAATCCAAAGGAGAAATTTTGGCCTTAGTCTTCCTTCTCCTCCCAGGCAGATAGATTTCCTGAGGGGGAGCATTTTCATCTTGTGCATCTGCAGTGGGGCTTGACATGGTAGATGGAGACTTGGTTGTAGCATGTAGTGATTTCATCCTGTGGAATATCCTTATCGCCCTCTCTGTTTTAGTTTCTGTGAGATCAGCTTCTTTTGTTTCAGAATCTTTTAGTATGACAACAGGTGCCACTGAGGGAGAGGGGGCTGATGCTTCAGGTGCTTCAGGAGGAATGGAGGATGATTCAGAAGATTGGTCCTTGGCAGCAGAGGAAGCAACTTCAAAGGTTGCTTCAGCAGGAATGACTGGAGAGGATTCCTTGGTTGGAGCATCACCAGCCTTGAGTCTTTTGGCCGTTTGAACAGCTTCATTTTCTGAAATCCTTTTTAAGTTGGAAGAACGTGCCAAAGCTAATCTTCTTTCCTCCATGATTTGGTTATACTTGCGATACAGGACAGAATCAGGAAAAGTCTTGACTTGTTTCATTGTTAGGCCAGAGTTGGACAGTGAGTATTGGTTTTTCACCACTCTTCTCATTTCATCTTTAGTGGGAGGTTTGTTTTTGGCCTTCTGAGCTTGAATGGCCCTCTTTTGTGCAATTGCTTCTTGCTTCCTTTGTCTTCCCTGAGCCATCATTCGCTCCACATAGTTGTCACTGAGGAAATCTTCACCTAATATACTTTGAGCCAGAGAGGGCTTTGAAATGACTTGCTGGGTGAGGATATCCCAGTGTTCAGCAGGCATCTTAACCCTCAGTTCATCTAGTTCTTTTCTTCTCTCATGAGTTAGAGATGAAAATTCCTCTGTTCCAAGTCGTTTAGCCAATGCTACACTTTCCTTTGTCTTCTCAAACTCTGCCCATCTACTTGCTTGACCAAGTCTTTCCTCCTCACTCACTAGGTTAGGACCAAGTTCATCTTCAGTGATGACATTTTTTCCTTTATCATCAGGCTGCTTAGCACAATCTTCTTCAGTTAGATCAACCAAAGGAATTTGTACTGGAGTACCTAGATCAACATGTTGATGTAGATTATCAACTGGAGTGGTCAAGACAACAACATCAGGAAGATCTGCTGAAGGTGAAGGGCCTGATGGTTCTTGAATAGATGAGGATTGTTCAAGATCTGGAGATGCATCCTCCATTTGTATATCAGCAGATGCAGCCTTATCACCCCTAGGTTCCTCTGAAGCTTCAGAAGAAACCTTATGAAGATCAGATCTCTTTCTTCTGGTGTACAGAACAGGTTTCTTCTTCTTTGATGAAGTGGCAGCTACCGATAAAGGGTCATTGAGAGACACTTCAGCCAACATTTCCAGAGATCCAAAGGGAGGAACTTCTTGTTCTTCATCAGATGAAACCATCAGCTTCCTTTTGGAAGACCCTTTTAGTTTGTGTTCTAAGACCTTAACCTGATTCTGTAGCTCTTCAATTTTACCTCCAAGAGACAATTTGGTCTCTGCAAGTTCCTTTTTCAGATCATTAACCTCTGCAGCATACCTGTTGACAAGAGCATACACAGATGAGAGTGTAATGGGGTCCTCAGCTCCACCAGCAGATTGCTCTGTGGTAAGGGGAGCCTCATTGGACCTTTCAGAAGTAACCTGGTCAAGCTCAATGTGAGGAAAATCTTCATCAAGAGGATCCCTCACAGGACTTGGTGTGGGTGGTCTATGCAAATCTGACTCATCGTGAGTAGCAATTGTGGGTGGAGGACTGGGACAAAGTGGTTGTTCAGGAGCAACATGAGTTGCTTCAACAGTTGAAGATGGGCCCTCATCAAGGTTAACTGATGGATTACCATCAGTAGCAACAGGTGAGGTAGGAGGGTTAAGAGCCACATTCTCCTCATCAGCAGCCTCATTACCTTGTGGCAACATGGCTGCAAGCAGGGGATGATGTTCCCCCTGAAAGTGGGTTTTCATGGTAGCAAACAGTTTAGCAGTTAAAGAACCTATAGGATAAAAAGCTTGGGCTTGGGTAGAGGTGTCTAATATAATTTGTAAAAACCTTGGGTACGTTAAAAATTTTCCCTTTGTTTTTTGAATATTTTCAACCATGTTTTCGAAAATATACTTAGAAAAATTGAAAGTTACCCCTTGAGAAAGACACACAATACCATATCCCAGTCTAGTAGAGAACTGGTCCCATCCTCCGGTCTTGTTGCTCATGCATTGAAGCAGTGTGTGAACCAGGAACCTCCATTTGGGGCAGAGTTCCTTCTTTAGCCACATATCAGTTCTAGTACCACGATAGCCAATAGCCCTTAGCCCATTCAACACATCTTCCTGATTAGAGTAAAATGCTCCATCAGCATCTTCCAGGTGAAGCTTCCTTCTGATTAGGTCCTCGGTCACAATGCACTCTGTTTCATCAATCACAGCCCTAATCTCTGTCTCGCTCCTTTTCTCAGCAGTTGCCCAAAATTGAGTAACCAGTGATTCATATATCTCATTTGGAGAATGAGTTAGAGCATAACGAATCTTGGACCTTTTCAGGAATTCCACCATTGGTTCGTACAGTTCATAACCTTTGCCATTACCCAGAAATGCAACTTTGTTGTGATCATATTTAAATTCAAGAGCCATGAGGAATATGAGTGTTTAGAGTTAAGATACTTGAAATGGTGAGTGTTTGTGGAAGTGGAATAAGAGGGAATTTGTTTGTTCTGAAGCGAGTGATGGTGGATGAAGTGTTTTTGCCCAAATTATAGTCAAAGAAAAATGGACCGTTTGGTTGACCATTGCTGACGTGTATGACAACTTTGACCCAACCCAAAATAACACTTCGGCAGAAACACAAGATCAATCTGCTGAAGTTATGGCATCAGCAGAATGCATCAAAGATAAGAATATCTTCGGTAAGTTTCTAGAATTACTGTGCCACCTACTTGCATTAAACTCGTTGAATCTTGAATCCGTCTATAAAATGATCCCAATGTAACTCATCTTTTCACCAAGATCCCTAATTATTTACCACAAACCCTAGAAGCCAAATAACCCCAATTAACCCAATTGCACAATGACTTCCAAACCTGAGATCATAGATCTCACTTCCTCAGCTTCCTCATCCTCTTCATCATCATCAAGTGGTGAATCAAACCCATGGTTCTCTTACTTTCCTCAACCCTATCCAAGACCAAAAAAAATCGCCCTTTCTTCCTTCTTCAGAAGATGACAGTGTAGTGAATCCAAGTGAATCTGCTGATGATTCTGATGACTCCTATAAGGAGGGAACATCTTACTCCCAACCTCCAGCACCTCGGTCTCAACAAAGACCTCGTGCCAGGAATCCGCCACTCCCCAAAGATAGAGAGGTGGTTCTTGGTCTCACTGCGCCATCTTTTGGTGCATAAACACCAATCGTATAGAAGAGGGGCTTGAGGAGGGTGGATCGATTGCATTTTGGTTGAAATGAATAGATGAAGCACAAAGGACACGATAGTTCTCTTCGTCATCCTTCGTGGTCATCGTCATCATCAATCGTTTTCATCAATCCATCCCTCCATTTTGGTCCTTAGCATCTTCATCGAGTTGGTCATGCATATCCAACCAGCCAGTTAAACGGAATGGGTGGGTATGCAAGACCTACGAAAGCAAAGCCAGCATCAAAGGCATATCCAGCATTCCATTAGATTTCGGAATGAAAGATATACACTAGATTAGGCTTAGCTTAATTGTACATCTCGTATCTTGAGGATGCAAAATAGAAGTAGGTTGTCTTTATGTAAGCTGTAAGCTGTAAACTGTTTCTTGAATGAATGAATGAACAATTTGACTTTAATTTCTTTGCTTTCAGTATTATCTTCAGTAGAATCAAATTGTATGCTTCAGTATTTGTTATCAGAAGAAACAAGCAACACTTTCTCAGCTATTCGACCATGTACTAATGAGCCACTCTTGATGCATTTGATCTTGATCATGGGATGTGTAAACTGCAATCCAGATAAGGAATAGACAAAATGCAGTACAGACAACTGCAAAACAGACACTAAACATACACAACAACAAAAACAAACAAACTAGAGAAATATTAGAAGTTAGTGTTATAGTACAAACTAAAATATAGAAACAAACCAAAAAATCTGCAGAGTAAATATAAAACAAACAAAAATCTGCAGAGTTTGCACAAATCCTCCCCTGAGGCATATGCCTCCCCTGAGGCCTATAAGGTTTCAACACCTGAGGCATATGTGATTACATAGGCAACGCTAACGATCCACTTGTTAGAAACCAAGACCTTGATAGATCTTAAGCACTCGGGGATCGTTAGCGTTGCCTATGTAATCACAAGCAAACTAATAGAAGATCTCTACAACTTGGTATTGTAGCGGAAAATGAATACAAGTTATAGTAACTAAGAACACTTTTGATCCTCTATGGATCTTTGATTATTGAAACTCTATGTTTCGGATAGAATACCAGACTTGAGAAACTTTTTAAAAGCCTATCTATTACAAACTAATATGGTTTCTTATATAGGCAAGAAACCCTAATGAGCGTTGACAATTTACGCTTCTACTATTACACTAGACTAAGCATGCAACTAGACAAGCATGCAACTAATCATATTGTTTTGTTAATCATCGTGTTTATTCTGAGTAAGCTCTACATAATACGGCGCCAACCTATACATACGGCGCTGACTTTTACTCTAAAACTGAGCTTATCTCTCCTACGTGGTTCCCACTTTCAGCAGCACCACACTGTCTGCATTATCACTTCTGCTGAAGTATAACTTCGGCAGCATCAGTTCTTCTTCGGCAGAATCTCTTCAACTGAAGCTTCGGCAGAATCAGTAGTTTGTGCTTCGGCAGAATTAGTAGATTACCTTAATTCCCAACAGAACCTGATGAATGGATAAAAGATAGTGGATGCTCACGACACATGACGGGCAACAAAAGTCTCTTCTCATCATACCAAGAGTATGATGGAGGTAATGTCACTTTCGGTAGCAATCTCAAAAGCAAAATCATTGGCAAAGGTACGATTGCTCATAACTCTCTAACTATTGAAAATGTTGCTCATGTGGATAGGTTAGGATTTAATCTACTTAGTATTAGCCAACTATGTGATAAAAAGTATAAAGTACTATTTGATGAAAATGGTAGTAAAATACTAAAAGATGGTATCACCATAGCTAAAGGAGTTAGGAAAAACAACATATACGTCATGAAAATAGATAAAACATATAATTAAAAACTTTGCTTAACAACATTAGACGATAGCTCATCTCTTTGGCATAGACGCTTAGGTCACGCTAATATGAGACTTATACAAAACCTATCTTCAAAAGAGTTGGTTAGGAATTTACCAAAACTAAAATATGACCAACACTTTTGCGACGCTTGCAAAATTGGTAAACAAACACATAGTAGTCACAAATCTAAAAATATGGTGTCCACATCTAAGTGTCTAGAATTATTACATATGGACTTGTTTGGACCATCCGCTATAAGAAGCTATGGAGGCAACTTATACACTTTGGTCATAGTAGATGATTACTCAAGGTTTACTTGGACATTATTTCTGAAAACAAAAAATGAAGCTTTTGATAAATTTGAAATACTTAGCAAGAAAATTCAAAATCTTCTAGGTGTCAAAATTGTGTCGATCCGAACGGATCATGGTCGTGAATTTGACAACGAAACTCAATTTGGAAACTTTTGTGATACAAATGGTATAACACATAACTTTTCCGCTCCACGAACGCCTCAATCAAATGGAGTAGTAGAACGTAAAAATAGAACAATTCAAGAAATGAGTAGAACAATGCTTAATGAACAAAACATTCCTCAAAAGTTTTGGTGTAACGCAGTTGACACTTCTACATATATTTTAAATAGAGTCCTAATACGTCCTTTCCTAAACAAAACACCATATGAACTTTATAAAGGTAAAAAGCCAACATTAGGATATTTTAAAGTCTTTGGTTGTAAATGTTTTATTCTTAATACTAAGGATTATCTCACCAAGTTTGACCCAAAGTCTTATGAAGGTGTATTTCTTGGTTACTCTCAAACTAGTAAAGCTTACATTGTCCTAAATAAAGAAACAATGATAGTCGAGGAATCGTTGAACATAACATTTGACGAAAGTCCACCTCCCTCTAAGACATCACCTTTGGTAGATGATGACTTAGTTGAAAGTCAAATAATTGAAAGTCAAATTAATAATAACAAGGAAGATGAACCATTAAATAAGGAAATTGTCAACATAAAAGAATCTAAAAGTCATCCATTAGAAAAGGTCATAGGAAAACTTAATCAAAGAACCTTAAGATCACAAGCTCAAAATCAAAGTAATCATTTTTGTTTTGTATCCACCATTGAACCAAAAACCATAAATGAAGCAATAAAAGATGAATCATGGGTAATTGCCATGCAAGAAGAATTAAACCAATTCGTTAGAAATGATGTTTGGAAACTAGTTCCAAAACCCAAAGATCAAACTATAATTGGAACAAAATGGGTCTTTCGAAACAAAATGGACGAAAATGGTGTAGTATCTAGAAACAAAGCTAGGCTTGTTGCACAAGGCTATAATCAACAAGAAGGAATTGACTATGATGAAACTTATGCACCGGTAGCTAGACTTGAATCTATTAGAATATTACTTGCTTATGCATGTGCTTATGATTTTAAATTATTTCAAATGGATGTTAAAAGTGCTTTCCTTAATGGGTTTATTAACGAAGAAGTGTATGTTGCTCAACCTCCCGGTTTTACCGACTTTGAGAAACCACATCATGTCTTCAAACTCAAGAAAGCATTATACGGCCTTAAACAAGCACCTAAAGCTTGGTACGACCGTCTTAAGACTTTTCTTATTGATAACAAATATACTATGGGATTAGTAGATAATACTCTTTTTACTAAGAAAAAGGAATCGCAAATTATTATTGTTCAAATATACGTTGATGACATTATATTCGGATCAACTTGTCAAGAGCTATGTGATGATTTCTCTAAAATCATGCATGACGAGTTTGAAATGAGTATGATGGGTGAGTTAAACTTCTTTCTAGGACTTCAAATCAAACAACTAGATGATGGTATTTTCTTTAACCAATCTAAATATATAAAAGACATGCTTAAAAAATTTGGTCTTGAAGATTCCAAACCAACTAAAACACCCATGTCCTCGGACACTAAACTCACCAAGGACGAAGAAGGTGAATCCGTAGATAACACTAAATATAGAGGAATGATTGGTAGCCTACTCTATCTTACGGCTAGTAGACCCGACATTATGTTTAGTGTTTGTCTATGTGCTCGCTTTCAAGAAAACCCAAAGGCATCACACTTAGAAGCATTAAAAAGGATTTTTAGATATATTAAGGGAACAACGTGTTTAGGATTATGGTATCCCAAAGGAACGGGTATAGAAACCATAGTGTATGCCGACTCGGATCATGCCGGTGATTATGTCGATAGAAAAAGTACAAGTGGTATTTGCACTTTTGTTGGACATTGTCTCACCTCATGGTTTGCAAAGAAGCAAACGGCCTTAGCCATCTCTACTACTGAAGCCGAATACGTCTCGGCCGGAAAAGCATGTCAACAAGCTCTTTGGATGAAGCAAGCTCTCGTAGACTACGGAATTCATCTCAACGACATTGTGATACTTTGCGACAACAAAGGAGCCATCGATCTCAGCAAGAATCCCGTTCAACATGCTCGTACAAAGCACATTGAAATCCGTCATCACTTTCTTCGCGACAATGTTCAAAAAGGAAACATTTCAATCGAGAAAGTATCCTCCGAAGACAACATTGCCGACATCTTTACTAAACCTCTTAAACGAGAACCTTTTAATCTTCTTAGACTTGGTTTAGGGTTAATGGAACCAAACATGTAGGATAAACATGGCCTAAAACATTAGAATAGTCAAACCAAAACAATTTTGCCTTATATCTGCTACTGTAGCCACGGCACCAAACGACAACACGGACGGAACCAAATATTTGGTGTCGTCTGGTCCGTGGTGTCTACAGAAGCAAAACAGCTTTATACATAACATCCTCTTCCTCACAACCCACTTTACCAAAACGTGTAAAACTTAAACCAAGCTCATTATTGTCATCTTCCCACTCACTAATCACTGAAGATAACATCATTGTAAGTATCCTAACTACATTTCATCTCTTAATTCTGAGTCTAGGATTCTTATTTATGCACAAAACTATCACAAATCATTACATGGGGTTTTATGTATGCTTTTATACCAAATATGAATTCAATTGGCAAATTGCATAACTAGTCATTCAAATTAGGTACTACATTATCATATTGCATAAACAAATCATGTTTCCCACTAATTGATAGATAATGAATATAAGGCCTTATTCAAACAACCAAACACCCCATGTCAAAAGTTTTGAAAAGCTTCTCACTTGTAGGAAAACATTTTTCATTGCTAATACAAATAGAAACGTTAGAATTTTCATCACTTGCATGCTCTTGAATACTAAAGGTATTGCATAACTAATATGCACTCCCGGGTATATTCAAATGTAGCCACATTGAATTAGGAGCATTTGGGTTATCTCATGGTATTTGCCAAACACTCCACTAAAACCATTTTGTGCATAAAATGAGTCGAGATAACCGCAACTCCAAATTGTTTTCATATAGGCACACACTAGAATCAAAAACATTAAAATTTATTTTCATTTTTTTAACATGTTAATTCTTGTCCTTAGGAATAACCATGGTAGCCGCAAGATTCTATGATCACAAAGACACTCTTAACAACATTCCCAAACACCACAAAACCAAAGGACTCACCAAGGAACAAGTAGAAATATTTAGGGGTCTAGAATCAAGGTATTTCCACGAGGGTAGAACCATTCACCCATCCTTCCTTGAGCACACTAATCTTCGTGAAGAACTAGCCGCCATTCAATTCGATTGTCTTCTTGACATTGATGAACCAATTTGTCCTAGGTTCGTGTTAGAATTCTATGCTAGTGTGACCGGTTTTAGTGATGAAGATGATGATGAATTTTGTCTTAGCTTTAGAATCAACCAAAATGACTACACCATCACCTTAAGTGAATTTGCTAGAGTACTAGGAATTCCCAACCGAGGAGCTTGTGTCTACACGGATAAGTGGTCACTCACCGCCCTTGATGCAATCAACGACCGCACTTCTCCCTATCTAACCCGTTTGGCCGATAAGGATGTCATCCGTGAACACCTTTTTAACCCAAAAACGGATACAACCCGAGTAACCCGAAAAGGAAAAGAGGTAGATCGAGATCCATATGGAATGGAGCTAAATGAACTTAAGCACGAATTTAAGAAATGGGAGGAGTTACTTAGAGCAAACGTCATTAGCACCATAGGGAATAGGGATCACATAAATGCTTGTCTTTGCCACATGCTCTACAACTTGTCCACCCGAAAACCATTCAACTTAGCCTACTACATAGCTAGGAGAATGATTGATATTCCAACTCAAGGATCCGTTGCTCTTCCATACGGGATGCTTCTCACCCGTCTCTATAGAAACTTCGCTCCAATTCCACCAACCCCAAAAGGGATGCACCTTCACTATGAACTCATCCCTCACATCTTTGTACCTCTGATTGATGCTCGAGTTGCTAAGACTAAAGGCAAGAGAGCTAAACCCCCAACTCCTTCATCATCATCATCAAATAGCTCCGAGGATGGTCTTCCAAACTCTCATCTTCCACCTCAAGAGTATTACGCATCTCTTCCCGAGATTGAGAATGAATCAGCAGAATTCAAACAAACTAAGGGAATGTTCAAGTGCCTTGGTAGGATGATGAACAAGATTTACAAGAAGTTGGACAAATAAGGGTACTTTAAGGAGTGTTTGGAACAATGCATTATCGTTAATGTTTGATACTTTTTAGTTGTTTTTATTATGTAGGATGATAATATAACTTGAAACAATGGTGTATGCTATCAATCTCATGCAGGGGGATAGCACAAGTATGCTATCAAATTTTACCCATTTTCACTATATTGTGGAAATCAATAAGCCTTGCTCAAAATCTATGCTCCACTATGTTTACATATGTGTTATTTACTTTTCCTAACTAGAAATGTTTAGTATAACAGCTTTTGAGAAAAATTTCAGGTTTCGGAAATTTCCCCGACACCTAAAAACGTACTCTGTCCATATTTCAGCTCTCCACGGATCAGACGGCACCAAAATTTTGGTACCGTCCTTTATGTAGTTTGGTACCGCCATACCTGTACAGGCGGACCAGACGGCACCCTTTTTAGGGTACCGTCCGTGTATTATTTTGGTGCCGTGGATTCTCCAGGCAATTTTCTGAATTTCGACTCTTTCGTGATTCCAAATTATCTTCCATCACTTATAAATCAATCTTAACTAGTTTATACTGTTCTTAGAACTAGTATTATTCACTAAGGGATATAAGAAATCCATTTCCCACCAAAATTCAAAAATTTGAAAAATCCACCCAATGAGCCCTTTGGCATAAAGGAAGGAACCAAATTTTTGGTACCTTCAAATCCGTGGGTAATCTGAATATTAGGAAATTCCACTCACTAGAACACATTTATTGCATATCTTTTCTTCTTCACTCCATCTTCTTTGTATGGATTGACTTGGGTGATATGACTAGCATTCAACCCACTTCCAAATCATTAGGAACCTCATCTCTTCAATGGTTCAACATCAAATCAAACCTTTTCTCAACAATTTCTTACCTCTATAAATTGAAAGGCTTTACCATGATCATCCTCACACCTTCTTCATTCTCACTACTATCTAGCAAATCAAAACCCAAGTTAAAAATGACTAAATCATCACCAAAACCTTGCAAGAAAACCGCTAGAATGAGCGTAAGACCTTGTTGTTTTGTTCACCTTAGCTCATCATCCGAATCTTCACTACTCACCATCTCATCTCCCATTAGAGATGATACACATCTTACCTTAGCTACACCCACTTCATCACACATTGTGATCACCACTCCACCACCAATAAAAACACCTACTTCACCTCCACCGGCACCCATCCAAACATCCAAAACACCCTCACCACCTTCACCAAGGTCTCCCACTCTCACTCCCATGGAGTTATTTTCAACTCCACCAACATCACCAAATCCTTTCCTAGAGGACTTGGAAGACTTGCCTCCTAGGCCAAGTCATCCACCACCATTGCCATCCTTTGGCACCATTGAGCGAATCGCTCATGAGTCACCTCGGTCATCCATTGACCCAAACGCCCCATTAGGGCCAAGACCTCTCCTTTTCCACCCCATTCACAAGGACATTCATGGTCCTTTATACGGGGATCATCCACTTCCATCATCAATGTCCCCTCATATTGAGGACATTCCGGAGTGCATGTGGGATGACAATCCCACTAGAGAGGAGATTCAAGCCGAACTCCACAACCTCCACCAATTCAAAGGCATGGTGGATTCTCACTTAAGTGAGACAATGCAAATGCAAAGTGCTTTGCTTGCATCCATCATGACCACTCCAAACATCCCCAACACCACCAACACATCCACCATTCCACCACCACAACCTCCGCAAACTTTCTACCCTCCAAGGCATGGTTGCTCAACTTGCGAGCAAACGGGTCAAACCGTGGAACGGACCCGGATTATGGTTCATGACTTCCACGAAGAAATGAGGTTCATCCTCAACCACATTCTTGAGCGTCTCAACGCTCTCTCCCATCCACCATCACTTTAGGATGGTTTTAGAATAGTCTTTCTTTTATTTGTTTTTTTGGATAATTATTATTTTCTTGTACTAGAAACACATCATTGTGTTATCTTTTCATGATCTTTACTCATGAAAAATTTTAACTAATGAATGTTGTTTATTATATTGTTGGTGTCATTACATAGTGTTTGGAAATGCTTGTGAATGATCATTATTACTAACAATTTTTTTTGTAGCTTTATTTTCACAATCCATGTATCTTCCCATTAAGGCACCCAATTTAGGGGGAGCTTTGAACAAGGGGGAGATAATAGCTCGGGCTCATTACATTCCGCATAGCCTCTTCTTTTTGTTGAGACAAAAAGGGGGAGAAAATATAGAACTTTGAAATTATTTATATTTGACTTTTCTGAAAAAGTCAAACTGCATACATTTGACTTTCTAAAAGTCAAACAGGAACTCTCATTGATAATACTTGACTTTTCTTAAAAAAGTCAAACTGCATACTTTGACTTTCTGAAAAAGTCAACATCATGCATCAACTAGTGAATTCTTTGACTTTCATAAAAAGTCAAATTTTATACACTTGCATTATCATTTCCTTTTCAAGTTCTAAAACTAATATTTTTATAACTCTTGTACAAACTTGTTTCTTTTATAAAAATAAAATCTATATTTTGTCCTCAACAAAAAGGGGGAGATTGTTAATACCCTAAGTTTTGTTAACGACAAAAGTAAATTTAATTTATAAAAGCTTAAAGCTTGTCAAGTTTATTAGATATTAAAACAAGCTTTCTCAAACAATATATTCATCATTCAAGCATTTACATTTATGATTAGTAACATCTTGATATGACTCTAATCATTATGTATGATAGTAGTTTGTAGAATGTGTTAGGTTCTTAAAACCAAACACTACTTAAGCATTTGCATATTTCTAAAAATAGTAATACAACATTTGACATCATGTATTACATCATGGAAATCATTGGAAGATTCCATTAGATATTTTGTGAAGATTTGTACTCTTCATATCTTGCACAATCTCACTTAGATAGAGTTGACTTTAGGCAAGATTTGATATCTTGACTGTCAGACTGGCGGTACCAAATTGGTACACGGGTGGAACCCTTTTAAGGGGTCCGCGGTCCGTGGACGCTCCTGTCCAATTTGGCTATAAATAGCAATGCCAAGCCAAGTAGTTTCTCATCCCTTTCTAACATACTCTCATACATATCTTCTCTCTAACCTTTCTAATTCAGTTTCATATCATATTAGTGATCTCTTTTGTAGCAAAGAAGATCAAGTCATATTCAAGCTTCAACGAGAAGTTGGAAGTCTTGTTTATTTAGTGTTGTATGATCTAGTGTTGATCCATACTTCATTGTTGTATCAAACCATCATAATCTTGTGAGTGTGAGTGGTTAGTATTTTAGTCCTCAAAATACATTGTGTGTGGGAGTAGTTGTACCCTTGGAAAGAACTCGACATCTAGCTTAGTGTCGGAAATAGTGTAAGCGAAGTGTAAAGGTTTTCTCCGCCGGTGAAAGGAGCTTGTTGACTAGTGAAGTTAAACTCTCGAGTGTGAGACTCGGGGAGTGGAGTAGGGCAAGGAAAAAGAGTCCTTGTAGGCCGAACCACTATAAACAACTTGTTGTGGTTTGATCATTTCTTTCCTTATTTACTCATTACATATTGCTTGCATATTTCATTAACATACTTAAGATCAATATCAATTGATCTTTCAATAAGTTTCAAAACAAAGTTTTTAATCGGTAAACTATTCAACCCCCCTTCTAGTTTTCTACATAAACACTTCAGAAAAACTCTCATGCCAATAAGAATCCTTATACAATAAACACAGCCAACGACCAAAGCACATACAATAACCAATTTTATTAAACGAGCCTTAATCATCCTCAATACGCATCAAAAAGGTGAACCAATTAAGTCATTTAAACAGTCTCAATACAAATCCAAATGTGATTGACCTTAATCAGTAACATCTAAATTTAATTTTCGTTACATAAATCAAAAACATACAAACCTATAGTAATGAAAATTGATCGAGATGAGAGAGAAAGAGTACAATATGCATAATGGATTCAAAATGAGACGGGGATCGAGTACATATCATGATAAAGATGAGATAATTTAGGATCAGATCACAAGAAAACTTACAACGCAATCAATAAGGAGTAACTCGCTTATAAGAGAGTTGAGAGAGAATAGTTCTATGTGAAAACAAACTTTGACCAGGTGCTAATATGATTTGACCAAGATACAACCCGCATACATAAGTACACAGTAATTTCGAGATGACATTTTTAGTCCCTATACTTAGCAACTCGCATTCCAGGCAACTCGCATGCATGAACTAGGTAGGTCTACTCGCAAGATATTAACACGCATGGACCAAATAAGCAACACGTATATACTCAACTCACATGAAAAAGAAAAATGCAACTCGCATATTATAAGGTCATAACAAAGGATGCTTAGCTAAAGAGACAGTCATATCAGTTCAGAATTCATACAGTTAAACAACTTAAGTCACACCACGAATCATAAAATAACACCACATAGCAAGTAACAACCAAACCACACAATTAAGAAAGCAGATACATGCAACCTTAAATGAACATGATAAATCAAACCCAAGTACTAAATCATAACTGAAGGTGCACAATTCTCCCCCTCAATCAATGATACGAGATGAAATGTAATCATTGATTGATTCAGTAACTAGAAAGTGGGTCTATGAGAGCTTAAGTATGTGATTGTAAAGATGAGTAAAGCTAAAGATTATAAAGGTTCTGTTCGAACTTCATCTAAAGCCCTGTGTTATTGTTGAATGACATTTCTAGGACCGTAGATGTTATCGATGACAGAAATTTGTAAAAAAAAGTGTAATAATTAATTAATTAATTAAAAGAATATATAAAAATTTGTAATTTTTTTTAATGTATAAAAGTTTGTACAAGACTTAATGAGAACGAGTCCTGAAAAGAGGTGATCAGGAGTCAGAGTACAAGGTACATCAGTTCTGACATGCTACAGTTACAGAGTGAGCAGTCTTCATTTCTGTTGGGAACCAGGTCATGATGTTCATGAATGAATTGAGCATTGTACCTGAAAAAGACTGAGGACACATTGCACTAATAGCACATGTAGTATTGCAAATAGATGGGTTAGTGACAGGTGTATCCTCAATTTTTGATGTTGTACAGTCAGGTCTAGGAGTATCATTAATAGAAATCCCTTTAAGTCGAACATTCTTGAAGATTTTACCGGTTGGTATCCACTTAAGACAAGATCTAGGTGAGTAAGTCCGTTTGGTACCTGTGAACATAAATAGTCTACCAGTAGGAATCCACTTAAAACAGCTGCTAGCAGAGTTAGATGAAGCTAAATCCCTGTTCTGAGCATTGGTCCATTTGCTATTAATTTGTTTCTTAGGGGATTTGTCAGCCATTTGATGCATCTTATATGGACTAGATGAGCTCCTTATATTCCTGAACTTTGAGTTTTGAACATTCAGCTGTGGATTGTTACTCATCATATCTAGATGGATTAGTGAAGTGACTGGTTTTGACAAAACTATATTCTCATCATCTTGGGAGGCAAGCTTAGATTTAGAGGATTTAAATCTTTCTGTCTTAAATGCATTTGGCTGCCTAACTACAGGTCGTACTGTATTGTTAAGTGCAATTGGTTTCCCCAAGGTCGATGGTTTTGTAAACTTAGTGTTCACTCTATTTCCAATGGTTTTCCTAAGCTCATTTTTTAAGGCAACGATGGTGAAGCATTTATCCTGAATTTGGGCTTTGAGGGCATCAATGTCTGCTAAAAAGGAGTTTGTTTGATCTAACAGCTTAGAATTGCTCTCTAATAAGTTCTTCCTTAAGGACTCATTTTCCCTTAATAGCTTAGTCACACATAAAGCTAATTCATCATTCCTAGATTTAATCGGATCACTCACCTCAAATTGCTCTCTAATAAGATCTGAGAGTTGTGTTTTCAGATTACATATGGTTAAGTCTTTGTCCTGAATCTGGGTTTTTAACTGAATAATTTCAAAAAATTCTCGAAATTATGGGAATTCCGGATTTATGCAAGGTTTTGTAGCTAGAAAACTTTCTTCTCTTTCCTGTATTGCAATTTCTAAGGAAATGCAATGTTTTTCAAGAATTGAGTATTTGTTTGAAAGTTTATCAAAAACCCTTTTTTCAACCATTTCATTTGTTTTGAAGATTCTGGGCTCAGACTCAACCAAGAGACATTTATCGATATCATGTTCAGATTTAGAATCATTTTGTTTGGGTACATTAGCAGAAGCATTATGTTGATCAGTTAATGGTACCTCATCACATGACGTCTGTTCATTTTTTGGTATGATATCTGGATTTACATCGTGCATAACAAGAGTCACTGAATTGCAGGCTGATTTAATCTTGTCTGTCTCTGAGTCTCTGTATTCAGTACAGCCAGTTTCATCCTCCTTTGTTATATCTAATATTCTGCATTCAGCATCACCCGACCTTTCAAATGAATCAATACCCGATGTATCACAACATTCACTTAGTTTCTCTTGACACTCATTCAAATTATCATGCACTTGATCAGCTTTCTTAATGTACTCTTCCACATTATCCATAAGTTGGTTAAATGTATTGATGAACTCATGAATTTCCATTCCAGTATGTTTCTTGAAGGAAATTCCAGTTACGTGTTGATCGAAGTCTGCGGAATAATCTCCATTGATAAATGGCTTAAATTGGTTGTGGATTACCTGAAGTGCAGCATTGGAATCATCCTTTAATACCTTCTTTTTGGCAATTTGAAGCTTCAGTTGTTCTAAGTTCAGCAACACAGTTCTTGTCAGTGTAGGTAAGTCCTGGCGGAAAAGGGCACTACATGTTCGATCCCCAGTTGTGGATAACATCTGTATGAGGTGCATATGAAGTTGTTGATAGGGTTCAATGTTGCATTCCATTTACAAGGCATTTTGCAGCATGAGCTGGTGTAATTTCTTGGGATTTGACTCAGAGTACGAGGTGTTTTGGTCATCATAGATTGAATCTTTTAAGGTAAGGCTTTCTGAGTAGTTCGTACTTGGTTTGCAGTCCACTGAGTCATATAGTTTGAGCACATTGGAAATTACTGGATCAGTGGTATAATCCATGAGTGTCAGATTTTACGGGATTTTATTATTCTTTGATTAAACCGGGAAATGATTCTTTCACGGGATTTTACTAAACCAAAAGAACAACCGTAAGAATGTAGCACGACGAAGTGACAAGTCTCAATAGACAAGTAGCTAAGCAGTCAACTCGCTTTGGTATCAACTCGCTAGACAGTCAACTCGCTTCAAAGACAAAAAAACTCAAGTTGCTTAAAGAAACAACTCGCTTCAAACCCAAGTCGCATAAAGAGTCAACTCGCTAAATAGCCAAGTCGCATACAGAGACAACTCGCTTAACAACCAAGTCGCATAAACCAACTCGCTGACAATACAACTCGCTTAATAACAAAGTCGCTTTAAAACTCAAGTCGCTTAAAGAATCAACTCGCTTAATAGCCAAGTCGCATAAACCAACTCGCTTCGAATAACAAAGCAACTCGCTTCCAAGAAACTCAACACCGTAGCGCAACTCGCTTCGTACAATATTTGAAAACAACCACTTTATCAATCAAAAATAGCTAAACCATAATGATTCAAGCCTTCCAATTCAAAACCCTAAACACATATGATGATCCTAAATACAAAAGTACAATCAAAATTCAAACTTTAACACTAGAAATTGACCAAATGATTCAAACTCTCCTAAACACTTATAACCCCAAAAACCTTATGAAATCCACCAAAACAAAGAGCATGAAATATAAGTGATCAAACCATGGCTCTTGATACCAATTGTAAGATATAGGATTTCACAAACACATCAAAGCATAAACATATATGGCATATACAAGTTTTAGAGAGAGAAAAGGAGATGTTCTAGTGAGAGAAACACATAGAAGGTTAGATTGCAAATGAACATCCAACCCTCTCCCTTGTGGGGAGAGGGCTATTTATACAAAGAAGCACGCCCTCCTTCGGGCTGTGGATCAGGCATACAGTGGGTAAAGACCCGTCCTTCCTCCAGGGTGTTACACTAGACTAAGCTACGCTAATAACTAACTAACAAATAACGTACTAAACGATATGTCTACGAGCTAACTTAAGCTAGATTAGATATTGGGGTGACCGATGCTTCACTATAAAATTTCCAATTCCTAACAAAACACTTAACGGATAAACTAACGGCCCAACCAAAATAAGGACTAAATGAGTGCAAGGTTTCAAAAATATGTATCTCTGGTGTAATTAAACGATTTAGGGACTAAACATGAAATTTGAGCAAACCACAAGGACCAAACGTGTAATTTTTTCTATAATTTCTTATTTTTATAAAAGCCATAAATTTCTGATAATAATATTTTGTTTACTTTTACATTTAGTTCCATATATTTACTTTTACATTTAGTTCCATAATGGTATTCATATATTTTTAAGAGTATTTGCATCTATATCTCTCTATAGATGCAAAAGTATATCCAAAACATGCATAAAAACCATTGTAACATATGCATAAAAAACTTGTACAAAAGATATATATGTGCATTAAAAGGTTAATTGGACATAAACATCCTACTGGTGCAAACCCCGACATAAACATCCTCCATAAGATTATGAGCATGAGGTTGTGGTTGTGGTCGTTGGTCATGGCTCATGAACAACATCATCTTGTCGCTTGAGAAAAAGAATCAGTTGTTCTTTTCTTGTCCATGATTATAAATAAACGGGGTTCTGTTTACATTTCTTTAAATGAAATACGAAAAGATTTTAAAATGTTTTTATCTAGCAACTGTTACAAGATCTAATGTTATAAAAATGTGTAAACTCACATTTAAATAGTAGCTCAAATTTTAAACCCTGATTGCATTTAGTACTTGAACAAAGTACCTAACTGAGAGATCAAATGGAAGGGCTTGAAATTTTGGAAACAAATATGATCAAAAAATGAACAGCCGAAATGATGGCCCAAAACATATGAGGAATGATCTTACATAATATATCTTCAGTATAGTTGGCTTGTTGAGGGCTGCAAACTAGGTGCCGGATACCTTTTTATTACATCATCTTCGCTCGGCCCTCAACTAAATGTTCACTTTTTCATTTCGATTTGTCTCATAATAATAAGTGTTTGTTTCTAAATTTCAACAAATAACAATGCTTAATGATGTGTTTCTCTACAACTGTGTGTGTTTTGAAAATGAATATTTAATATGAGAAGGAGGAAGTATACATTACCTGTTGAAATGAAATTGAGACGCACTAATTATCTACTAACTTCAAACAAAATGTTAGCAAGGCGTAAAATGTGGACTACTTTAGTGTCTTAGGTCTGGTGTTTCATTAGTAATTTTCATGGGCCGTTTGAGTGGTTTCTGTTTTTTCTTTTCTTTCCGTAAGGCAATCAAGAATACAAGGTACGAGCCAATAGAAAAGATCATGTTCAAGTAGGTCGTAATTTGAGTGGTTTATGGTCTAGTTTGTATTATTGTTATTGGTTTTTTATATAAGGTTGTTTCTCAAATAAGAAAATATAAACATT
This sequence comes from Chrysanthemum seticuspe, assembly GCA_019973895.1. Taxonomy (NCBI): domain Eukaryota; kingdom Viridiplantae; phylum Streptophyta; class Magnoliopsida; order Asterales; family Asteraceae; genus Chrysanthemum; species Chrysanthemum seticuspe. The sequence goes on along the minus strand of BPTQ01000003.1, from coordinate 243,728,304 downwards.
TTGACAATCTTAAAACTGACGTTTGGGGATGAAATAGGATGCGCTGATGATAGATTTGGTACCGATGAACGTAAAATATTAATTCACTAGCGTACAGATATGCAAATTTAGCTTTAAATCTATATATAGTGCATACATATACTAATTTGAAACAGCTCAAAGTTCAAACCATATAACTCAGCAGTTGACTTTTGAGAAAGTCAAACTCTGATCTTGGCCTTTAATTATGTGTTTTACAGGAACTTTAAAGTTAACACATTATGCATAGCTTTCAGGGGCTTACAATAAGAATGTAAATACACGAAACGTCATATACTTCAAAACGAGTGTGCCGTAAATGTCACAAATACTAGTAACGAATGATGTATATCGAAATATCATTGATTAAGGTTTAATCTTTACTTTATAGCTGACTGTAGAGTGGTGGTACTTTCGTCTTATTTTGAGGCAGAGACCCGTTTTTCTTTTCTAAGTGTTCGAGAAAATCCATCACGACAAGATCAGTCCAAGGAGTTCCAAAGGGAGCTTCAGCGCCCGCAACCCATCCTAAGTGTCCACCTTTAGGTGTAACTATCAACATACAGTTTGGATTATCCTGAACCAACATCAAGTTAAAAATTGTCAGCTAATCTCTCATTTTTTATTGAAACAGTTGTTGATGTCAACGTGAATGAGGTCCTCACATCACGTAAACATAAATCAGTTCATATACCTCAATATCTTCACGAGGGGTTGCTTTAATATGGGCAATGGGATCATTTGCAGCCTGTATATCATGGAGTAATGCATTCAGAAACTTTTAATTCAATGATTCACCATGTTATGTTAACTTGTATTTTATGTGGTTAGTGACGTTAATAGTAGGTAAATATTACCTGGATGCAAAGTAAAGGCCTGCATACGTTCTTTATAGAATCTTTGCTGCTTATTTTCTGGTAGAACTCATCCGCTGACTTTAAACCCAAACCAACTGCAAATATGCAAAAAGCTCTCAAGAAGTGAGCTTCTATGATTATCCCAGTGATCCAGTTGAAATAATACAAAAATGTGTACCTCGTGTGAATGCTTCATCAAATTGCCTCAGGGATGTACTTTTACGAGCTACTGGAAGATTATAATCGCCCTCTATTCCTTCAAATAGAAGAGCATGTCTGCAAATATAAGTCATACAGTATATATTAGTGGCGGTGACTTTTGTTGTCACAGAAATGACACTTATTGCAAGCAAGTCAGTCAAAGTTTGGTAAAATTTAGAGATCCACAAAAGCATACACACATGTAACGGATCATGTGGATTTTAACCCTGAAGATGACTGCAAAAACCTACCTTGAAAAGAGTTTAGATAGAGAAGATCCAAGAATTCTGTCATAAACTCTGTTAAACCCTTTATGCAATTCCTCATCTGTAAGGACGACACTAAAAGGATTACACAAGGACACTCCGCCAGAAAGTAGACAGCTATCGCCTTCCTGCAATGACATGTACAAATGTAAATGAAACCAAAGTATAAAGTTATCAACAATCACTTGTTTACCATTAAGGAAAGAAACATATCAAGTTTCTGGTGTATTACCTCACCCAAATACTTAACAAGATTGTTTGCTCCAAGAGACCAACCAACAGCATATAAATTTGCATCTGGGAATCGTGATGAAAGATGCACTACCACTTCCGCAAAATCTGACGTAAATGTTGCCCCAAAAAACTGCGTAAAAAGTTTGTGAATTTATTTATTAAAGTCACAAAAGTACAAAACTATTTACTTTTCTTTTTAAACACAATCCTTTAGCTACTTGCAACTTTGCAATATTAGTGCCAGTTCAGGTGGTTTTTTTGGATATGAAGTGTTTCATGGCCTAAACATAATACTTGTTTTAAAGAAAAGTGGGAATTATCATAATTATTAATAATTTAATACCTTAGGTGTGATTACAGGGCTGCGACCACAACCACGGCAGTTAAAAGCCACAACACGCCAACCCTTTTTATTTGCTGTCAATACCATATGCTTTATGTATGAATCACCACTTCCGCTAGTTAACCCTGCCTACAACCATCCTGACATCATTATTATGTGTTCACCAAACATAATTCAACATGTAACATTATATAAATATAAATGCAACACATGTATATTTGTCCCGATAGTGGCCGATACCAAGAGTAATAAAAGTCTCTATGTGATATTGTAAATGGATTCCTCTTGGAACCAAAACTGTTAATACTGATAACTAAATAAGAAAGAATTCTAATTACGTGTTCTCATATGAGACTTAAATTTCAAATGAAAACAGTTCCGACCCAAACCTAAGATAAGTTGATTTGTGTTATGTTTATACCAAAATGGTACAGTATATTATCAGCAGAAAATGTCAATGGGTCAAACGGGTCGAATGAGGTTTTTGGTTTACATCTAAAATCATATAATATTAGCTAAGAGGAAACCATAAACCAGTCAAATGCAGTTTTTGGTTGACCTGGATTATGCACACTTCACCACTAGAAAATCCAGGGATAGCAACGGCAAGGTTTATGTCACTAAACAAGCCCGGTGCTAAACTCATTTTGGACCATATTTTTCTTATCCGTAAGCAAAGTTAGCAACGGAATAAGTCCCTTTTGTTGCTAATTGCGTTGGTATTCCACAAAATTAGCAACAGATTCATGGTTTTTGGCACATTTCTTTGGTATTTGCAGTTTATCTCTAGAGAGAAGTTAACTTATATATGGCACATATTCAAAATTGTTATTCATATACAAACACGCGATTTTAAACCCCGCCAATTAAAATAGGCCGAAAATTCTTGTAATTCAAGTGAATCATTTCTGGATTCATTACTCGATCAGTCAACATACGTCCCATGCATGATACATTAAAAGAAATTATGCATGCATGATCTTAAGAGAGAAATGCTTACCATCAAAATAAGGAGAGGAGAATTGGGAGACAAGCAACGATCATCACCAGCAACCCAATCAAGGGCAATGACACCCTTGTCTTTCAATGTGAGACACTCACGTCGAAACCTGACATATGGGGTTGACCTGAACTTAGTGGCAAAGATAGTTTCCAGGTGGACATTGGAACAAATGACAGGATATGCATCGTAAGGACGGTTTAGAGTGGTGAAAGCTGGAATAAACGAATCCAAAGCTCCGCCGCTAACCTCAAGAGAAGGGTGGACAGACATGGTTGCAAATGCTAAGATTGTGGCAATGTGAAGATACTACAATACTACTATAGAAGATGATCAAGATCATTATGTACCATGTTTATTTATATATGCATAATACGAATCTTTTTTCAAAGTCAACCACCATTTAAGTCCTTGACAAATACTAATCCACTTGTTATTTGTTATTCATACGGGAAATACTATTGGATACCTTGGATCCCGTGAACTCTATACTTTATGTTTGAACAATTCAAATTCACAAGTATAATTTGCTTCAAGAGCATCTAATCATCATTGGCTAGTAAATTTTTGATAATATAATATTATTAAATGCAACTTTAAAAGCTAAATGCTGTTTACTAAATTAAGTGTTTTGGATGTTAAAAAAAAAAAAAAAAAAAAAAAAAAAAAAAGTGCTTTAGCTTTGAGTATCTTAATTAGCTTCTTAATTGAAAGAGATATACATTTGTGAGTCTCCCAATTAAGAGGGAATGAGTATTTTGGACCTACGGTAATCTCAATGAAGAGGGTATAATGGAAAAGTAAACACCTTCTAAGTGGGTAAAAAGGATTCACTTCGGTAAAATATATTAATCACAGAAACAATGAGTACAATGGAATGTGACCGAAATACCACATTAACCTCAAGAAAAGCTTGGACAACCCACTAAATCGCTAGAGACAAACCATAAAAGCGACATAAAACTACATGCATACAATCAATAACTAAGTCACCAATAGGACTTTGAACGTTATAAATAAGGGTTAATGGTCCAAAAAATACATGAACTTTCCACATTTTACTATTGTGACAATAAACTTTTAATTTTCCTATTAAAACAAAAAACTTTCTTAATTACCCCTATTGTAACAAAATTTGCCACGTGGCACCCTTAATCTATCCTTTACCCGATTTAATCATATATACACGTTTAAAAATTATGGGGGGCCTTTTTTGCCAACTTACGAAACTATTTAACCTAAATAAAAAAATTAAATAAAACATGTAAATACCCAACTTTTCCCCAAATCTGCTATAAACCCAAAGTATGCTATAAACCCTAATCAATGAGTACATCTTCTTTAAAGGTTCATACTTCAACCACCCTGCTATAAACCCAAGTGAATGATGTTATGTTTGTCGATTTGATTAGGAGATTGTTTGAATCGGGTGTGGTGCGGATTGAATTGGGCGGGTTGGATTTAGGTAGAGGGTTGCCGCAAGAATGTGGGTTGAATTCGATACTAGTTAATATATATTTGAATGTGTTTGATCAAAAGTTGCAAGAGTTACCTCTTATGATTAATAAGGAGAATACGAAGAGTAGATTAGATGATAATTTACACAATGGGAATGAGGATGGTGATCGTGTTTTTTATAAGTCGTTAAAGGTTTTTGTTGTTAGGTACTTAGATGAAATACTTGTGATTACATCCGGGTCAAAGGGTTTGACCGTCAAATTGAAGAATCTGGTTGTGGAATTTTTGAGAAAGAATTGAAGAATCTGAGGAGATTAAGTTTTTGGGTATGGATCTTCGGGCTGTACCGCCGCCGATGTCTGAGAAGGCGATTAGGTAAAACATGAAAGATGGGCAGAACTTTGGAACCAAGAATTTTTTATGGGTCAGAAAACGAGGGGGTGTTTAACATGCTGACAACGAGTTCATCATTGTTGTAGTTTAAAAAAGGTGAGAATTGTTTTTCTTATTATACAGTGTCCATGAAAGTTGCTAGCCTGGAGTTGATAGAATGCCTGTAACAATGCTGGAAGTGTGTTGAGTCACTTCTGATCACCAATCATCCCATCTAATTGCAGCTTTGGGCATTCCAAAAAACATCTCTCTGCTTGGGAGGGTAAAGTAGCGCCTATGCTTTTCAGCCTTGGAAGATCCTCTAGGTGCATTTTCTTTAAACACGGCAAATTGCAACCAACCGAGTTGCTATGTTTGAACAGAGTTTGCAGCTTCTCACAAGATTTAATCTCGACATACTTAAGTTGTGCCAGTGGTAAACTCGAACAGATAACATTTTCAAGCAACGTGCAGTTTTCTAAGTAAACAGTTTCAAGATACTTAAAATCCTGGTTTCCGGAATACAGGCTCTTCAAACTAGTCGCACCAGAGATTTTGAGAGTTTGTATAGACGGAAATGAGACACCATGCTCTTCAGTCCTGGTAGTTCATGTTTTATTTAATTTTTTTATTTAGGTTAAATAGTTCCGTAAGTTGGCAAAAAAGGTCCCCCATAATTTTTAAACGCGTATATATGATTAAATCGGGTAAAGGATAGATTAAGGGTGCCAAGTGGCAAATTTTGTTACAATAGGGGTAATTAAGAAAGTTTTTTGTTTTAATAGGAAAATTAAAAGTTTATTGTCACAATAGTAAAATGTGGAAAGTTCATGTATTTTTTGGACCATTAACCCTATAAATAATGGACTTTGAACGTTATTAAATTAAGAGTAAATTACACGGATGATACTTGTGGTTTGTATTGATTTGCACTCATATTCCATTGACTTTTTTTCTTGCACCAATAGTCTTTCATTAAGAAATTAATAACACTGATGGTCATTAACTCAAAACCTAATAACACTAATGGCCCTTCACCTTAACAGTCGTTAGTTTCTTTCGTTAATTTTCCTCATGTGCTATGCACATGATGCGTATATTGGTCATTTACCATTCTATTGATGATTGGTTGTGAAATTGTTGGATGATGATTGGTGGTGGTGGGGTTTTGCTTCTTGAATAATTGGAAACATCTTGTTAAGAGAAAGGAAAAAAGAGTGTTTATATGTGGGTATTTGTGTTGTTTGTGACGGGTAATAACAAAACTAAGAGTGTTTAATTTGATATGTGTTTTTGTGTTTATTTTGTTTAAGTTTATGGTTTTGATTTTTGTGATATCTGTCTTTCAGTCAAAGTTTCGTGATTTTGAGTTTTGATATCGTAATAGGTTTTGCAAGTAATATAATTTTGGTGATAATGTTGTTCTTAAAAATAAATGATTAATGATATTATAATATAAATCAACACTTATAGGTAAAATGACGATTTTACGCTTACGTGGGAGGCAAGTGATTGATCTTAACGGAAAATAGACGGCCGGTTAAGAAAAGGACTACGTGTGTAATTCTTCGAAAATTTAAAGATGGTAAATGCAATCTAAAACTATCAGAGGCGATATATGCAATTTTGGACAAACCGCAAGGACAATTAATGTAATTCACTCTTAAATAAACATCCCGTCAAGTTTATAATCTTACATTAATATGCATTGGTTTTGCTAACATGTGCTTGTTGTGCACATATTAAAGTATGATAAAAAATAATATGATTTTGCTAAACAATGCCTATTGGGCAATGTTTAAAACACGTTAAACAATCTGTTCTTTCTATATTTAAAGTAGTCATGCATTTTATGCTCAATAAATAAACATAAAAATTAACTTAAATAGTTATTTTTTATTTAATAAAGTCCAAGTTTCTTTGTATATATCCATATTAGTTGTTGCTCAGTGAGCATTGTTTACTAATCTATTAATAATATATTTAGTTGATTAAAACAGTTTTTTAAATTAACTATAGTATATATATATTTTTTAGTTGCAATTAATGCTTAGTAAATGCATTTTTCCAATATAAATTTAATTGCATGTTCGTTAGCTACTTGTTAACATGTGTCCACTAACCATTTGTCAGCAAAATTCAAAGTTTAAAGAGAAAAATGTAAAATGAAAACGAAAAACATATAGCCAATCAAACACCAAGTACATTTTACAAAATCCAACAAAAAATTGAAGAACATGATACCAAAGCAAGATTAAAACCAAGTCTAAATAACACAATAATTGTGACCTAACCGTCGAAAATGTAAGGGAAAATGGTCTAAAAAGGCACTCAATTTACCACTTTTTCTTTTTGTAAGCATCAAACTTTCTTAATTTTCCTATTGTAGCATCCAACTTTCTTAATCATCCTATTGTATGCATCCAACTTCCTTAATCTTTATATTCGTAGGCATCCAACATCTTTAATTTTCTTATTGGCACCTCATTTTTTTGCACTACAGACCTACAATAGAAAAATTAAGAAAGTTAGATGTTACAATAAAAAAATTAAAAGTTTGATATCTGCAAAACAAAAAAATGATAAGTCGTATGTTTTTTTAGACCATTTTCTCAAAATGTAACATATTAAGAAGAAAGCGAGGAATAGAGGCTGCCATTCAATGAAATCAATTCTAACATACTAACCAATAAATCAACATGAATAATGTATAAAATATTTAATTCTAACATATCGAAAATGATTCAATACTGGCGGCCAATTACGTGAGAATTATTAATGTTGCTTTTAATGATATCAACTTCCTCCTAACCCGTCACTCTTTTTTTTGAAAGGTGAATTTCTTATTAAGTGCTTCGTGTCGCGGTTCGACAGCGGGAGGTCTAGACTACGTTGTCTAAACCGGGTCCGCGCTAGAGAGCTCCCTCGAAGCGGAAATGCCTATTTCAAATACCCGATGGGGGGAAAACCCCCTACTAATCCGCCCGAAGGCACGACAATTAATAGGGGTAAACCCTTGCCTTTTCCAAGATTCGAACCTGGGGTTACCAGACCCAAACCCCTTCATTAAAGGACTACCTTGAAGGAAAATCCCTCATTCAAACCCCTTGCAGGATTTGAACTCAAGACCTCCCTCCCCCAAGAGCCCCTAAAGACTCCAAGGTGGCCAACTGAGCTAAGCCAGTTGGTTTAACCCGTCACTCTTATCTTGTACTCCTTCCGTCCCCGGTTTTTATTATATCTATATCTATATCTATATTTACTTATAATGGAGGGATGACCATCTCTTTTAAATTTTTTTAAGATGTCATTAATGTGTTTTTTAACTATTACAATTTTTAATGCATAATGTACACAATAAATTGCTTTTACTAATTTATCTTCCACAACATTTTAGTGCTTCATTTATTATTTCTTTTTGAATTAGTTTAGTTTTAATGCAAAAATGCACATATAAATGAATATGATTTTAACATGCATGCAAAACTACAAAGTTCCAAAACTATTATTATATCGTAAGAGTGTTTCGAAAACCAATATAAATAAATTTTGAATTATTTTAAATAAAATTAACCACAAAAGTAAAAAATGGTTTTTTGTAAATGTCGGGACAATTTTTTTAAGACAAATGATGCAAAGTGCTAAGTGCTAATTCAATGATTAATATATTAGTATATTAATTATTATACTTTTCATAGATAACTCTAAATGATTGCTTAAACATGTAAGTTTTCTTTACATTATAAACATTCTTTTATTTATATCTTCTATCTATGTGGGACAAGTGTTATAAACAATATTAATGATTCAAACATTTTCATAAATATGTACTTTACAAGATTTATACATTATAAGTACTCTTTTTTTTTTATATTTTTTATATATATGGGACAAGTGTAATAAACAATATAAATGATACAAACATGTTCAAAAATATATATATATATTTCGTAAAAAAATGTTTCTACTTACTTGTGACTACGGACAACTATCAACTAATTTGACCATAACCCCATAACATTATTGACTACCGCAACGCAAAATCACGCCACTTTCAATTGTTTTTATATGAATTAGTTTGATATTATCAACCACTTTTTTTTAAAGTTACTCAAACTCATTATATTTTTGCTATTGGTAAAGTTATTGTAAGAGGAAACATAAAATTGAAAACATTTTTTGCCGAAAATTTTATTACTTGATACCCGTCATCGCAACGCACTGGTACCCTACTATAATATTCTAAAGAGTTGAAATATGCGACATGAAACTTTTGACATCCGCAAATTTATCGTCGCATAAAACGTTTCAGATTATAAAGCATGATTTATTGAAAATTTTTATTTCAGGGTATCCGCCGTCGCATCGCGCGGGTACCTTGCTATTTTATTATTATACATATTTATTTGTGGGTTTGGATTTGGATTTAGTTTAGGATTTGAAATTGGTTTAAGATTTTATTTATAAAAAGGTATAAAGAAAAATATTTGTTTTAAGAGTTGGGAGTAAAAGTTATAGAATAAGATTTTATTTATAAAAAGGCATAAAGAAAAATATTTGTTTCAAGACTTGGGAGTAAGATTTGGATTTGGAAACGAGCCGAACTGAGCCTGAGCCTACCAGAGCTTAAGCTCGGCTCGTTTATATATATAAAGCTCGGGCTTGGGCTCGAGCTTGTTTCGAGCCTCATAATTTGAGTTCGAGCTCGGCTAGTGAAAATTTTCACAAGCTTGAGCTCGGCTTGGGCTCGACTAATTTATATGATGTGTTAAAGAAAACATAGTTTAAATAGAGCTTGGCTCGTTAATTGCATAAAGCTCGAGCTCGTTTATGACTTTTAAGCTCGTTTATACATATAGACAATAGATATACGTATATATTACTAGGGCTCGTTTAGGCTCGCGAGCTTACACGAGCTTTTTGTATAGAGCTCGGGCTCGAGCTCGATTATTAAATGAGCCCAAACTTAGGCTCGAGCTCGGACTCGAGCTCGTTTAGACTCGGCTCGTTCAAGATTTTTACCGATCCGATCCCAAGCTTTTTACGAGCGGCTCGGTTTTCATAATATGCGGTGAGAAACAAAATAATGGAAAAGAAATAAAAACGTACGAATGACCAAAAGAGGTGAGATCTATGCAAAACACCTAGTATCTAAATAATAAACCACATCATCTCAACCATCCAAACTCCTTTCATCCAACGGCCTAGATGAAATCTGAAAATAATAAATAAGGGCAAATAAGTAATTTCCCCTCTCTACATAAAAGGAAAAAATATATTTCTTCATCTCATTTTATCAAACTACTTTCTCTCTCATAAAAATACATAAATCTACTTTCTCTCTCATCTCTCACCGGAATCACCATAACATTACCGGAAAAAATCATCGGAATCACAATCAACCGCCGTCTTCATCGACCATGCTTCTGTCGAAGATCCGATCTATTGCGCCGTCGATCTGCCGACGATTCGCGCCGCCAATCTGTTGTTGTGCCGTCGATCTGTTATTCCGCCGTCGATCCGTCGTCCTCCGTCGATCCGCCTCCGTCATTGAATTATTGAATTAGATATGTTGTAAGCGATTCACACTATCCATTTTTAATATGTACTTATTGAATTAGAGTATGTGTTGTGAGATTTGAATTCAGATTGGTTATACTAGTTAGTCGCCCTCCAACTGTTTGATAAAATGCTTGTTTAGTTGTATTGATTTTATTTTATTATTTTGTTTTTTATTAAAGGTAGTTTGAATTAGGTTTTTAATGGATGTCCAAACTATTAAAACTCATAACATATACATGAGTTGTGAGCCTGGTAGATTTAGGAATGTAAACATGTTGGTTCTTTGTAAGTAAATGGGATTTGTTATTAGAAAAGTGTAAATCCCTTGAGATTCTGTTTTAGTTGTGTAATGTTATGAGAAAAGTGAAAATCTCGTGGGATTCATCAAATAGTCACATGTTATTCAGCAAGAATCCCATGGGATTCAGCATGAATCCCATGTGATTCATTATGAATCCCATGGGGTTCGGGATGAATTTTAAATCTTTGATTCTTGTGTTTTACATGTTATTCAGCATGAATCCCATGTGATTCATATTCATTATGTATCCCATGGGATTGACTAATGAATCACTTGAGATTCACGATGAAATTTAGTTCTTTAATTCTTGTGTTTTACATGTTATTCAGCATGAATCCCATGGGATTCATTATGAATCCCATGGGATTGACTAATGAATCACTTGAGATTCATGTTGAATCACATGTGATTCATTATGAATTTTAATTCTTTAATTCTTGTTTTAAAAAGGTACTGCATACTATAGAAGATGGGTCGGTGGTATGTACTTGTAGGCATTTTGTCCGATACAGAAGGAGAACGCAATGAAAGGCGAAAAGAGTGAAAGAAAAAAAACACTTCAAGTTAAAAAGAAACAAATGAAACCTTGTGGCCATTATGAAGAGAAGACCAACTTGCATACAAAAACAACTTGTCCGATGAACCCAAAGGCAAAGCGAAAGGCAAAACCAGTTGATGTTTGAACAAATTTAAGTTACTCATATTCTTGTTTTTTGTTAATTCTTTTCTTCTTTACTTGAATATTTAAATGATTTGATGTTTGAATAAATTTAAGTTATTTACATATTTGAATTTTTTTTAATTAGAATATTCAGATGATTGATAAAGAAAATTCTTGTATGGATCATGTTTGTTACTTATATTCAGTTTTAATAACTTGATCACATGGTTAATTTGTATGAATCGCATGAGATTCTATATGAATCACATGGGATTTATACAGAATCACATGGGATTCATCAAAGAATCCTATGGGATTTCGTATAAATCTCATGTGATTCTTTGACGAATCCCTTGTGATTCATACAGAATCCCATGTGATTGTTATATGCTTTACACAACTAAAATTGAACCCAAATAGAGTGTCTTATAACATTACACAACTAAAACTGAATCTCAAGTGATTAATCCTTAATCCCATGTAATTCATGGAATCTCTTTATTAAAAAGTTGAATGTTGTTATACAGAATCCTATGTGATTCTCTCTGATCCCTTGGGATTCATACAGAATCCCATGTGATCCATAAAGATACTTGACGTGTATCTTTTATGTGATTCATATCGAATCCCATGAGATTCTTTGATGAATCCCATGAGATTCTTTGATGAATCACTTGTGATTCATTCTCTATCCCATGTGATTCATATAGAATCCCATATGATTCATAGAGAATCCCATGTGATTCATACAGATTACCAATGTGATCAAGTTATTGAAAGAGAATATAAGTAACAAACATGATATATTCATAAAGTAAACAAGATATATTCAAAGTAAACAAGAATTTCCTTTGCCAATCATCTATATATTCAAGTAAAGAAGAAAAACAACTAACAAAAACAATAATATAAATAACAACATCAGGTGCCTTCTCATTTTCCGTATCAGTAACAACATCAGGCGCTTTCTCCTGAACAAACACCCGGTGACTTCTCCTGAACAAAAACCGACACCTTCTCCTTCTCCTCAACAACAACCGGCGTCTTCACCTTAACAACAGTCGGAGACTTATCATTAGGATTAAACTGTGTTAGGAATTGGAAATTCCATGTGAAAGTGTCGGTCACCCCAATTATGGTCTAGCATGTGTTAGCTCGTAGACGTGTAGTTATTTACGTTATTTAGTAGTTTATTAGTTAGTTTGTAGCGTAGAATAGTTTAGTGTAACACCGTGGAGGAAGGACGGGTCTTTACCCACTGTATGCCTGATCCACAGTCCGACAGGAGGACGTAAGCTTTGTAACTATAAATACCCCTTCCATCCATGGAAGGGGTGGTGCTTCTTTCAATCTAATCTTTCATTTTGTAAAGCAAGTCTCTACCAAGAACACCCTCTCACTCTTTCTCTCTCTAAAACATGGCATACTTGTATAATCACCATCCAAGGCCACCCGAATCATCAAACACAATAATATTTACGATCCTACAATTGGTATCAAGAGCCATGGTTATTGTGTGTTGTTGATTTGTGTGGTTTCATATCATGGTTATGTTTTTTATGATTTATGTGGGTGTTTGGTTCATGTGTTAAAACTGTTTTTGGTAATTTTTGAGGGTCGGAAAACTTTTTCATTCTTATGGTTAACAGTCTTGTACATGTTTCTTTGTATCTCTTTTGGTTCAAAATGTCCTGGTCATACATGTCAACATATCTGTCTTGGTCAATAAACTGGTCCAAACAGAATATTTCTTTACATGACATCTTTGTACCAATCTGTGTCTGGTGAGATTTTTTTTGTGGTCTAAAACAGTAAAAAGAAAGAGCTTTTCTGCTTTTTCTAGTTATATGAATCTAGTCATAATATGTGGTCAAAATGGGTCAAACATGTGTCCTTATGATGCATTTTTTCTGGGTTTGCTATGAACATGGTCAGAAACATCGCCGGAAAAAATAAAATGGTCAAATCTTGCTGTTGTTCATGTTAGCGAGTTGTGCATATACTGCTTTTTGACTATTGAGTCAAAAGCGAGTTGGGTTTAAAGAAGCGAGTTGTGCACTTGTTTTTTTGAAAGCGAGTTGATAACTGAATACATTAGCGACTTGTCACTATATTGATAGAGACTTGAGTAAAGTAGCGATTTGAGTAATGTAGCAACTTGTATTTACAAGTTAGCGATTTGTAATGAAAAAAAAAATATGTTAGCGACTTGTGACAGAAAAAGAAGTAGCGACTTGTTCTTGAAAAAGTTATAGCGATTTGTCTTTAAAATCTAGCGACTTGTGTGTTTTGACTTATCAAAGTAATGTAGCGACTTGTCTCTAACCTATAGCGACTTGACAGTATCAAAGAAAGAGATGGAAGATAGTGTTGACTATTAACCACAATACCATAACCAAGACTCTTAATCTCATGTTCTAATCCATCATCAGTCAAATAAGGTAAATGAAAACGAATGAAAAAAAAGAGGCTACATCAACAAGACTCAAAACTCAGCAAATGTGCAATACTCTCATGATCTCAGATTTCTCGTTTACCATCAAAGAATCGATCAAATGAACTCAACCAAACGAGATACTCTTCACAGATCTATGTCTATTCTTTCATTCTAAGACTCGATCAAGATCAAGAATAGTAAAATGACTAAACAAAATAATCATATACATGATCTCAAACTCCTCATGGTTAAATGATTTCTCAGTGACCTTTTCAGATCCAATCAAACCAACGGTAATTCATCATTGATCAAAATGTTTTACCAATATTCGAAATAAAAGAAGTGAAGTTAACAATATTGTTAACCCAAATCTTTGATTCGTTAAAAGGTGAACTATCTAAACCTCTTGAAATGTGTTTTTATTCGAACTTCAAGTCAATGGAAAATAACAATTATGTTATCTCCACATAACTCGTTCGTTTAAATCAACTACATAATCAATACTTGAGATGTTTAACCAACCTGTATCTCATCGAATGGTCTCGGTGCCAAGAAAACCTCTCGTAGCCATCTCTGTGGCGAGGCCATTGAGATGTTTAAAGTATATTGCTGTGTGATCGAGCAGATTGAGATAAAGAGAGGCGGATGATATGATTTTTAGGGTTTGGTGACTGACTGGTGGAGATGCGATTTGGAGAGAATATTTAGTAAAGAGGCGCAGGTTTTATGAGAGTGATTAGGGTTGCTAAAGTTTAGGGCATTATGTGATGTTAGTGAGTTTATATACCGTGATACCTAAGGTTTTCTTAATTAGGGTTTTCATGTGATTCCTAAGGTTTCCTGCTAGGCCGTGTACTTGTTCTCATTCGAGTGGATCAATTTGTTACTTGGACTGTATTGGGCTTCATACATGGGAGTTGGGCTGTGTACAATTTTATGATGTTACTTGGTTGGGCCGTTTATTATTTTAGGTTTTGGACTTTGTGTGGAATGAGATTAAATTGACATGGTTGGGAAAATATTCTATCATCCGAATTTTTCTCATCCAAAGAATTATTTATATACAAAGTTTTAATAACTTCAATTTTATGAGTACTCAATTCTGGATGAGCTTTGAATATCGGACGTGCTAATTTTAAGTGTGCTTGAGTTGGACAGAACATGATGTTGTGTTAATCCGGATGTTAGACTAAGACTCGTGGAACGGGTAATGTTATTATTCTGTTCATGGAATGCAAGTTGATAACGAGACTTGTTGAGTCATGTGAATTTTAATATGAGATGTGATTGTGAGAATGGATTGGATGAGATTTGTTGAAGAGATGTGATAATAATGAGATTTGGGTTGATGATAAGATTTGTTGTGGTGCGCGATTTGATACCTTGGTTTATACATTATCACGGAGGATTTTATTTCACGGCTTGAATTGTTTATTGATATTGTTGATGTTGGATAATAAACCGCTGATGAACCGCTGCATGCTCCAGTAAAACAGATATTCACCGAAACCAAAGTTGTCATAACATGTTCAAACTGACATTGTTTACGGTTTTGTCTTGCTTTTGTAAAATCCCGTGAAAGAATCTATTTCTCGGTTTAAATCATAGACTTGTAAAATCCCGTGACAATGGAAACATCCGGGTAATAGTAAAGTGCATTTCCGGATCTATCTTACGGTTTATTCTTTGTTTTGTAAAATCCCGCGAAAGAAACTATTTCTCGGTTTAAACCATAGAGTTGTAAAATCCCGTAATGATGGAACCATCTTGCAGAAGAGAAAGTGTAATTCTGGATCTTACTTGATGCTGGTGCTACGGTTTCTGCTTCGAAGAATGGATAAAAGGGTGTATTTCATGAATTGGATGTGTGTTTGGATATTCGTCATGGTAGTTTGGTTATTACATGGTTTTACGGGGTTATGTGCTTTTAACCATGGTCGGGATGAAACCATTATCAAAGTTCATTTAAATGTCAAAGAAGGCTAGATTTGAGCTTTTAAACAGAAGATGTGACAACGGCGTTAATTCACTATTATTTATTTGAAGTTGAAGTGAAATATCACGGGCAAGTGTACTTAGTATCTGAAGGTATCGGGGATGGTTGGATGAAGATTATTCATGATCCTTGTTCGAGCTTATTATCAAAAATGAAGACTTGGAAATCTAGTTATTGTTGGGTGTCTTTTACCTTTTCTTTTACCACTTGGGGGAATTGGGGTCTTACCACCACAAAATAACTATCATTTTAAGGAGTTACATTGTAGTGCTCAGTGTCACATTCAATTGTGGATCTTCAAGAGGTGATGTACGTCTTATACTTGATGGTTGGTTGGTTGAAGAGTATAGAGTACTTAGAGATTCAAATGGGCATGAATTCTCGTCACCGCTCTTTGTTACATATGTACAAGTTTAAGTCACGAGTTCGGGATAGTTTACTTCAGGGTCAAATTCATCATATTGTGTTTTCTCCATCAGCTGTCACGACAAAAAGCCTACTGAATGATAATGGGGTTGATTACATGTTTTGCCAAGAGATGATGAAAAGAGAGAGATTATGACGTTTGAACACAACAGTTCAAGCCTCGTACCTCAAAGAAAAGAAAAGTGTACGTTTCAGTGCGCTTTATCTTGGAAAGAAGAGAAATCATCTTATAACATATGAACACAACAGTTCATGCCTCGTACTCCAAAGAAAAGAAATGTGTACGCTTCAGTGCGCAGTATCTTCTGAAGAAGAGAAATCTTCTTATTATGACCATTCTCATCAACATGCTTCATGCTTTTTCCATGCGCTTCAGTCATCAAGTGAACCGGACTACCGTTGATTGTTTTTCTTATTCCACTTGCTCATCTATAATGACGATGGCGACATCATGTGCTAATTTTGCGGGGGACAAGTGTGAAGAGACTACATTTTAAAGATTTTCACTTGTTTAATCAAGAATGGCATCTCCGTATGCAATTCTTGAGGGGGAGAAGAAGTGTGAAACTACTGCATGTTGATTTATATTAGAGAATAAATGGTCAAACGGCTCCAAACTCATGTAAGAACCGAGCTTCTTCTTATCGGGTCATCTTCACATGGAGTTCTTATCTAAGAGCCGTTGGTTGACATCTTCATACGGGCTGATTTGATTAATGACAAAGTGCTTCCAGTTGCGGGGCTGATTTCCTTAATGAACATCTTTCTGTTCTTGTTTGATTGGGAGGGATTTGAGTTAAGGGGATTTGCTATTTGTATGTTAACGGGAATGCATTTGGTGAGTTGAAGATGTTGACTTTCTATTCCCCAACTGGACAATCTTGAAGAAGGTCGAGTCTACAGTCTGTTCTACTTTCTCTGCTGCATGATTAGAAGACTAAAGACGAGTTGCATTTGATTATCTAAAGACTTCTTCTTAATCTGGGCATTTATCAAACAGATTGTCGGTTTAGGGGAGAGCACTAATTGGGGGAGAGTGAAAAGCCAAAGTTAATCCCCAATTAGATTTGCTCACTTTCTGGAGCAAGTTGATTCTCACAAAGATTAAAGATGTTCTTCTCAACAGATTTCAAGTATTTGGGCTTATAATGTTTTGCTGATTCTGAAGTATCAAAACCAGCAAGGGGGAGGAGACACGTATCTAAACGCGAGTAAACTTGACGAACTTAATACTTATAAGTGATTGAAGAAATCCCGGGAAGACGAATGTCATTACCGCAGAGAAACTCAAGCTTTGACTCATGGCGTTTAGTGTTCTTATTCCAACTACGTGGGGGAAGTGATGTTAGAGAAAGTTTCTGAAGATAAAAGAGGTACACAAGTATGACATATTCAGGGGAGATAATGTATAACATGAGGGAGGTGTTATCTGTTTTTCTTTCTGTGGGAATGTGTGTACTTCGGATTCTTGAGCTCCATACACGATCATCAGGGAAGAAAGCCATTGTTTACCACAAACATTGGGGAGGTGTTTTCTTTCCGGGCATGATGTGTATTCAGGAGAGTTCTTGGATATTGGTGTACTTCGGGTTCTTGAGCTTCATACACGATCATCAGAGAAGAAAGCCATTGTTTACCATAAACATTGGGGAGGTGTTTTCTTTTCGGGCATGATGTGTATTCGGGATAGTTCTTGAGCTCTATTCTAAGAGACGGGCTGCATCATTTCAACTACTCGGGGGAAGCGGTCTCTTGACACCTTTTGGAATAGATTGCGTCAGACTTCAGTGGTTATGAAATTTGAGAAGATTATTTATGAGTGGGATGATACATTAATGTTCTTGTTGATGATATAACCCCGAACGGACAATCTCGATTATCGTTCTTAAAAGGAGCAGCGGGATTTATGATAATGGTGTACTCCTCTGTGCACCTGGCTAAGGCAAGCTTGAAATAGAACTTTGAATCTGCTCATCTAATGGATTTTCGGTTTGGGGGGAAGCTACCAAAGTCTCACTTTCAAGTGGCTCAATTTCTCTCTTTGATTCAAGAGCCTTGGAAGCTTTGGTGGTGAATGTTTATGTGACAACTCGCAATTTCAGGTCATTTCTCAAAACAATTCACGTTTCACTATTTCATCATTTATCGTAAACTAGGTTTGCGTGTTCCAAATTCGCGTAACCTTAATGGTTTAGCGGCGAATTCATGATCATATCATCACGAACATTTCATATAGACTAAGTTTAGTCTACATTTCATTAGCATCATTTGCATCATGTTAGTTCATTCATGACTTTGCATTTCACTTTAAACGCGTAAATTTCATATTAAATAAACGTTATTGCGTAAGTTATTATTTTGAACATTTAATCCGATACTTCCAAAAGTGATCCCGACATATTTTTATACTTACATTTAGTTTATAAAAACTATATTTTGAGTTTACCTAGTGTTTTAAATTTATTTTGTATATAAATCGTTAAATTTATATTATTACGACGTTTTTCTTAAAAACTACACGATAATTACTATATCACTCAAATCTTGCAAGAAATGTATTTTTACAATTTTTATGATCTCGTTATACTTCACTTTGATCCATTAAAACTTATTTTTAGTCCATACTACTCAAAGTTCACAACTATATACAAGTTACAACATCTTTCACTTAACTACATTTTTTTCTTACAAATAATTACTTACGCAATTTTTACACAATATATAAAAGAAAAAAAAAAGTATTTGGTGAAATACTTCCCCCCTTGGCCGACCAAGGGGGGGTAGGCATTAAATGATTTGGTAGAAAAATTCTTGATTGTATAGATATGTACTCAAACTACTTCACTCATTCATTCATTCTCATAATTCAAGAAGTTAGCAAAGTGTTTTCTCTCTTGTCTTCCTCTTCAAAACCGGTCACACCAAGGGAGTTGAAGAAATCATAAAAATTTTCCAAGATCAAGTATACACAATCTAGATACACTCTTATTCAAGGTTTTGAAATAAAAACCTAGGGTGTTTAGGTTTAACCCTTGTTCTAATCACCTCATCATAGTAATTAGTAAGCATATTACTTTCATTCTACATCTTTCATTTTCATTTCATATTTATTTCTTCATTTTTGAGCAAAGCATGCAAGACTTATGGATATTTATACCATTTTTATCATTGTTTTTAGAGTTTTATATATATAAGTCATCCTATAATTTATCCCTTGTTATATATTGGTCTTGATGATGTTTAGGAACCCATGACACCCTAAGAAGGTGTATGGTAGGATTAGAATAGCTTTGGAGTTGTTTTGAAGGGATTGGAATAGGTTTAGTACGAGAAAAACTCTTTTCGACAAGTCACAAAAAGGGTCTGATGTTATTTTGTAAATCTGGAAAAACGACAGTAGACATAAAATTTTTGGCCTAAATATTTAGAAAATATACTTTAAAACGAATCCGTGGCCGCTTGAACGGATTAAAACGGAGTTATAACGAAGAAGTTATGAATTTTTCAAGTTTGACGACGAAATATATATTTTCTGAAATTTCAGCAAACTGTTTTTGTTTTGTACGAGTCAAAAACGAGTCTTAAGCTTTATAAATTATTTCGACTTATCAAAAATATGTTAGTATACTTTGATACGAAGCTAAGGACGTATAATACGTAGAAAACGGATTTGTAACGACTAAAATATACACGTTTTCACAAAACTGCCGTAACTTTATTAGTTAAGAAAAACTATATTATTTATATTCGACAAGTGTTACGGTAAACAAAATGACCATATTGAAGGCTATTTTTAACGTTGACGTAGAACTTTTTGTAACGAGATGTCTTCTAATAAAATTGAGATCACCAAGCATATTTTTCAAAATGACAAACCGTTTGTATAGCGGAGTTGTAATAAATTATTTACGGTTGCCTAAACTTTGCCGAAACTCACTTTTAAACAACATTTTGGACAAAATCACCATATTTAACCTCTATTATCTTTATGTTCGATACCTCTATGACGAAAACTCATGTACTAAAACTTCTAGATTTTGATACAAGCTTTCCAAAACCGTTGAGTTCGTTTCCTAACGTTCGACGTACACCATTTTACGACTAGCTTTTCGAAGCCATTTTTGTCAATTTCATAAAATTTCCGACGACATTATTTTACGACGAAAAGTTAAAATTTCACAATAAATCATTAATAAACTATTGTAGGATGACATTTTGACGTAAATACTTGTAAAGTAATTTAAGAATGGTCAAGACGTCAAAAGAGTATTTTTCGACGATAAGTATTATTTTCAAAACTCACAAATGGTATAAATAACATACGAAATGCATGCATAACATTACATCATAACTTATTACGTATCATATCATTCATAATAGGTCATTTTCGAGATTCATGCTACATTTCAGTGTATCCACTTTTGCCATCGCATTATTGTCCAAGTGAGTTCATAGCCCCACTTTTACTCTTTTAACTGTTTTACAAACTCTTGGGGGAGATACATGCTACATTTTTTAATCGAACACAAATGCTTTGAACTGTATGCTATATCCGAATGTTTTATTGTCACTAAGTATTTGCCATGTTCGAAGTCCCTACATCATGCACCATTAGTCACTTGCGAGTGAGCGCGAATATTGTGAATAGGCCTATTGGAATTAACACTCCCGCTCCTATTGACCCAGTTAGGGGAAATCGAGCGCACTATATTTGAATCATTAAGGTAAATTGGCAAGTTTACCTATTAGGGCGGCGATGAAACGATGATTACCAATTTTTATTGGTGCGATGTTTACGCTTTGGTGTCATGAACTTAGTGAAATAAATACTGTTTTGTTTTCAACGATGAGTGTGAAACAATTTAACTCACACTACGATTATTGTGTTCAAACGAATTAATTAGACCTATGGATTTCACTCAACCTTTGTGTTGACCTTTTTAAGCATGTTTTATCTCAGGTATCTAAGGCATTCAATTCATGGCATACATTTGGACACATCATAGAGTCGCGGTGACGACGCGTCTCACTTGGGTTTTATGAACTTTAGAACATCGTTTGGCTTGTAACAAAATTATTTCCGCACAAGTTGATTTTCATTTGGGACCTATACTTTGTAAACTCTGATTGTTTTATTAAATCAAACGATGTATTTTCCAAACGACACTTTAGGTCGTTCAATATAACTGTGATTGTGATGCTATGACAGTCAGTCCCCAGGAATTCCATTCCGCTGCAAAACAGGTAATTTGGGGGTGTGACAGATTGGCATCAGAGCTTCAGTTATAGAGAACTAGGTTGCATCATTGACCCTAGACTATAACTACATTATCATAGCATCTCATCATTTCATCATAAGTGCATGTTCACTTTACATGCGGTTTATGCCTACATTTTCGAGTTATTTACTTTCATTTCAAATCGATTGTCACATGAATGCCTTCAAATTCCCATCCCATTATCATTTCCTCATACTCCAATGTGGTGAATGCTTTGTCATTCCCTATCGCAATTTTAATATCAGTTGACTCATCACCGATAACGTCGAATGCCGAGATAAACCCTTAAGTAGGGCAAAGTCACTCTCACTCCTTTGTTTCATCACTAACATGTCGAGTTACACGTTACTAACACATTAAGTCACTAAACCATTATACATTTGAAGCACTTACGACACCTCATAACCCATCTTTTCGGAACCCGTCGATCATTTTGAAAAATAACCTCAAACTTATCATTTCTTATCACATCTCTTTGGAGCATTTATTATTGACATCGGACTTTGCTACATCTCACCTTTCCTTTTATTTTGAAGAAGATATGGCGCCAAAGAAAGCCACACCTGAAATGACCCAAGCGGCTATTCAAAAGTTGGTAAGGGATAGCATAGCCGATGCTCTAAGGATCGAAAGGGAAACGGTGGCTGCTGCTGCTGCTGAGGCCGCGGCTGCTGCTGAAGCCGCTAGGCTTGCTACTGCTGCAGGAAATGCAGGAGGGTCCGGAGTTAAAAGCTGTTCGTATAAGAATTTCAAAAGTGGAGATCCCACGAAGTTTAGAGGTACCGAAGGAGCCACTGCCATGGTTCGATGGTTTGAGAAATTGGAGTCCGTGTTTTTGCTATGTAATTACCCGGATGATAGTAAGGTCAAGTTTGCTACGAGTACACTACTTGATGGAGCATTGTCGTGGTGGAACTCTTATGCTCAGCCGATGGGAATGGAAAATGCTTTCAAGCTCACTTGGGAGCAATTCAAAGGTTTGGTAACAAAGAAGTTTTGTCCGCGTACGGAGGTGAAGAAGTTGGAGACCGAATTCTATGAGTTGGTAACTATTGGGTATGACATTGATACTTACATTCGAAGGTTTCAAGAATTGGCCGTGTTATGCCCATCTATGGTTTCGGATAATGAGAAGCTACTGGAGGCTTTCATTGAAGGACTTCCCGAGATTATTCAAGGTGATGTGACTTCCTTTGATCCGCAAACGATTGAGGAATCTATTCGAGTGTCTCAAAAGCTCATGGCACAAGTAGTAAAGAGGGGCAACATCACCAACACCAACCATAACAACAATGCCAACAACCGCACCAACTACAACAATAACCAAAACAACAACTATAACGACGATAACCAAATCAACAACAACAAAAGAAAATGGGAAAATGACCAAGGAGGTTATAATAACAACAACCAAAACCGTAACACTAACCATCATCAACAACAGAATAGAAGGCAAGAAGCTGCTATGGTTTATGTTGCTGCACCTAGAGAAGGTAGAGGTTATGCTGGAACACACCCACTATGTAATCGATGTAATTTCCATCACTCGGGTCCTTGCCCTGCCAAGTGCCACAAATGCCAAAAACCGGGACATCTAGCCAGGGATTGTAAAGGTAAAGCCATAGTCACGTGCTTCGGATGTGGGGAGCAAGGACACTATAGGAATCAATGTCCTCAAAACCAAGGTCAACAAGTTGAAGGTGCTAATGGGAATGCATACATGTTAGGAGGAGGAGAAGCTCGTCAAGGTATCAACGACGCGGAAGACTGAAGAAGTTCGGAAACTAACAGTCTTATTTTCCTTATGTACTATGTCGTACTTAGTTTATGTTTTCCATCGTATCCGAATCTTTATAACCTAGGATGTATTTCTGTTTGATAAACCACTCGTTGTAAAATATTCTCATCTATCGTACTTATTGTCTTTCCGATTTGTTATTACTTACGAGAATTTTACTCCCTTTTACTTTAATGACCATTTTAACGACACGGTTTAAATCTTTGTAAACATTGAGAGTTATAACAACTAAACCGAACGTCACGTCATCGTTCCTTAATTATACATAGCCTAGCTAACTATGTCTAATTCTGGAGGGATCATGTTATGTTGGGAGCGGTTATTTATAAATCTTAGTGCAAGCAAAATGTTCACATGTTCCAATTCAAAGTGTTACTTATGAGAGATTCATCCGATATTTTCCTTACTATGATGTTTTAGACACTCTCAATCATCGATAACCGTAACGACACTTCTCCATGTCTTCTCTCCTCGTTATTCATCACAAACTCAAAAATTCGATAGACTAACACGAACTGAATTCAGGGACTGAATTCCTTTTTGGATGGGCGAATGTGACAACTCGCAATTTCAGGTCATTTCTCAAAACAATTCACGTTTCACTATTTCATCATTTATCGTAAACTAGGTTTGCGTGTTCCAAATTCGCGTAACCTTAATGGTTTAGCGGCGAATTCATGATCATATCATCACGAACATTTCATATAGACTAAGTTTAGTCTACATTTCATTAGCATCATTTGCATCATGTTAGTTCATTCATGACTTTGCATTTCACTTTAAACGCGTAAATTTCATATTAAATAAACGTTATTGCGTAAGTTATTATTTTGAACATTTAATCCGATACTTCCAAAAGTGATCCCGACATATTTTTATACTTACATTTAGTTTATAAAAACTATATTTTGAGTTTACCTAGTGTTTTAAATTTATTTTGTATATAAATCGTTAAATTTATATTATTACGACGTTTTTCTTAAAAACTACACGATAATTACTATATCACTCAAATCTTGCAAGAAATGTATTTTTACAATTTTTATGATCTCATTATACTTCACTTTGATCCATTAAAACTTATTTTTAGTCCATACTACTCAAAGTTCACAACTATATACAAGTTACAACATCTTTCACTTAACTACATTTTTTTCTTACAAATAATTACTTACACAATTTTTACACAATATATAAAAGAAAAAAAAAAGTATTTGGTGAAATACTTCCCCCCTTGGCCGACCAAGGGGGGGTAGGCATTAAATGATTTGGTAGAAAAATTCTTGATTGTATAGATATGTACTCAAACTACTTCACTCATTCATTCATTCTCATAATTCAAGAAGTTAGCAAAGTGTTTTCTCTCTTGTCTTCCTCTTCAAAACCGGTCACACCAAGGGAGTAGAAGAAATCATAAAATTTTTCCAAGATCAAGTATACACAATCTAGATACACTCTTATTCAAGGTTTTGAAATAAAAACCTATGGTGTTTAGGTTTAACCCTTGTTCTAATCACCTCATCATAGTAATTAGTAAGCATATTACTTTCATTCTACATCTTTCATTTTCATTTCATATTTATTTCTTCATTTTTGAGCAAAGCATGCAAGACTTATGGATATTTATACCATTTTTATCATTGTTTTTAGAGTTTTATATATATAAGTCATCCTATAATTTATCCCTTGTTATATATTGGTCTTGATGATGTTTAGGAACCCATGACACCCTAAGAAGGTGTATGGTAGGATTAGAATAGCTTTGGAGTTGTTTTGAAGGGATTGGAATAGGTTTAGTACGAGAAAAACTCTTTTCGACAAGTCACAAAAAGGGTCTGATGTTATTTTGTAAATCTGGAAAAACGACAGTAGACATAAAATTTTTGGCCTAAATATTTAGAAAATATACTTTAAAACGAATCCGTGGCCGCTTGAACGGATTAAAACGGAGATATAACGAAGAAGTTATGAATTTTTCAAGTTTGACGACGAAATATATATTTTCTGAAATTTCAGCAAACTGTTTTTGTTTTGTACGAGTCAAAAACGAGTCTTAAGCTTTATAAATTATTTAGACTTATCAAAAATATGTTAGTATACTTTGATATGAAGCTAAGGACGTATAATACGTAGAAAACGGATTTGTAACGACTAAAATATACACGTTTTCACAAAACTGCCGTAACTTTATTAGTTAAGAAAAACTATATTATTTATATTCGACAAGTGTTACGGTAAACAAAATGACCATATTGAAGGCTATTTTTAACGTTGACGTAGAACTTTTTGTAACGAGATGTCTTCTAATAAAATTGAGATCACCAAGCATATTTTTCAAAATGACAAACCGTTTGTATAGCGGAGTTGTAATAAATTATTTACGGTTGCCTAAACTTTGCCGAAACTCACTTTTAAACAACATTTTGGACAAAATCACCATATTTAACCTCTATTATCTTTATGTTCGAGACCTCTATGACGAAAACTCATGTACTAAAACTTCTAGATTTTGATACAAGCTTTCCAAAACCGTTGAGTTCGTTTCCTAACGTTCGACGTACACCATTTTACGACTAGCTTTTCGAAGCCATTTTTGTCAATTTCATAAAATTTCCGACGACATTATTTTACGACGAAAAGTTAAAATTTCACAATAAATCATTAATAAACTATTGTAGGATGACATTTTGACGTAAATACTTGTAAAGTAATTTAAGAATGGTCAAGACGTCAAAAGAGTATTTTTCGACGATAAGTATTATTTTCAAAACTCACAAATGGTATAAATAACATACGAAATGCATGCATAACATTACATCATAACTTATTACGTATCATATCATTCATAATAGGTCATTTTCGAGATTCACGCTACATTTCAGTGTATCCACTTTTGCCATCGCATTATTGTCCAAGTGAGTTCATAGCCCCACTTTTACTCTTTTAACTGTTTTACAAACTCTTGGGGGAGATACATGCTACATTTTTTAATCGAACACAAATGCTTTGAACTGTATGCTATATCCGAATGTTTTATTGTCACTAAGTATTTGCCATGTTCGAAGTCCCTACATCATGCACCATTAGTCACTTGCGAGTGAGCGCGAATATTGTGAATAGGCCTATTGGAATTAACACTCCCGCTCCTATTGACCCAGTTAGGGGAAATCGAGCGCACTATATTTGAATCATTAAGGTAAATTGGCAAGTTTACCTATTAGGGCGGCGATGAAACGATGATTACCAATTTTTATTGGTGCGATGTTTACGCTTTGGTGTCATGAACTTAGTGAAATAAATACTGTTTTGTTTTCAATGATGAGTGTGAAACAATTTAACTCACACTACGATTATTGTGTTCAAACGAATTAATTAAACCTATGGATTTCACTCAACCTTTGTGTTGACCTTTTTAAGCATGTTTTATCTCAGGTATCTAAGGCATTCAATTCATGGCATACATTTGGACACATCATAGAGTCGCGGTGACGACGCGTCTCACTTGGGTTTTATGAACTTTAGAACATCGTATGGCTTGTAACAAAATTATTTCCGCACAAGTTGATTTTCATTTGGGACCTATACTTTGTAAACTCTGATTGTTTTATTAAATCAAACGATGTATTTTCCAAACGACACTTTAGGTCGTTCAATATAACTGTGATTGTGATGCTATGACAGTCAGTCCCTAGGAATTCCATTCCGCTGCAAAACAGGTAATTTGGGGGTGTGACAGTTTAAGAGATGATGACTTCTATCTTCTACAACGGGGCTGCTCGATATCCTTATCTCGGTACTCGTATCATTATCTTCTTAAACTATATCATCTATTCTATCTGTAAATATTTATCAAAAAGAAAATAGAAAAATAGAAAACCAACAAAACAAAATAGAAAAATATAAAATCAACAAAAACCCATAAAAATCAAAAAATTTAAAAATACCAAAAATATGTTTTCTCAAGACATGTCTTCTGGTATCGATAACATCTACGTTTTTAGAAATGTCATTCAATAATGGCACGTGACCATAGATGAAGTTCGAGCAGAAGGTGTATATATTCTTTTCTAAACATGTCTAAAACTATGGCTTGCAGTTTTTTCAGACTGTAACCCGAGCTTAAACCATGGTTTGCTATTATTTCAGATAGCAACCCGCTCTTCAAGAAAGGAAAGTGCTGCGCTAAACCAATTTTCAAAAATTTTGTGCACTTATCCTAAAAACAAAACAATGAAAGTATGTCGTCAAAAAGACTGTTGTTCCTACACAAATGTTTTTCCTTCTATAAATTCTTCAGAAAAATATTTGTTGTTTTCAAAAATGGTGGTAAATGAGTTGCTTGTAAATCAATCAGATTCAGAGTTTTTCGTAAAAATTGAAAACTCAATCAATGACTTCAGCGCTTTTAAACTTTTCAGAAAAATAAGTCATTGATTGAGGGGGAGCATGTTTTCAAATTTATATCATCTAACGGGCTTTCTTTATTATCCTACGTGCTTAATTAAAAATGATATTTGCCTATGTCGAAGGACTAGGAATTTAGGATATGATTGTTAGGATTAGATGATTAGAGTTTGATAAACACATAAATCCCATGCCTTATATGAACTGATTGTTAAGTTGGATTGACTTTTATTAGTCGATTGCTGTTTGGGTGATGTCGACCACCATATATCTGTTTGTGCCCGCTAACGTATGCAGATATCATGGTTCACAAGAATGTTCCCGATCCGGATCCCACAAATGAAGATGATTGGATGCCGAAAGGAAAGGGTAACTATATCTTGGGTTGACAAATGAAGAAACGGAGCTTAATTTGACTTCTATGGAGAGTTGGCATAAAATGCAACGTAAGAGGTCTCACTGCATCAACAGATGGTTTTTTTCATCATCAAATGAAGAAACGGAGCTTAATTGGACCTCTATGAAGAGTTGGCATGACAAATGCAACGAAAGAAGTCTCACTGCATCAGCATATGGTTTTTCTTCCAAACCCTCAGCAACAACAACAAAAGCAGCTCAACCACCTAACATATCTTTGTGCAGGACAAGTAGTGAATAGCACCATTTTTAAACAATTTTGAAAAATACTGTTTTGAAAATGAAAATTATTGTTTTTGAAATTAAATTGGATTCAAAGTTTTGAAATCAACCGGACTTTATTTTGTCAAATCTTAAGTGATTTCAAATTAAATACTTTCATATGATATTTCTTCATAAAAGTCCGGTTTGTACGAAAATAAGTGGTGATCTAAAGATTTAATGTTATGTCATGGTATGATTTTCTTTAAAACTCAAAGATCCTTCAAAATGAAATTTTTTCTGTTCTTGTTTGATTGTGAAATTGTTTTATTTTACTTAAAGATCTCTTAAAAACTATCATACCTGACACTAACAATCTTTAATGTCGAAAAAATGTTCCTTATCCATCATTTTTCAAAATTAAATCCAGCCACATCTTTCCCCAAAATTTTCCAAATGATTTAAATCAATCGGGATCCAAAATCTCAATTGGTTTGAAATTTTTGATCAGGGGAGAGATCGTGATTTAAATCTCAAATTGGTTTTAAAGGGTGATTGTTTCTAAAGCACTCCTTTCTTCATGTGCCAAACGATTTTGAAATACATTATGCACATGATTGTGGAGGAGCATTTAACCATAAACTAGATGAGTTTTTAAATCAGGCACATTTTCTCCCATGTTTTCTAAACCTTATTAAATCACTTAGGATCTAAAATCTCAAAGGGTTTGATATTTTTGATCGGGGGAGAATTTGTGATTTAATAAAGAAATCTGATAAATGATGATCGTTTTGATTCAAAGTGCAAGTTCTCTCTAATATGTGCCAAACTCTTTCATATATCGATGCACATATTGAGGGGGAGCGAATGGTTCTATTGGCAATCGTGAAAAGTACTTCAAAAACCTCTTGCCTCTATGTGATAAAATTATTTTAAATATCCTACGCACATATTGAGGGGGAGAATTTACCAAAGAAAATCAAATGGCTTTTTCCATGGAAATTGTGATCAAGAATTTATTTCAAAAGAACTCTTGCCTCCATGTGATAAACAATTTCAAGAATCATAAGAGCACATGTTGAGGGGGAGCATTTCTAAATGATCAAAGCTATTAAGGTACAAAATGTTTTGATTTTATATCACAAGTACCTTGATTGATTTTCCAAATGATTTTTCAATTGGTTTCGAGAAGGAAAGAACAATACCAAAAGACCGACCAATTTACTTTATGCATGGTGTTATAAGGATGGTTAGGTTAGGTATTCGTTCCCACGATCCCGCCAGAGCCGGAGGGATCTACCCAGGGGCAATCCACTAGATAGTGTAGAGTCCTTAGGTATGATGAAAAAAAGGAGAAAAGTGAGATATGGGAAGAGTGCTGACTGAGATAGATCTAGAACTGGAATAAACCCACCAAGGTTCTAGTTATGAAGTCTCGGTAAGCACTGAAGGGGTTGAAGAATGAAAAAGAAATGAATGTGAAAAAGGGTGAAAAGAAATTGCCCTCCAGTAATTCAACCTTAGGGCAGAAACCGGGTTCAATTCATATGCTACTGGTTGTTAATAAGGTAATGTTGGTATTGAAGACAAGACGTCATGGACCCAGTGACGCACTGCACTAAACTTCCTAAGCTACTCAAGTTCCTCTTAAAAGGGCTTGTTTCATTCTCATGGAGAACCGACATCATCTATCGACTTTCTCTTAGAGATTGTTGATATTGAAGAAGGAGACCCTCTCCCTAGTCTCCGGCATAGGAACCAAATGTGCACTATTGAGTCTAAAGCCAAGAGATCATCCACAATATCTCATTAGGACACTAAATTAATGAAGACTTGCTGTTTCACACAATGTGGAAAGTAAGTATATATTAAGAGTCCTACGCATTATCCTTGTGGTATTGCCAGAACATCCGAGTGATATGTAAAAGTATTCACGATGAAGATGGAAATCCTTCTAGAGCCAACATCAAACAAGCTCTTGGTGGGTGACATGTGAGATCTTTTCTAAAGATCAAACTTGTGACAACTGGATAGAAACGATGGGGCGATTCACTCGTGAATCAACCTTGGTCCAGGAAATGAATTGACGAATACTTTTGGAAAAACCATTCGATGTGCAAATCTTCTTTTCTCTAGCGCATCGAATGTGTATTCATGTTTTCAAACACAAAAAGTATATCTGATTGAAAAATACTTTTGGAAAAACCGTTCGATGTGTGAATCTCTTCTTTTATCTAGCACATCGAATGTGTACTCATTTTCTAATACAAAAAGTATTTTGATTGAAAATTGATCTTTCTCATAAAACCTTCGTCGTATTGCAAAACTCTTTCTTCTAAGCAATACGCGATTGTTTTCAAATCAATTTTTCATCAATCAGTGAATCTCAATTCGCTGGTTCACTCACTCTGTGTTGTCTTCTTTGAGACGTTTCGGTTTGAGAACAGCTAGTACAACTGCGAAACCCTGTCAAGGAGGTTCTTTGGAACTCTACCTGATCACAGGCAGTACTTGTACTAATCAACGGGGAACCGTGGGTCGTGTACCTCAATTCAACGAAAGTGATCAAAGACACTTTCGTGTGTTTTATTGCTAACTGTTGTTTGCAGGTACATTTGGAAGGTTGCAGCTGATCAGAATTGAGAAGTCAATCCAAAGCCGCATGCTTACAGCATCCACACTTAATTGAAGAAATCATGACTGGTGCATATCTACATAACCTGGCTCTGATATTTTTATACTATGCTTCTGCTACGCTGCTGCAAATATCATGAACCAATAAAGCTTCTGCTACTATGATGGAAATATGTCATGATCCTGAAAGTGTGAGCATGTCGGTCCGAAAGTCACAACATCACATCAAGGCAACACTACAAAGGGTGATCCAGAGATTTACTATGGCTGATGATCTTAATTAAAGCTCGAAGATCATCAAGATGTGGATCAGTTCAAAGACCTCCACTGAAAGTACAAAATAATCGGACAATGAAGAGTCACTACAAAAGCACAAAGATTGCAGAACTTGAAGAATTGAAGTCTACTAGCTCAGAACTAAAGTCAAAGATAGAATGCTAGGATGCAAAATATATTTCATGGGGTGACCTCCCTTAGGGGGAAGATTGTTAGGAATTGGAAATTCCATGTGAAAGTGTCGGTCACCCCAATTATGGTCTAGCATATGTTAGCTCGTAGACGTGTAGTTATTTACGTTATTTAGTAGTTTATTAGTTAGTTTGTAGCGTAGAATAGTTTAGTGTAACACCGTGGAGGAAGGACGGGTCTTTACCCACTGTATGCCTGATCCACAGTCCGACAGGAGGACGTAAGCTATGTAACTATAAATACCCCTTCCATCCATGGAAGGGGTGGTGCTTCTTTCAATCTAATCTTTCATTTTGTAAACCAAGTCTCTACCAAGAACACTCTCTCACTCTTTCTCTCTCTAAAACATGGCATACTTATATAATCACCATCCAAGGCCACCCGTATCATCAAACACAATAATATTTACGATCCTACAAACTGAAACAACGACGTCGGGTTCAAAACTTTATTGGCAGGTTTGTCCGTTGACTAACGCATATCCTTGGTAATCCACTTCTTTTTCCTAGGCGAACCACTAGCAGTAGCATTAAGAACACCTAACATAAAAAAAACATAAAGCATTAGTTATACAATAAAAACGCATTAAGAATCACATGAGATTCTATATGAATCTCATGGGATTCAGAATGAATCACATGGGATTCAGCATTAATCACATGGATCAAGTTATATGTTACAAGTCATGAAGCAAGTTATATGTTACAGCAATCTTGTATATCCAACATAAACAATACAATCAAGTCGCTAATAACCAAGTCCATAATTCTAAAAGTATGAAATGAGCATCCACCTTATTCTTCAAATCATTCATTAACTCCTTAATTGGCCTTATAATACTGAATTTTCAAATCATCTTAGGACTAGTTAGTAGAATTCAACTAACTTTAGTCTCACAAATATGCGTTCAGCCTATAAGCAGTCAGAATCATGTGACAACTTTTCAGCTATTCAGTTTTCACTTTTCAAAAACCGTTAGAACAAGTGAGGGTTACTATTTCAAACCTTGTGTGTGCATCTATTATGTACAAAAATGATCACAAAAGCAGCCACCCAACTATAAGCTATATATTTTGAACAAGATCATGTGGTGGTGTATACCTCCAGTATTACCACGACCTCCAGCATTATTCTGATGAAAGGAGTAACTTTTGTCAGTTTGTAATAATATATGCATTCAAGCAATTGATATTATCATTTTACCTATAGAAATATCACTTGCAATTTGTGTTCTGTTTATTCAATTATTTAATACACAGTAGTAGTCATTACTGTTTTAGTATAACATGTACATGTCCCTTCCATCTCTCTATTAGTACTTTGGTTCAGTATTAAACATTAAAAATCAACCAACACTACTTGAAGCCAATGCAGCATATACATCATAAAGAGGTGCACAAATACTTGAACTAAATAGATAATTAACCATTAGCGGTCATTTATATTCGTAACAGATCAATGACGTCATCAATACAACCGGAATGTAACAACCGGCTGATTTTAATTGAATGATTTTCACAATTAGGGTTTCACGGTGGTTTAGGAATCTGAGAGAATTGGGGATCTGAGAGAGATGAGAGAAACGAGTGTAAGTGTGTGTGTACAGGGGGTTAGGTAGAAAGTATGGAATGACTAAAATGCCCCTTAGTATATTTGTTCATTTTAATCTAAATCGTTTGATGGAAGAAGGATGGATGGTTGAGATCTTGTTATTTGTTCTTTAGATAAATCTTGTTTCGTATGGAACTTTTGTCATGACGAAAAAAGTAATGCCATAAGGCCCATCATGATATTTGTTAAAACACTTTACATAAGACTAGCAGGGTACCAGCGCGGTGCAGCGGCGGGTACCCTATAACTAAATTTTTGGCGAGCGATTATTTTAGATTATACGTTTTCCGTGATTATAAGTTTATAACTTTACGGATGATGAGAATTTTAGATTGAAATAACATTATGAAATATCAATGTATTTCATATAAAATAGCAATGTGTATGTGCAATCGTTGTATTCGAGTGGTAGTTCTTGTTCGGAGTTGGGTTTTTAGATGTTGAGGCTATGTTGGTGACGTGAGGCATATGTAACAGAGGTTGCTTTATTTGTGATTATAGTTCACTGTTGTGAAATGTGAGGATAGGTTTTAGCTTAGAGAAATAGATGTCAGTGGTCGGCTCTTGGTGGTGCTTGGCTCATGGTAAGCAAGCATTTTCAAGAGAAAGTGAAGATTGAAGATGAGAAAGTGAATATGGTTTTGTTTTTTTTAGTTTTAAGAGTGGTGTAATTTATATGAATATTAAAGGGTTGTTACAATTTTATAGTTTATCGAATTGAATGACATTTAATTTTTTTGGTTGTTATAAGTTTATAGAATTTAAGATATTTAATTTTTTAGGCTGTTACAAGTTTATATAATTTAATACATGTTAGTACAAAAAGTCTAACGGGTTGTAATGGGTATGAATGCAACTTGCCGGACTGGGCCAACAATCTCCTAATGGGCTGATCTTGTACTAATCCAAGTAGTTTTGAATGATGTCCCTGCACAAGAAAGATAAACCGTTAGTCTTACCGTGGGGACGGACCCCACGATTAGACTCCGGCGTGAGAGTAAGTACACATTCTTGAGTGGGAAATAAGAGTATGTGTGTGTGTAATTATGAGAGAGAAAGTTGTACCTTGTATGGGGATTAGAGCCCCTTTTATAGGCGAGGTTTACCGCTAGGGTTTCCTAGATTCTCGCATGTAGTGGTTAGTCGTCGGAGCCGGACCCTTGGCGGACAAGGTTTCGTGTCAATCGCGGATGCGGACGTAAGATGTCTAACGGCTGAAGGCTCAGCTCGCTGTGTATCTTACGTGCCTCTTGAGGTCTGGACCATAGCCAATTTCAGTCATTGGGCTTACTGTAGGCCCAGGTTTTATAGTTATCTTATAGTTATTGGGCCAGAGCCTAGTATGTGTATAGTATGTATTGGGCCTAGTAGGCCTGTTAAACATACTATACGTCAACAAGTCCCCCCAGTCTAGTATGTGCACTGCGTGCGGATATTGTCGCGTGCGATGGATGCTACTTGACTTGAGTTGACTAAGCACTTTTCCATTCCGTGCGTTTTTTTTAAATGCTTCTTCTCCTTTAGGAACTGCTACGTCATCCAGTCCCCCCAGTCTAGTAAGTGCACTGCGTGCGGATATTGTCGCGCGCGGTGAATTTAATTTAGACTATTTCCTGCAGATCAGTTTCCTCTTCCGCACTCTTGAAGCGTTTTCTTGACGCTCCCTTTTCTTGGAAAGTGTTTTTTACAACGTGGACGGTTAACAACTTTTCACGTTCTGGTTGATTTGACTCTGTGGGCCATTGCTCTTCCACCATCCTTATCCCCGTGTTTTTGATTTAGGTCGTTGGATCAGATTGCTTTTGGACGCGTGTCCTCTTTTAGGGTTTTTTTTTGGGGGATCACCGTTCCGCTTGTATAAATACCATTTATTTTTGCTTTAGCCCATTTTTTATTTTTATTGTTCTTTTGTTGCAAACGTTGCTTTTCGATCCGATTTACCTTTGGTCGTATCTGCCTTCCATGTTCCTCATTCAGGTTAGGTTCTTGACTCTCTTTCCTTTTTACGTTATGGGTACTTTTTCATCTACCTAATCTAAACTATCTCAAAAGGCGCTTGCCGTTTCTGTATTGATTATTCAATTTCGTAATTTGTTCATCCAGAATTGCCTGATCCTGACCAAAGTATTCGGGAAGCACAGGATGGGAAGATCGGTGTATATACCCATTTTTTTCGAGTATGCTAATTTTCGCCTCCCTTTGTCTGGTTTTCTTGTTTCAATTCTTGACAAATATCACATTCATATATCACAGCTTTCTGTCATTGGTGCTGCTAAAGTTTCTCAATTTGAGATTCTTTTTTTTGCTCTTGGTATTGAACCCTCAGTTGGTTTATTTAGGTGTTTTTATGTTTTGTCTCAAAAACATGGCTGGCTTTCTTTTAGTAAACGCGTTGATAGCTTTGGAGTTTACTACACTAAACCCCTTGACTGTCTTAAAAGTTGGAACGATCACTTTTTCTGGGTTGATTCATTTGCTTGTCCCACTATTCATCCTTTCTTTGTTTGGGGTAATCTTCCTAAGGATGCCACTCCTAGGGATACTGAGTTTGATGCTGGACATGTTGCCTCCCTTGTTACTAATGCTTCTCCTTTTGTCAAGTTTCCAGAGCCTTTCCTTTGTTTAGTTGGGTTAAGCCGTAATTATACTTTGGGCGAGGATTCTTACCCTATGTTCTATGATCAGGAGAATCGGGGTGGGTATACCATATCTATGTTTCTTCTTCTGTCAATCTATTTTCGTTTGTCCTGACTTGTGTTTCTTCTTCTTCTTCTATTTTCTGTAGCTATGGATTTGTTATCTTTGGTTAAGAAGAAGGACCCTATGAAGTTGATTGTTGATACCCGATCATTGGAGGGAAATGAGCTTCCTTTGCTAAAATTGACCGAAGGCCGGACTGTTTCTCTTGCCCCTCCTACTTCTGGTGATGTAGTTATCCGTTCAAAAGTCAGGACTTCTCGAACACATGGTGATATTGTTGTGCGACCTGACTATTCGGCTTCTGAGATTGGTTTTGATAGTGGTATAGCTTCTGGTTCTGGGAGGAGGAGGAGGAGGAGAAAACACCAACCTTGTCCATCCTCCTAAAAGAGTGAGGAGTGACTACAATGATTCTGGTAGGGCTTCTACTGGTGGTAAGTCTTCAGAATCTATTCAGAAGTTGTTAGCTCAAAGTTCGCAAACTCTTGAATATTGTTTAAATCCTTTGCCCACTCATTCTTCTTCTTCTCCTTCATTATCAATTACTCCCCTCCATGAAACTGGAACGTCTACTGAATCTGATTTTGGTTTGCTCCCTTTTGATGGTTCTCCCCCTAGGTTTATTATTCATGCTTTTGTGTTTTCGTGGTTCCTTTACTTTTCCTTCTTTCCATTCACTTGTTGTCCTTGTTTATTTGCAGCTCTCCTGCGCCGGTTATGACGGATGCTGTTGTTACTACCGTCCTTCTTGTTGAGAAGGGTAAAGGTCAAGCAGGTGTTCCTTCCGCTCTTCCTGACAGTTTTTGTCCTGTCCGCAGTGTTCATCCAATTCTTGATGACCTTTCGGATCTTGATATCTCGGCTAGGGACATTCGTACTGTTGATGATTCGGACTCCAGTTCTTCGGCTGGTGTTCATGTTCCAAAGTGGAATGTTACCAAGAGTTCGCTTCTTGATGATGTTGATGAATGTCGCGTTATGGTGGATGAGTTTGCTCCTCCTAACTTCTTTTCCTCTATTCGTGAAATGGGTTATGAGCGTCTCCTTGGTGAATTTAATGTTGCTGTGGCACGACAGTTGTGCTTTAGTTCTGAAGTTCGTCTACGTTGGGAGTATAATGTGATGGAGCGAAAACGCTTATTGTCTTTGTTGGCAAGTAGGGACAAGGAGATTTCAGTTCTGAAGTCTAAGGTTGCTGATGTTACTTCTTCTGGGACATCTTCCGCTGTTGCATCCTTAGCAGCTTCTGTTGCGGAACTTATGTCTTTGAAGAACCAGAATTCTACTCTTGAGGAAGAACGAAATTCTCTTCGAGTTGAGGTAGCAGCACTTCGATCATCTCTTAATGTGAAGGATTCTGAGTCGTCTACTTTGAGAGCAGAATTCCAATCTTTCCGGACAGGTGTGCGTCCGTGTCTTTTTGGCTAGTTGTTCTGCTTGTTTGTTTTCCCGTTGTCTTCTGACTTTTTTTTATTTGCAGATACGTATCTTGAAGGAGTCATGTTCTGAGCTCCGCAGCCAAGTTCCTTCCCTTGCTGCTTGGGAGGAAGAACTTTGTAAGATTCAGGATACTAAGATGGCCGTACTTATGCAGAAGGTTGATTCGGTCGTTGCTGATTTGTATGCCTTGGCTAGTCACCTTGATGAGGAGTTTTATCCTCGGTTCCTTACGTTGTTATCTAGCCGGCGCTGGTTGTTAACTAAAGGTATGAGCCTTGCTGTGTTTAAGTGCTTGAATTCTCTAGAGTATACTGCGGCTATGGCAGAAGTTATTGAGCGTGCTATCGATAAGGGTATGCAAGAAGGTTTAGCGGCGGGTATTATTCATGGTAAGGGAAAAAGAGAGCTTGCTGAGCTTGTTGTATATGACCCTTCTGCGGAGGATCATTATCTTTCCGCCGTGAAAGCCCTTGAGAATGTGGAGTTTTCCTTACTCTCCGTGCTTAAGTCCAGCAAGGATGCTGGTATTGCGGAGGTTATAGATCTTCTTCGTGTTGATGGGCCTTCCGCAGATGCTCATATGATTGCAGGGTTACAGCCGGATCTTGAGCAACTTATCATTCCTGTATATGATAAGGATGATAATACTATTGTTGGCACTAGCTCTTTGTCTCATTCTTTAGGAGTGGTTCAGAAGAGAGTTGATCAGGTTAGGAGACGCCTTGCTGCTCATCAGTTATCTGTTGCCGATGTTTATAGTTCATCCATTGATCCTTTGTCCGCCCGTAATGTTATGGGTGCGGAAGCATCTTCGATCGTTAAGTTAGCTTTGGCTTGTACTACTTCTTTGCCACTTGTGTCTCTTCCTGCCAGTGCCTCTGACATCTCTGTGAGGCCTCTTTCTATTGATGATTATGATGTTGGTGGGTCTAGTGCTCTTGTTGGAGTTGCGAATGATCCGCATTCTGAAGTTAGCGAGGTCCCTGCTGTTCTGTCTGAGCCTGAAGCGAGTGCGGCTGCCTTGATGCGGATGTAGTTTTTCTTAAATGCTTTGTACTTGTTTGAATAATGTCTGTCTTTTCTTCTCTTGTGATTCCTCTGATGGCTGCGTGCAGCTTTTTGTTTGCATTTTCGCATGTTGTTCATTTACTTTGCGTTTATGCTACGACTTTTTCTTTATGCAAGTTCTAAGACTTTTTGTGTATGTTATTTGTTACTTTTGTGTTGCTATATTAACGTTATACGGATATAAACGTAGTTAACAGTCTTTTTGCACACATCTCTTTTTATTTGTGCGATGCTATTTTTAACGGTATACGGATATGCACGTTTGTAATAGTCTTTGGATAATTTTTGGGCTATCCTCCCAGTACTGGGCTTGCAATACCTCTTATGGACTTTGGTGATTATGTTGTTCACCTGTCGGTTATTCGTGATAACTCTTTGTTATTCAGAAATAACATATTTGGGTCATGCCCAATCTTTGTGCTTGCTCGTCTTATGCACTTAATCAAAATGAAGTTATTTATAAAATAAAACAATGAAGGTAGCTAATCTTCACATTTTTATTCATTTGATGTATCTCAAAATAAATTACAAAAATTTCAAAAACTGTAAATTCGAGTACATTTTTTTTCATTGTCAATTGTTCTTACCCTTTCTATCCCAAGTATTATAACTGGTGATGCTCTGTCCTTTGCGAAACTTTGTTGATGGCGGTCATCACTCTTGAGAAGTGCTTTTACAGTTCTACTTCACTTCGCTCTTGCGGAAGTTTTGTTTTAATAGTTGTCCGTGGCATTTTGCCTTATACATAATAGTTATAATTTTCTTTCTTGAAGAAATGTTCCGGCCGGATGCGCTTTTGCTGACGTTGTCATTTTTCGCTGACATCCCTAGTGCGGGTATATTCCTTTCTCTTCTTAGTTCCGAATTCTCCTTCTTGTCTGCTATCCGATTCTTGAAGGAGTTCCGGTCCCCGCTTCCTCTTGGGGCCGCTACATTCTCCCTGCGGGATTCCCTGAGAAGTTAGTGGGCTTGCAACTGTTTCTCGAAAGGCCGTGATGCTTCTCCTTGCCTGCTGTTTTTTTCATCAGCGGGCTTATGATGCTGTAGGGTATACAACAAGTTTGATAGGCCTTTCAAGAGGTTTCCCATCTGAACCCGCCCTGCTGCGCGGTAGTGGAAGGGCTTTTAGTGAGGTTGCTTTTCCATCGCGCAACTTTTGTTTTATCCCAGCAGCCCAGAAGCTGATCATTTTATGCTTAAACCCAATTAACAAGAAGCTTCCCTAGAAAAGACAAACAACAAAGGATGAAAACTATGCCTTCATTCCTCTGTTTATACAACCCGACCCCTAAACAAGCGTACGTCTACTAATCCAGGCAACCTGACCCCTAGAACGACTAATTGTTATTAGTAGTCACTTTAGAACATGTCTCGGTTGGCCCGGCGTCTGCTTTTGTTTCTATGTTTCTCTTTGGGGGGGGGGGGTTAAAGGTTTAGGTTATGTATGTAGTTTTTGGAAACGACCGTGCATTGGTAACGTGGTGTTGTTGATGGTTGATTATATTCCTCTTCTATCGGATACCATCGTGTTCTTTTTCTGAATAACATCTTCAGCTTCTCTTTGGGAATTTTCCTTTACCTGATTTTGTGTACCGATCCCTTTTTTTTCTTTTTTTTTAAAGAAGAAGTAGTTCTTTTTTACTTTTTCTGCCCTTTTCCCTTTTCTTACCTCGCATATTTATAGCGAGAATTTTACTGTTCTTGCATGCGTTGGCATTGATTCTCATTTATTGTTTTGTTGATAGGCACGTGCCTAGGCTCGTAGCCTGGGCGTCTGTTGTTCCTGTTGGATTTGACACTATATTTCTTGGGAAGGAACGCGAATCTGTACTTGCAGATTTTCTCTTCTTTTTGAATATTTGGATAAGGTTTATCCTTTTGCTTCCGCCCTTGCTTTGCTTTCCATTCCGAGATAGGATCCTGATAACGTCTAAAATGAACATGTTTTTAGTAGCGTTATTGTCAGTTTTGTGCATGATATTCGGCTATATTTACTCATAACTATTGCAAAAGTGCAAAGATGCGTCTTGTGTATGTATATGTAGCCAGGTATTGCGAATATTGAAGAAATGAAGTTTTTATGCACATTTGGAAGCGTCTGAAGGAAGGAAGTTGAGATTGGAAGCTTGTGGACTCAATGAGATGGAAGCGTAGTGATTTCGAAGCATCTACAGCAAGGAAAGATCAAGTTTGGCTTTGGAAATCATTAACATAAGCAAAGAACGAAGCGTAAAGGGAAAAGTCAGCAAAAAGTCAAAAGGAGCAAAACCCAGCCGTTCGGTCGCAACCCGCAACCGGATCCGGCTGGGCTAATGGTCAAAGCTGTGACCGATTCGGTCGACATAGAAACCGATCCGGTTTCTGGCACTGCAGTTACACAATTCGCATTTATTGTTGTCTTAACTCCCCATAATCATTAGAGTCCGATCATTTCTTGATATTAACTTGGAGAGAACGTTTTTTGGGCAGTTAAGCAAGTGCTTTGGTTATTTAAAGGACCTAGTACTTGTATACTAAGTGTGACACAACAAATAGAGTATTAGTTTACACCAAAACTCATACTTACCCATTTATTTCAACCCAAAAGCTTAGTAGTTACTGGAAAACGTCCAGAAGCAAGGAAGGAACCATTCTTGTCCATTGTTTCGGTAGTTTGGAGTTGTGCGGTGATCCTAGGTGATTGGAGGCGCGTGGTTGCTACATTCCACGATTTCTAATTCTTGTAATCACAAAAGATTAGGTATTCTATGAACTTTGTTATGGAAATCTATTCTCTTGAATTGTTTGAATTACCTTGTTATGACTTGTGTTTAGATATGATTGTTTTCATGGAGTAGTTTGTGTTATACTTGTGTGTTGGAATGTGATTAATCATAATAATGTTCTCAAAATGTGATGCATGTATATATGATCTTGTTTAAATGAGTTTGTTGGAAAAATACTAGTCTTGGATTGATTTGTCAATAAAACATGTTTTAAGAAAAAGGACCGAAAGGATTTCTCTTGTGTTTTATTCCAAAAAGTGTTGTGACAAACTAGTATGGGGATATGGTGATTGACATCCACCATGTTTTGCTTATTAAAACAAGACTAGGAAAGTTTTCATCACGAAAGGTCGAAAGATTCGTAAGAACAAATTTAATGAGAGCATGTTGCAAACAAATGGAATTTTTATAGGATAATCATTGGGATAAGGACCGAAAGGATTACCTAAATGTTTTTGTTCTTAGAATGGTTTTTACAAACAAATACCATGGTTGTGGAATCATTTGCTTATGATTTGTGCATCATAATAAGAGTATACACCAAACCTTTATGAACATTATCTATGGTTGATTATGAGACTTCACACAAGTATATATTTTTATTCTTGATTCGTATTTTCACTAGAACACTTATTCGAGAGAGCCTTGACAAGCTTTCTTGTTAGAAACTTTTTAATAAAATCTATTTCAAAACAAAAATCCCTTGGGACGATCTCGACTTACCAAAACGTTACTATTACGGACGAGTATACTTGCTCGTATGTGTTAAAAGGTTATACGGTTAATTCGTGATTATAAATTTTTAAAACTTGCACCAACCGGAGCACATCAAGTTTTTGGCGCCGCTGCCGGGGATTTTTCTGTAATTTTCTTTGAAATAAAAAAAAAAAAAAAAAAAAAAAGTTTTGTTACAAACTAACCGATTCGGTTGGTTAGCCAACCGAATCCGGTTAGACATTCTGTGAAAATTTTTCTTTGGTTCGAATTTTATTTCTATCTTTTTAGTTTATTGTGTTTTGATTTCTAGAGTAATTGTGTGGTTTAATCAGTTCTTAGATTTATTGTCTTTATTTATTTTTCTTTTCTTTACATTTGTTATTTAATTAATCTAGTTTTATTTTATTTTTAATTTTATAGTTGATGGTAATGGTTAAGAGTATCTTATTTTCAGTTATAGTTTATTTTATGATAGCCTTTATTAGTAGTTTATTTAGTTTTAGTTTTAGTTTTAATTTTGGTTTTAATTAGAATTAATGAGTTATTTAATTATTAGTTTATGAAGAGTTTTATTTAATTAACTAGAGTTAGTACATCCTTAATAACATTTATTTGCTTTCAATTATTATTATTAGATTTATTTAAAAAAAAAAAAAAAAAAAAAAAAAAAAAAAAAAAAAAAAAAAAAAATTTTCAAACAAACCGATCGGTCGCAACCCGCAACCTGATCCGGTTCGTGTTTCTGTTCTAGAATTTTCAACCAACCGATTCGGTTGGTGATCCAACCGAATCCGGTTGGAGTTTCTGTGCCGAGTTTTATCATTTTGAGGTTTTGAGTTTTTATTTGATTTTCTTAATTTTGTTAGATGTCTTAGTTGTTTATTACTCGATGTTTTTATAGTTTGTTCTTGTTTTACTAACGTTAACGCTAATCATTCGGGATTTGATTTGTTTTGCTTTGTTAAGTTGTCTAGTAACATGGATAGTTTGAGCGGAATCTCGGAATACCTTCGTACTTTGGATGACATGTTCAAGGATACGGGAAGTTCATTAGAAAAGATTGGAGGAATTCTGGAGGAAAGCAAGAAAGAATTGGGAATTGACACGGGTAATATGGAAGAAGTATGTGAAAACAAGGTTCAACTACCCAAAAACAAAAGAGTGGTAGTGTTTACACAAGCACCGTCAACGGTGTATGATTCACCGATGATGAGATTTGGAACACCTTGTGAAGTGGAAGGAGTACGTGCTTGGGATGCACAGCTTAATATGGCGTATGGAGAGAATTATATCTTGGAAGAGGTTCTAGACGAAATCGGTCATGTTCGTATGGATTATGAGGCATATGGGAGAAAGATGGTGAAAAATCTGAAGGTCAATATTCATGGGCATATATTTGAAACTGATTTTGTTGTTCTAGAGGAAGGTAATGCGGATGAGCCAAATGTTTGTTTTGGTAGAGATTTTCTTGTCACAACTAAGTGTCAAGTAGATTTTGGTATGGGAGAGATGCGGATTAACATAACCGAGTTGGAAGAAGGAAAAGGGATCAACGAGATGCTAGTGGAAGTGTGTGCAAATATGGAGGAGAAGAATGTGGAAGTGGTGAAAATGGGGAAAGCAAACCGAAAGAAACCATCATCAAATAAATTAACCCCAACAACAACCTCCACCACCAAAAATGATTACACACCATTGTCACCTACCACTACTATCAAACCCTTAACCGAAAGCCAAAAAGAAGCTATCTTAGAGAATCTAGAACGAAAATTTCTAGAGCTCAATGAAAAGAAACCGGTTATTGAAGTTCTCCAAGATTATGTGCTTTATCGAAAGAAGTTGGATGCATTGATGCTAGCGAGGGCTAGGTTGGAAGATAAGAATCTCACGGATGAGGATCGAGATCGAATTTTGTTTAAAGGCATGCCAAGGAAAGAAAAGGATCCAGGTAATTTTGTGTTGCCAATCAAAGTAAATGGAACTACACCAGTTTATGCTTTAGCTGATACGGGGTCGAGTGTTAACGTGATGCCGTATCCATTGTTCAAAACTTTGGGACTAAGTAATCCGCAACCTAATCATTCTAAGCTCACTATGGCGGATAACACTCAAGCAAAGGCAATGGGAGAAGTTAAGAATGTAAGAGTGCAAATTGGCTACCAACCGTATTTGGCAGATTTTCTTGTCTTGGATATTCCGGTGGACAAGAGTTTACCACTATTGTTGGGGAGGCCATTTTTACGAACTTGTGGAGCTATTATAGACATGGGAAGAGGCACCATGACTATTGACGATGGAATTTCGAGACAAACATACTACCCAAAACCAAGAGGACCAATTTTGGAAGGTATGGAAGATTTGGAATGGATGGATGCAAATGATGATTTAACTTGTTTTGAAGTGGGACGTGATGTCCACGGTAATCCAATGTACGGACCTTTAACTCCACCTTATTTCGATATAGAGGACGAAATGGAACGTGCATTTGCGATAGAAGCTTTCTACAACCCATTCAAAAATATTTTGGTTTACAAGAAGTTGACCGACTTTTTAGGATCTTTACCGGTGCAACTTAAGAATTTGGAGTGGAAACCCGAAGGATTGGGGACTTACAAGAGGCAAGCCGGAGATGGGGCATGGCATGTGAAGTTTGATATATTATGCCCGGATGGACGAAGATTTATGAGGAAATTTAAAACTTTTGAAACATTCCGAGAATTGACCGGAAAATTTCAAAGCGAGGATATTCTTAGGCAAGAATATTTTGAGGAATTTTGAGGGAAGGCAAAGACCGTAATAACAAGCAATCATTTGCTTGAATTTCTTGAACTATTTTATTTTATTTTATTTTGATTTGATGCATTAGGATTTTTGTTTCTTATTTATTTTTCATGTTATGATTGAGGTAATTTGGTTTTAATACATTATGACTATGAGTTTGAGTTGAGTTTGGATTAGTTCATTTATATGATGAGTTGAGTTTTTTTTTTTGGATTGAATGATTGTTCAAAATTTCATTTGGAGAATAAATGTTGTGTGAATTTTTAGCAGGAATTTTTGAGTAAAAATATGTTGCTTGGAGGGTAAATGCCTAAGTAACATGTTAAACAAGTA
Organism: Chrysanthemum seticuspe; assembly: GCA_019973895.1. Classification (NCBI taxonomy): domain Eukaryota; kingdom Viridiplantae; phylum Streptophyta; class Magnoliopsida; order Asterales; family Asteraceae; genus Chrysanthemum; species Chrysanthemum seticuspe. The sequence goes on along the minus strand of BPTQ01000003.1, from coordinate 243,683,556 downwards.
AAAAAGCAAATTTGGCAAAAAGCATACCGAATCGGTTGTGTCCTTGACTGAACCGGTTGCACCAAAATATAAAAAATTTCATTTTTCCAAAAACACACACACACTAATTTTCCAGGTGGGTTTTGCAAAAATTCATCCAAGAGAGCAGATTGGAAGTTGTTTTGAATTGTAGGATAACATCATGGCACCCAAGCAAGTAAGCAATTACACTCAATTTACTCAATTAAGGTTTTATTTAGAACATTTGATTCGAATTGGATTTTAGGTCACCAATTTGGGGGTTTTTGTTATAATTCGAATTAAGTGGTAATATTTTAGGATTGAGTGAGTGATTGATATAGGAGTGCATTACAATAAGTGATTGATTGATTGATTCACCATGAATGGATTTTAGATGATAAGATTTTTCGGAATTAATTGGGTTATGCTTATGAAATGAGATAAGTTACAATTGGTGATTCATGTTGAATGATATGTTTGACTTTTAAGAATGATTGATGCTACAATGTTAGAACTTATGATTTTTTTTGATGAGATGAGTTCTTAAGATATTAGATGTTTGATGATTTGGAAGCAAGATAGAGTAATTCTAGGATGTGGGAAATCATTGAGGATGATAGAATGCGATCTAAGAGTGGTTTGAGCGTTAGAAATTCGAGATGTTGAGGATTTGAAGGTGAAATACCTTATGCAGTCTGCACAACCGATTCGGTTGCGCATGGCAACCGAACGGTTGTTGCCTGAAATAGGAAACCGATTCGGTTGGTGATCCAACCGAATCCGGTTACGGTTTCTGAGAGGATTTTTTGTGAAATTTTGAAATGTATCCTAGAGGGTTCTCTAACCTTTTTGTTTGTTCTAACACTCTTATATGATCTTATTTTTGTGATTTCTACAGAGAATTATTGTAGGAAGCTCAAGTGGGGAGGAAATTCCAATTAACCCGCTTGTTACGAAGTTTTGTGAAAGAAACGAGAAGAAGAAGGTTAAGTATAGTGTGAAGAAGGAAGCAAATGCTAATTTAAAATTCAAAAATCTCACCGATGGAGAGAAACATGCTTTTCGAGAAAGATTGTCGAAATTACAACATAGGCAATGTTTAGTTCCAAGGGTGATTGATTGGGATTTATTTAATGAATGTGAGTGTGAAGATGAGTTAAGAAGGATGATGCGAACGTCTTATGTATATCCAGGGGATGGAGATTCGTTCAATGATTTGTCATGGGAAAGAGCATTTAGCGTTAATGAAGAAGTCTACCGAGAATGGTGTATGGAATTCTTTTCAACCATGTATTTTGAAAGAAAAGTAGATGTTCGGAATTTGATGTCGGAGATTTGTATTTGGTTTAGACTTTGTGGTAGGGATCATGCTTACACATTGCCAGCTTTTGGTGTAGCTCTTGGTTTGTATGAGCCACATGAGGTAAATCATCGATTATTTGAAACTCACTTTTCTAGACTTCGGAGGTTTGAAAAAGATTACCCTAGTATTCCCGCTTATTGGAATCAAGTGGGAGATCCTACTTGTGCTAGGAGGAATGCTTCAACCATCAGGAATCCGTTGATAAGGATACTTCACAAGTTGATTGTGACCGGGCCATTTAATAGATTTGGAAGCAGGGACAAATGTCAGAAACCGGACTTATGGATTATGAAGTTGCTGGAAGAAACTAAGGACGGTAATGCTATTTGGCAGGTTGCCGAATATTTGTCTAGAAGAGCCCCGGGAATCAAGAGCAACAGTAACATTTGTGGAGGACATTTTGTGACAAGATTGGCGAAGAATCTTGGGTATTATGTTGATGAGGAATTGGCTAAGTGTGGAGAGCCAAAGTATAGTGAAACGTGGACTGCGAAAGGTTTTGGTAATGCTTTGAATAGGAGATTGGGAACCGTAGGGTTATGGATTGAACCAAGACCACAACAGCAACCACCACAACAGCAAGGGAATATACCAATGGAGAACGTGCAAATGGGTACGTCCAGCAGTTTTGATTCAGGATGGGGAGAGTGGAACCAACATCTAGATGAGATTCAATGTAGGGATGTGTGGAGAGATTCGATGATGTTAAGGAACAACTACATCAATGATTATTCGATGCCTATCTTTCAACACATGGCTCGAGAAGCCAATTACGAGTTGCCACCCTACAATCCACCAAATGTTCCACCATATCCTTTTCCTTACACTTCATATCCTGGACCCTATCCGTATCCATATCCTGGGTACGCACCGTTTCCTGATCCAATACCCCCATATGGTCGATTGCCTGAAGCTGGAGGAGCAAGTTATGAAGTTGGAGGATCATCATCAGGAGTTGGAGGTAAGAAGAAAAAGAGGAGAGTTCGTTCAGAAATCATAGACGAAAACTATGTAACCGAAAGTGATGATGATGAAGAGTTTGACGATGAAGAAGGAGAAGAAATGAGCGAGGATGACGAGTGATTATGGGTCATTCGTGAGTTATGGTTTCAAAAACAATGGTCATGATGTGTTTTAAACTATTTCTATCTTTTGATTGATTTTCTTTAGGATGTTTGGTATATTTTGGTTTTATCTAGTTTTTAGTAGTTTTGTTTGTTTTGTGCATTTCGTGTTGCAGTTTTTGTTTGCAGGATGGATATGTTGGAAGCTTCTTGATGGTCAAATATTTCGAGTTGGATAACTCACAGGCTTGCTAATGACCCAATGTGCTTATTGCATATTTTATTCCGTGGTATCTTTTAACTATTTCTTTTTCCCATTTTCTTTACTTTGAAGTTCATTTTTCATTACATTGAGGACAATGCAAAACTTAAGTATGGGGGAGGGAAGAAAATAGGAAAATGATACGCATTTTTATTTTTTTTAGATAACTTTTGGATGCAAGTGATTAGAAGAAATTCGCCCTTGATGGTCTAATGGTTTTTCGCGCGTTATTGATAATTAAAATACATAATTTGGGATTTCAATGGTAAAATGAGGTTTTTGAAAATTTTTAGATTTGAACCAAATTACTGAAATAATTCATTTTGGATTCGATAGCATTTTCTAGCATGCATAATAGCCTTTTTCCCACATTTTTGTGAGGTTTCTTTTTGTATGAAACATCTTTTGTTTTATATTTTGCTATGAGTGTGCCGGTGATTATGTCGATTCTAGAACTTGTACTAGTTATGCATTACGGTTAAAATCACTTTCTTGTGATCTAAATATTTTCAAGTGATAAGAGGCATTTTAGGAATAACCAAATGGCCTTCCATTTTTACATCTAATGATATATTAGCTGACCACATCGGTTAGTTAACCACCCACATGGACCCATTTTGTTAGTGCTCATTTTTAGCACTAGATACCCCTAGTTACACCTTCTGAGCCATTCTTTTTCATTTTTGATAAATCCAGAAAAATACAAAAATATTTTACACCTTTAAACCTTAGCCAACCCTTATCAAGTCTAATGGTTTGTTGCTAGTTGTTTGGAATGATTGGATTGTTTTTGATGATTATGAGTTAGTTACACTGAGCCATTCGTGTGTGCCATTTCGACAAAGACGAAGGATGCATACTTCTTATTTGTATTTTTGTGGTGATGCTTATGCGAAGTGTGGGGGAGTTGTGATATAAAAAAAAAAAAAAAAAAAAAAAAAAAAAACTGACAGTTATAGCCAATGCGCTATATTATTATGAAGATGAAGGAAGAAGAAGTATGTTTGAGTTATCGATTAGCCAATGTGCTAAGACGTGATATATATATATTTGATAATCGATATGAGAAGAGGAGTAATAATCATTTTTCGGGATTGTGGTTTGTATGATAACTAGCACCATGGAGGTTTGGACTTGATTTTATTTTATTTTAAACCAATTTCATTAACTATCCCATGTCTTATCCATACCTATTATGAACCCATAGCCTTATCGTTATAACCCGAATAAAAGACCTCTTTGATGAATTTATTTTCTTTGTTTTGATACTTGTACAAGCTTATGGTAAAAAGCATTGATCATGACTAGGCATTGAGTGATATACCCACCAATATATGAGTGTTGAGTGAAATCTTAAAGCCACTTGTGAGGTATCCTAGTTATGTTATCTAAAGTGTTTGGTTCATTTTTAGAAGATTTTCTCATATTATAAGCAAAATAATAATTATCTTTTATGGTAATTGTTACATTTTCTGAAACATGGTGTTATGGACCATTGAAATCAATCTTTGCAAATGTTTGACCTACTCGAGGGCGAGTAGAGCTTAAGTGTGGGGGAATTTGATAACGTCTAAAATGAACATGTTTTTAGTAGCGTTATTGTCAGTTTTGTGCATGATATTCGGCTATATTTACTCATAACTATTGCAAAAGTGCAAAGATGCGTCTTGTGTATGTATATGTAGCCAGGTATTGCGAATATTGAAGAAATGAAGTTTTTATGCACATTTGGAAGCGTCTGAAGGAAGGAAGTTGAGATTGGAAGCTTGTGGACTCAATGAGATGGAAGCGTAGTGATTTCGAAGCATCTACAGCAAGGAAAGATCAAGTTTGGCTTTGGAAATCATTAACATAAGCAAAGAACGAAGCGTAAAGGGAAAAGTCAGCAAAAAGTCAAAAGGAGCAAAACCCAGCCGTTCGGTCGCAACCCGCAACCGGATCCGGCTGGGCTAATGGTCAAAGCTGTGACCGATTCGGTCGACATAGAAACCGATCCGGTTTCTGGCACTGCAGTTACACAATTCGCATTTATTGTTGTCTTAACTCCCCATAATCATTAGAGTCCGATCATTTCTTGATATTAACTTGGAGAGAACGTTTTTTGGGCAGTTAAGCAAGTGCTTTGGTTATTTAAAGGACCTAGTACTTGTATACTAAGTGTGACACAACAAATAGAGTATTAGTTTACACCAAAACTCATACTTACCCATTTATTTCAACCCAAAAGCTTAGTAGTTACTGGAAAACGTCCAGAAGCAAGGAAGGAACCATTCTTGTCCATTGTTTCGGTAGTTTGGAGTTGTGCGGTGATCCTAGGTGATTGGAGGCGCGTGGTTGCTACATTCCATGATTTCTAATTCTTGTAATCACAAAAGATTAGGTATTCTATGAACTTTGTTATGGAAATCTATTCTCTTGAATTGTTTGAATTACCTTGTTATGACTTGTGTTTAGATATGATTGTTTTCATGGAGTAGTTTGTGTTATACTTGTGTGTTGGAATGTGATTAATCATAATAATGTTCTCAAAATGTGATGCATGTATATATGATCTTGTTTAAATGAGTTTGTTGGAAAAATACTAGTCTTGGATTGATTTGTCAATAAAACATGTTTTAAGAAAAAGGACCGAAAGGATTTCTCTTGTGTTTTATTCCAAAAAGTGTTGTGACAAACTAGTATGGGGATATGGTGATTGACATCCACCATGTTTTGCTTATTAAAACAAGACTAGGAAAGTTTTCATCACGAAGGGTCGAAAGATTCGTAAGAACAAATTTAATGAGAGCATGTTGCAAACAAATGGAATTTTTATAGGATAATCATTGGGATAAGGACCGAAAGGATTACCTAAATGTTTTTGTTCTTAGAATGATTTTTACAAACAAATACCATGGTTGTGGAATCATTTGCTTATGATTTGTGCATCATAATAAGAGTATACACCAAACCTTTATGAACATTATCTATGGTTGATTATGAGACTTCACACAAGTATATATTTTTATTCTTGATTCGTATTTTCACTAGAACACTTATTCGAGAGAGCCTTGACAAGCTTTCTTGTTAGAAACTTTTTAATAAAATCTATTTCAAAACAAAAATCCCTTGGGACGATCTCGACTTACCAAAACGTTACTATTACGGACGAGTATACTTGCTCGTATGTGTTAAAAGGTTATACGGTTAATTCGTGATTATAAATTTTTAAAACTTGCACCAACCGGAGCACATCAGATCCTTTCCTTATTTTTTGTTATTTCCCATATCTGCCGTGATTCTTTGCATATTTCTACTGGATCATTATCCTCTCCACGAGTAGTATTTAACCACAAATGTTTGTTTTTCTTATCCTTTGGGTATTATTTATGAAAGTTTTTTTTTTATCCGTAGTGTGTTCCAGTGTTCTTCATCCTCCATTATGGCTTCTTTTCGTGCGGCCATTCATGGCTTGGTTTGTTTTAAAGTGGTGAAGTATCTCTTTGGCGCTTGTGTTTGCTTCTTGAGTCTGTTCGGTGGTTGACTCCTTTTATTGTATTTAATCGCGCGCTTCCTTGCTTTTGCGTTTCTGCTTGGATCCTTTGGTTCTTTATTTGTTAGGGTCTATAGGGTCAGCTTTCTGCTTGTTCCGATAAGGATGTCTAGATCCGTATATATATATATATATATAACAAGAGGCATTTGGCATTAATGCCACCTCAATGCCAAGTAATTGTTTTTCATGCCACATAAGCATTTTTGGTCCAACTAAGCAATTTATTAATCCACCTAAGCAATAGTATATAATTTTCGGATTTAATGTATAAGTTATATAAATTTTTAATATCTTTTTTGTGAAATTCGATTTTTATAAAAAATGACAATGGTGAGATTTGAACTTGGGTTGTTTGTAAGAGTAGCATTAATAACTTGTGTGTTTACCACTTAGGCAACAAGTTATTTTGATTATAACTTGGAAAACTAAATTTATAAATCTCTACAACCAATTATAAATTTTAACCTAATCTTATATAATATTTGAGCATATCTATTCTTTAATTATAGTCACAATTTAATTAAATTTATATATATCATCTACAATAATAATCCTATACAAAACATATTATCAATATTAAAAAAAAACCCTAATTTTACTTTTTGTTAAAGATATCAAAACATAAAACTCAAGAATACGAGATACCTACAACAGAAGAACCAGAACATAAGATTGATGCTGATATTGTTAGTCATGTGATGGAAGCATATAATTTTAATGGTTAGAAAAATGTACACGATTACCCTTATTTTTCACTTACCAGCAGGTTCTTGTTGTTCATGCAGATGTTGCACGGAAAAAGAAGAGAACTTGGGCTGATGTTGAACCACAATTTGGTTTGTGTGTGTGGGTTATTCTTTTGTGTTCAACATTCATTCAAATTGGTATAGTATAATCTTTATGTTTTTCCTTAATTATTATGAACTTTAACCTAAAAAAAATATACGTATAGTTTTCCTATTTATTGCTTAACCCTACCATCGAGAATTTTTTAGGGTATCACAGAAAATTCTATACAAGTGAGTTTTCATTCACAATTTTATTTTTCTTTTCTAGATCGACATGTTATGCTTACTTATTGATATGGCTTTGTGATAATATGTTTAGATTAATGTTCGTTATGGAAAGTGCCAAAAGAACCATGCTGCGAATATAGGAGGTTATGCTGTGGATGGATGTAGGGAGTTCATGGCAAGTGGAGAGGAAGGTACAACGGCTGCTATTTCATGCGCAGCGTGTGGCTGTCACCGTTGTTTTCACCACAGAGAATTGGATGAAGTTGTAAGTGAGAGTTCATCAACATCTGAATTCTAAGGTGCATCAAATAGGTCTAGAAAAATGGCCTGCTTTGAGTAATCTGAAATTCTGAATACAATTTATACATTCACACATGTGTGCATGCATATCTTATATATCTTCTTTATAGGATTTCAAATATATATTTGTATTGATTGTATTATAGCTTTTTGTGCAAAACAACTAATCAATTGCTCCTATCATCAAAGGTAAACAATGATTCTTAGATACAAAAAGTGGTCTAGCACTCTAGCTACATGGTTCATTTTAATTTCCCCATAGTTAATACAGTCTATCATATCATCTATCATAATAGTACATATGTTTATTGATGCATTCATATGAGCATGGGTACTAGAAAATGGCAGCCTGCCGTACCAGTAACGGTTCTCTTTACCCGTATATATGGTACCGGTACTACAAAACTAGCTCTAAAAAATGGTACCAATAAAAAACGGTAAGGTACCAAGGAGGGATACACCAATTTTGGTACCGGAATACCAAGGGGATTTTCTCATGAGGTATTCTTGAATTCAATCACTCTTGCATCTGTCCTATGCCTAACTGACGTTGGAAAAAGGGCCATCTAAACAGCAGAGATCAACCTGTAGATTAAAAGCTAGCAAGATGGTAACACAAAAAGTCTTTAGTTTAAAATTCTTGACTAAAAGATGCATACATATAGCTGTTTTTCTTTTTCTTTGTTATCTACTTATTTTGTTTGTCTTTAGTATGAATGTGTCTAAAGATGGTCAAGCAGATTTATACAGTCGTTTGCTATGCATGTTTGAATTGGAGCCACGAAACCCAAGTTTAATAGGCCTATTGATGGGTATATTATATAAATGATTGGGGAGAATTATGAAAAAATTACGACGTATCATACGTCAATATCTCATCTTAATAAGTTTCACATGTTTATACAGAAAACCTAAATTATTGTCAGAAAATAATTTTTCTGTTAAAGACGTCCTTTCACAAATGCAGGAGCTTATAAAAGAAAATTCAATTAATAAAGATTGGATTTCCATTGGTGGTCAAAGGGGTGCTTATATGTGTGATGAGACTGTAACATTGATAATCATTGTGGTTATTAATATTTGCAGCAGGACAAGAATTTGGAATAAAAACATTTTTTATAGACCCATATGAAGCTCGAAAATAACAAATTTTTTGTGTTTTCCGAAGGCAGTGTTCCAAGTAAAAGGCTAATTTTGTGGTGGTTAACGAAATAAGTGTTTGGTTGGTGCATTTGTAGACCTTATATGCACATCAAAATGTGGTAAAGCGCTTTTCTAAGTCAATGTAAGGTTCGTCTGTTAGTCAATTTATTTGTATTTGTATTTGATGCACTAATTTGTATTTTTATTATCTGATCAAAAGACAATTGGACGTTGAAAACGTGATGCTCAGTGTAACGTTACGATGCTACGAGAATGAATTGTTCTATGAAACTAGATTTTGGCTAATATATTTTCTATGTCTTCTTACAGGTAGTGCTTAAGTTTAAGCACAACAATAGCAAATGATGCAATTATGGCCTTTCTTACGAGTGGCAAGTTTACACGTGCGTGTTAATTTTCTAATCTATTTTAGTCAGGCTAAACACTATTCTGTATTCGCTCTGCTAAAAGTAATATTGATGTTCTTTTGGCTGACCCTCAGGATCATCTTATTTACTGTGATTGAAAAAAAAATATATTCTGTATTCGCTCTGCTAAAAGTAATATTGATGTTCTTTTGTCAGTTGATTAAATATAGGATTTTCTATCTGGGACTATTCGGTGGGAACGTGCAGTGGTTCCTGATCATACAGCTGAGCAGACGGGATGCAACATTTTAACTGACTTGCCTCATTATTTCAATCCCTTTCTAAGTGATTGTAACCAATCACAGCAGTAAACGCATAACTGAAAACTTATATGATGGTCTTAGCTAAGGTGACATGTTTTACTAATTGATCTTTTTTTGTTTAACTTCTCTGGAATGTAGGCGCGGATCACTGTATTATGTATTCTAATGATTATGCCTATCGTCTATTCAGTATTTACAATATAGTCTCATATATTCAGGTACCAAATAAGCCATCAGGAAAGACTGATTAACTTAATTGTGTTTCAGATCCAATGCACAACAACCAAAGCTTTTTGTTGGAATGATCTTCATTCTCATTTTTGCTGAAGCACTTGCTCTATATGGTCTTATTGTGGGCATCATTTTTTCTTCTCGAGCTGGTCAGTCCAGATCAGACTAGAAGGTTAGCACTAGGACCTATACTCGTGTGTTTTACAGCTACACTTTTGTATTTTTGAATCACTTTGAGTGGAGTTGAAGCTTTGGGTGTGGTGTTTTTTCATAAATTGTGGAATGGTAAATGGTGATGATATGCTGGATGTGTTGAGGGTAGTTTTAGACTTTAATGTCTTCTTCATATATGATATGAGACCTGATGAATTTGATGGCACATTTAGTAGTAAAAGACTAATGAATTATAGTATAATTCAAGTAGGTCTGTTGCAGATTTAGGAAGTTCAGTTGGATGATGCCAAAACCAACCTGGTCTGATGAAAACATCACATTTAGGTGGTACCCAGTCATGTCCTAAACAAGTTTCTAATGGCAATGCTCATCAAGAGCGTTTTGATAGGATATCCCGAGTGGCTGAGATCGAGGACGGGCAGGCACCACACGAGCTTCCGGTAGCGCCACTTTGTATAAAGGTCAGTAGTATTTTTAAATACTAATTTCTTGATTTAATTTATTTCGATGTATCTTATAGTCTAATATTATACAGAATCCTTGGAATTACTATGATTCTGAACAAGTTAATGCAACGAAACATGAAGCTCAAATGAAACAGATCATCAATCTCATGAAAAAAAATGATTTGCAGTTAAATGTTCCTTTTAGTGTCTTCTATTTTCGTGTCTCGGAAATTAATAATGCTTAAGGGGTGTTTGGCTGAGCATATTTGAAATGCTTAATGACTTATTTTTTTTTGCTGATCAAATGACAACCTTGCCCAAATATCTTCTCAGTCAGATTCCGTTGATATGGAAACTTTGTTGATGCTAAAGAAAGTAAAAAGAGTCGCAAAAGGTTGCAAAAGCTAAAACTACAGGAGCCAAGATTTCAGTACCTGTTGCTGCAACTGAAATTCCTATCAGTTCATGTTTTCGAACATATATTTAAATTCCGTTCATCAGGACTTCAAGAATCTGAAATGATGACCATAATGAAATATTTAAATTGCCATTTTTTGTTCTTCTTATAACATGATTTTATCATAGTCACATTCTTTTTTGGTCTTGCTATTTGTTTTATCATGCTCTATTCATATGGCATAGGTTTATTGTGTAGGAGATAGACTTGGTGAAATAACAGAAGAAGGCAAGGTAATATTCCATGCATATTTGTATTCATATGAAGGTATTAAATGCGAAAACAAAAAACGTGGAGCGAGAAGCTGAGATTGTGACATAAATTGGTCGCCTTGGCGCAATTAAAATCACAACTAAGATGGTTGGTCATGAACAAATATTATTCTTGGCGGTAATGCAGAATTCATTTAGGTTTAAGCTACGCGAGTTTCTCATGCCAAGGTATTGCATCATTCTACGAAAGTAATCTAATTGAGTGATTTTTTGATCAACCATATAAAGAACTTCATACCAGGTTAAGAATTACAAGGTATAGATATTAAACTGAACCATCTCGAAAAATACAGTGAAACTATATTGAATTTTCCATTTTTGTTTATTTATTACTATGCATTATTCAGTTTATATCAATCAACTAAATTATATTATTTACAAAATATCAATGCTGCAATGATGTTAAATCAGCTGAGGGAGTTTTTTTTTCCATCACGAAAGCTCATCCAAAGAACACGTGGCATTTACATAGCAATTTGTGAAGCGGGCTGCAGAGACATCTCAACAAGACGTGAAACATAGCTAAGTGGTTACGCAAATACATGATCTACATTTTGTTCCCTTTTCCCATGGTATAAATCCAGTAGCCTCTAGAGCTATTAATGTGGGGAGTTGGGGATCGTGTGAAGAAATAGTTAAGTATTTAAAAGTATATTAAGGGGTGTTTTGGGTAAAAGCTTTTTTTGCCAGATTACTGTCTTATTGCACTCTAAAAACAAAACAATATATCATGACCCAAGCATATCCAAAGATTGAAAAATGGGTAGATTGAGCAGGCCATGTGAAAGGTTTGGGTCAGAATGGGATTCTTTGTATGGGTCACAATGGGTCAGGGCAGGCTGGGTTGGTTATTTGACCAAAATAATATTCCTTTTTACAAATATCTAAAGAGTTGAATATGATTTCCTTAAATATCAAACTATTTTTTCAATAAACATTAAAAGCACACATTGGGTGGTGGTCGAAGCCCTTGAAGGGTCTGAACACTTTTGCTGACCGAATCAAAAGCCGCTTTGCATTTTTCACAATAAAGAACACCAAAAAGTGCAATCTTGCGGTTTATCTTACATGAAGGTCTAGGCAAAGACACCATCATTTGCTGAACAGAATCCTTCATATATGCTACGATCAAAAGTTTATGTAAATTATTTTATAACATAATAATGGTTGGTGTTGCTTTAGGTACAAACACACGGGAAGTTGCAGCCTGTAGTGGCCTACAATCATAGACGCAGGCATTGAACAGCCCGAGGTAATTCAATGATTTATTTATTATGTTTTATGAGAACCGTGTTGGAACTATATATATACATTACCATATACCTTTTCCTTTTTTTGGCCTATCAGTCTTTCATTTGTGGGGTATGGTTAAATTCTGTGGTCATATTCTGAAAAGGGCTTAGAGTTTTTCTGAGCATGCCACATTCCTGACAATAGCTATTATTTGATTTATAGGATTTGGATAGTTCCAAGTTACACCTGATACTTGGGTTACTCAGGACCTAAACAAGATAAGAACGGAGCATATATGTCATGCAATTTCCTATAACAGGTTCTCTAAATTGGTCAGATTAAAGTCACAGTATTATATGTTGTATTTATGCATGATTCAGTAGGTTTTGTGCATATATAAGGTTTTATTTTATGATTTCCCTATTCTGATTTTGTATGCTTTTGGTTTGTAAATTTAGTTTTTATAATGTTTTCGCCACATATAGTGGTTGCTTTTTGTCTTTTGATATTGTGTTCTTTGGACTTTTATGATACCACATAGGCTATCTTTCTTTGTCTTATGAGGTCGCGTTATTGACTTTATGGCTTACTTACAGAAGATATGAAATGAAGGTTATTAACTTGCTCATGGTTTCCTACAGGTTAACATGTTAACACCTGCTTGCCGCTGAGTTTGTTGGTATTTCGGTTGCTCACCAAGTACCTGCAACTTAGACTGATGGTGTTCTTTGTTCGATGGGGGTGTTTGGATTAACTTAATTAACATGCTTATGCGCTTATTGTTTATAAAAAAAGCCGATAGACTTATTTTTTAAAAGAGCTAAACTCATTAGTACTTAAGCTGATTAGCTCATAAGCTCTGGATAGTGACGTTGTCGTCATTCTCATAGTTAAATAAGCTCATAAGAAATCGAAATAGGCTGATCCAAACACCCCTTTATTGTCGTTAGGCCATCCCGTTCATATTGTGCCATGTCATCTATGCAAATAGCTAAGGTAAGTACAAATAATTTTGTTGAATATTTAGATCAGAACAATTGTTTACATGTCATCTATGCAAACAGCTAAGGTAAAACAAATGACAACATTACTCATTTCTACTGGAACATATGTAAGTTGCTTGCATATTTAGTATTTGGTATTCTATTAATTAAATTTTTCATAAGTCAGAGATTGCATTTGATTACGATGATTGTTGAATTATTGGTATATACTATCAAAGATAAAAGACAAAGCTGTAACATATTGGATTTCATAAACACACTAAACCACAAGATCAAATAGGCATATAAGAGGTTTTAGAGAGAGAAAGTTATAGGTTTAGGGAACTTTAGTGAGAGAAAGAAAAATCTTATTATGAGCTCCAACTCTCTACCTTGGAACGTAGAGAGTATTTATAGTCATTACATAAATCGCCACCTATCGGGCTGTGGATCAGGCATACAGTGGGTAAAGACCCGTCCGTCCTCCACGGTGTTACTTAAACTAAATACTACTTAACTTATATTAATCTACGACTACGAGCTTTCTAACGATTACATATACTTGAGGTGACCGACACTTTAATACCTGGATTTTCCAAATCCTAACAATCTCCCCCTAAGGGAGGTCACCTCAAGCATATACTAAAATTACATTGAATACAAACAGATATTACATTAAAAATTGTTCTTGCATTTTTGATGTTGTACTTTGCTCCGAAGCTCGTAGTCATTGATTCTTCTCATTGCATGTTTGGTTAATCCAAGTGGAGGTCTTTTTACTGATCCACGTGATAATGAGTTTTGAGTATAATGTGATGTTGTGACTTTTGGATCGACATGCTCACATTCTGGATCATGATATCTTCTCATCAGAGTAGCGGAAGCTTTCGTTGATTCATGATATTGGCAGCAGCGTAGCAGAAGCATGGAGTGAAAATATCAGAGTCATTGATGCACTAATCATGATTTCTTTCGAGATGAATATGTAGTGTGAGCATGCGACTATGGATTGACCGCTCCATTCTGATCAGCTGCAAACGTAGGGTGTTCCTGCATAAAACAGTTAGCAATAAAGCACACAAGAGTGTCTTTGATCACTTTTGTTGAATTGAGGTGCACGGCCCACGGTTCCCCGTTGATCAGTACAAGTACTGCCTGTGATCAGGTATAATTCTGAAGAATTTCCTTGACAGGGTTTCGCAGCTGTTCTAGCCGTTCTCAAACCGGAACGTCTCAAAGAAGACAACACGGAGTGAGTGAACCAAGCGAATTGAGATTCACCGATTGATAAGAAGAGATTTGAAAAACAATCGTGTACTGCTCAATAGAAATTGTTTTTGCAATACAACGAAGGTTTTGATGAAAATCAATTATCAATCATAAACACCTTTTATATTTGAAATATAAGTACACAGTCAATGTGCTAAAGAAAAGAGTTTTTAAGCACAATGACCGGTTTTTCAAAGGTATCCGTCAATCCATATCCTGAACCAGGACTGATTCAAAAGATTGAATCGCCCCATTGTTTCTGTTCAGTTGTCACATGGTTGATCTATTGAATAGATCTCACATGCCACCTACCAGGAGCTTGTTAGGTGTTGGCTCCAGAAGGCTTTCCATCTTCATTGTGAATATGTTTGCATATCACTCAGATGTTCTGGCAATACCACAAGGATAATGCGTAGGACTCAAGATATAATATCTCTTTCCACATTGTGTGAAACAGAGAGTCTTCATTGAAAGTGTCCTAATGAGATTTATTGATGATCTCGTGGCTCTAGACTCAATTTGTGCATATTTGGATCCTATATCGGAGACTAGGGAGAGGGTCTCCTTCTTCAATATCAACAATCTCTAAGAGAAAGTCGATAGATAATGTCGGTTCCCCGTGAGAATGAAACAAGTCCTTTTAAGAGGAACTTGAGTGGTTTGGGAAGTTGAAGTGCAGTGCGTTACTGGGTCCATGACGTGTTGTCTTCAATACCGATGTTACCTTGGTAACCACCAGTAGCATATGAATTGAACCCGGTTTCTGCCCTAAGGTTGAATAATTGGAGGGCTATTTGTTTTCACCCTTTTCTCATTCAATTCTTTTTCATTCTTCAACCCCTTCAGTGCTTACCGAGACTTCATAACTAGAACCTTGTTGGGTTTATTCCAGTACTAGCTCAGTCTCAGTCCGCACTCTTCCCATATCTCACTTTTCTCCTTTTTTTTCAATATACCTAAGGACTTCCACACTATCTAGTGGATTGTCCCTGGGTAGATCCCTCCGGTTCTGGCGGATCATGGAAACAAATACCTAACCTTATCATCCTTATATCACCATACATAAAGTAAAGTTGGTCGGTCTATTTGGTATTGTTCATCTGCCAGTTGGAACCAATTGAAAACCATTTGAAAATCAATCCAGATACTTGTGATATATTATCAAAGCATTTTGTACCTGAATTGATTTTGATATTTTTAGAACAAGAGCTCCCCCTCAACATGTGCATCATGTATTTGAAATTGTTTTGCACACGAAGGCAAGAGAAAGAATTAACTTCTTTGATTACCATTTTCTAAAGATATCAACATCAGCTTCCCTGATCAAAACAAGTAGATAAAGCATATAAGGGAGGATGAGGTTTTCATAAGCTTGCTCCCCCTCAATATGTGCCTTGAGGTTTGAAAGAGTTTTGCACATACAAGAAGGAACAGACTGCACATTGAAACAAATTGATCACGTTTCAGATCTTTGTGGTTTAAGATAGATGCTCCCCCTCAACCTGTGCATGGAAAATTTGAAATAGTTTGGCACATGTGGGAAGGAGAGCTTGTACATCCTTATAAAACCATTTACCGAATTATCAGATTAAATCCAATTTAAATCACAAGTTCTCCCCCGATCACAATTATCAAATCATTTGAGATTTGTGATCTCTGTAGATTTAAATTGTTTTGGAAAGCTTTTAAGGAGAATTGTGACTTGATTATGAAAGCGTTTTAACTGATAAGGATCAGATATTGAGACTTTGGACTCCATTGATTAAACATGCATGAATATCTTTTGAAAACAATTGAATGACACATAACTTTTTAATTTAATTGAAATCATTCTCCCCCTCAATCAATGACCTAAGTTGTTGATTGGAGATAGATATTTTGACACACTTTAAGTCCAAATGATTTCCAAAAAATAGAGTCCGAGTTATTTTTCAAAGCAATTAGTTTTCATTAGATAGTAAGAATTTGTTTAAAGAATCAGAGCATTAGATTTGAAAACCAAGATAAAGCATGGCTCTGTTCTTTCTTTGAAAAGCGGGTTACTGCCTGAAATGACAATAAACCATTGTTTCACTTTCTCCCAAAAATATTTTTTGATTTTTTGATTTTTTTAACATTCGAACAACATCTAAAGTCCCGTGTCATTCTTTGAATGACAGCACAAAGACCGTAGATATTATCGAATCGAGGAAAACATGACAAAAAGACAATATTTTTGGAATTTTTCAAGATTTTTCAATTTTTTTTAATGGATTTTTAAAAGTTTTATATTTTTCTATTTGCTTTTTGAAGGTTTTATAATTTTGTATTTTGTTTTTCAAAAAGATATGTACAAGAGATAGATGAGGAAAGACCTTTTACTCCTCTTCTTCCTCTTGAAGACGTTTGAGTGTTTCTGGTTGAAGGCTTTGAAGACCAAGTCGTGGAAGGATAAACTCAAAACGTTCTCTAGGAAGAGCTTTGGTGAAGATGTCTGTTAACTGGTATTCAGTCCTCACAAAGTAAAGTTCCACCACACCGTTTTCAACTTGCTCCCTGATGAAATGATGTCGAATGTCTATGTGCTTTGCTCTGGAGTGTTGTACGTTGTTGCATGAGAGAGCAATAGCACTTTTATTATCACAGTACAGAGGGATTTTGTTGAATTCAAAGCCATAGTCAGATAATTGGGATCTCATCCATAGGATTTGAGCACAACAAGATGACATGGCTATGTATTCAGCCTCTGTAGAGGAAATAGAAGTACTCATTTGCTTCTTTGAAGACCAGCTCACAAGCTTATCACCTAAAAACTGAGCATCTCCAGATGTACTTCGACGAGTATCTTGACATCCTGCATGATCAGCATCTGCATAGGCTGTTAGTGACATACCGGTGTCCTTCGGGTACCAAAGTCCCATATTGATGGTTCCTTGGAGATACCGAAAGACCCGTTTAACTGCTTCAAGGTGCTTTTTAGTAGGCTTAGCCTGGTATCTGGCACACATGCAAACAGCGAACAAGATGTCTGGTCTACTAGCTGTGAGGTACATCAGGGATCCAATCATACTACGATATTTCGTTTGGTCTACCATGATCCCTGAGTGGTCCTCATCTAGTTTAGTACGTTCAATCATGGGAGTGTCAACAGGGCACTAGAATCGAATCTAAATTTCTTTAAAATCTCATTAGCATATTTAGATTGATTTATAAAAATGCCTCCGGGACTTTGTGAAATTTGTAATCCCAAGAAAAATGACATTTGTCCCATCATTGACATTTGAAATTTAGAACCCATTTCATTTGAAAAACGGTCACACTCATTGGGGTCAGTCGAGGCAAATATGATATCATCAACATAAATTTGAACGTGAATTAAGTGTTTGCCTGACTTCCTGGTGAACAACGTCGGATCAACTGCTCCTTTGCTGAATCCAGTAGATAGAAGAAACTTTGATAGTGTATCATACCATGCCCTTGGAGCTTGCTTTAAACCGTAAAGAGCCTTCTTCAAACGATAAACGTGAGTAGGATGCTCTGGATTCTCAAAGCCTTCAGGTTGGCTGACGTAGACGACTTCTTTAAGATCTCCATTAAGAAACGCCGTCTTTACATCCATTTGATAGACTATCATGTTCTTACTTGCAGCATTAGCCAAGAATATTCTGATTGCCTCGATACGAGCAACAGGAGCAAATAATTCTTCAAAGTCAATACCCTCCTCTTGACGGTATCCTTTTGCAACCAATCGAGCCTTGTTCTTTAACACATCACCATGCTCATCAAGTTTCACTTTGAAGATCCATTTTAGAGCAATGATCATAGCACAATCTGGAGCAGGTACTAATTCCCATACATCAAGTCGATCAAACTCATGAATTTCTTCTTGCATAGCATTGAACCAGCTGTCTTCATTCATGGCGGTTTTAACATCTTTTGGTTCGATCTTAGAGAGTACGGAGTTGAAAAAGCACCATAAGGCATCGATTGCAAGTTGTTTTCGTGTGGATACTGGACGAGAGGGATTTCCAATGATGTTGTCTAATGGATGATCGTGAGTCCATTTTCTGAGGTGTTCATGTGGCTGTTGTTGAGGGACTGAAGTAGCAGAGTCGATGTCTCCTGAAGAAGATGGTTCTGATGATGATTCAGGAGCAAATATGTTTTCAAATGGAGCATCTTCAGGAGTAGCAAAGGGATTAACTTCATCATTGATGCCAGAAACAGTTCCATGATGTATATTTGAAGATTGATGATTTGTTGATGAGACAGAGTGATCAGCAGCAGGCGCTTCTTGACTTAGTGATATTGAGACTAAAGGATTGACTTCATTTACAGGGATATGAGCAGCCTCTGTTGTAGGAATTGACAGGTGATTAGCACTTGACTCATAGTGTTCATCAAACATCGGATCAAACAATTTCTTTAAATCATCTTCAGTTGGAGGTACATATGGAGTTGCTGGAGAGGAAATTGGTACAAGGGATGAACCAATGGGACTGTTTTGAAGTGCGGGTCCAGAACTGGATTGTCCAGGAGCCATTTGACCGGTCAGCTCATCGAACGTAACGTGAATTGTTTCCATGATATTTCGGGTTCTCTTGTTGTAGATTCTGTAACCCTTCAATATCTGCCTTTGCTCTTAATTTTCTAAGTCTTGACCGTCATTTGTTGGATAACAGAAGGCACAAAACACATGAAGGTAGGAGAGATCAGGTTTTCGTTTATGAACAAGTTCATATGGAGTTTTTCCATGAGAGGTGTGTATAAGGGAACGATTTTGGGTGTAGCAAGCAGTGGCAATGGCTTCAGCCCATAGAAAAATTGGAACCTTTGAATAAATTAGCATTGTTCTTGCGGCTTCCACAAGAGTTCGATTTCGTCTTTCAACTACACCGTTCTGTTGAGGAGTTCGTGGAACACTTCTTTGATGACTGATTCTAACACTTTCATAAAACTGAATTAAGTCTTTGTTAACAAACTCTGTGCCATTGTCTGTTCGAACAATTCTGACTGTATTGTTGAGTCGAACCTGAAGCTGTTTGATTAGTTTGATGATGACATCTGGAGTTTTATCCTTTGTCCTCAAAACCTTTACCCAATTAAATCGAGAGTAGTCATCAACAACTACTAGAATGTATTTCTTCTCATTTATCGTTTGAACTCTCATTGGTCCGCACAGATCCATATGAAGGGTATGAAGAACTTCCATTACTGAGTTTGTGGGTTTTGGTTTGTGGGCATATTTGGTGCTTTTTCCCAGTTGGCAAGCTGAACACAGATGATCTTTTTCATATTTTAATCTGGGTAAGCCTCTGACAAGATCCTTTCTGGAAAGATTGTTTATGGTGCCGAAGTTCAAGTGATTGAGACGACGATGCCATAACCAAGACTTTGTTTTAGAAGCCTTTGACAGCAAGCAGATTGTAGAAGACTTCATCATGTCATCGATAGAGATGGTGTATAGGTTTGAACCTCGAGTACCTCTTAATAATTCCACACCATCAAGTTCTCTAACGAAACAAGTATGTTTTCTAAAAGCCACTTCTAGATCGGAATCACAGAATTGACCAACAGAGAACAAATTATGACCAAGGCCTTCCACATAATATACCCTTGAAATTACACTTTTACCAACCACATAATCTCCATAACCCATAATGGCTCCAAAATGGTCGTTCCCGAATCTAACCGTCCCGATGAATTTACTCACGAAGTTCATGAGCCGCGACCGGTCTCCAGTCATATGCTTGGAACAGCCTGAGTCTAGGTACCACAGAACGATTTGAACGATCTGCAGTTGAACACAGACAAGAATGGATAACTGGATAATTGGGATCCCCATGCAAGAATGGGTTCCATTTGGTTAGTAACAGTGATTGGAACACCCACATCAGAAATAGAAGCAATGGAATCATTAGGAATAGATGCAGTGCTGGTGTCTGTATTTGACCTATTCAAAGTATGTTCACTTCTTAAGGGAATAGTTCTACCAGTAGGCATCCATTTTCTAGAGGGCATTGTCTTATCAGATTGAGGGCAGAACTGATTAATCTTATGACCAAAAGGTATCCATTGATAACCTATCTTACTAAATGTTCTCCCTGTGGGTTTCCACTGTTTTCTAACTTTCTTACGTCTTTGCCTTTTAGCCTTTTTAGCATGATTTTTAGCATTAACAGTTTTAACTGGGCATTTGACAGCATTAGACAAAACATTCATACCACATTCATGATTAGCAACAGAATTCAAGCAGACATCATTACATGGTTTGAATATAGTAGCAGAATTCGAATTAATTACAGTACACTTATAGCTAATACTAGAATCAACACGATTCGTTTTATTCAACTCAAACATAGTGTTCCTATGGTGATCTTCTACTCTTTTCCAATGCACATTCTTAGCTTGCAAGATCCTATCATTCCTTGTATTTCCTTGAGACTTTGACCTACTCGCTTTAATGTCACTGATTACTCCTGTAGAGGGAATGGGAACATTAGTTGGTTTTGCTACTTTTTGCATTTCCTGTTTAGATGTGCTGGGATCTGAACTACTTGAAGGCATACTAGAGTTCACATTCATGACATTGGGCATCGAATGAGTTGTATGCTTGGCACTAGGCATAGAACAAAGTATCAAGGGATTGACTTGCTCACCTAAGGTTTTAGGGCATATTGTAATTAAGCATTCTAGAAGTTCTTGAGATCGTTTGGCATATAAGCATGCATGGCCAATTGCATTATCTAGTGGTTTCTCTAACTTATCCTCTTCTACAATCTCATGAAGACATTCTAGGCTGTCCTTAAGGTATGAGAAATATGTTTGAATAGCAAGTTTGTTATTCCTAAGATGAGGAGGAACATATTTCACAGTCAAAGCATATTTATTACAGACATGCACCTTTGAAGCACCCTTCTCCCCATTTGTCATTGGCATTTTCCCTTTTACCTGACTCTTTAGATTCTCAATTTCCTTTTGCAACGAGGTTATTTTTTCATTATTTTTGTTACGAGTGACTTTTATTGACTCAAATAACTCATTGAAATGACGCTTAACCTTTTCATTTTCTTCTAGAAAACTCTCATTTTCCTTTTGTAAAGCATTAACCAAGTTTTGAAGATGAAAATTTTGAGAATTCCGAGAATCTAAAGGAGGAGGCATTTGGGAGCCAGTCACATTGTTCATTTCACCCTTTAATTGAGAAATTTGGGCTTTCAATTTTCTGATCGTGTTACAATGAGCTAGAATCTGTTCATCACGTTTGCTAATTTCAAAAATTGCATCAAATTCAGGAACATCCAAGGATGTCTTGATATTTGAGGTTTTAACATTTTCTTTCAGATGTTGATATTTTAATTGCAAAGCAAGATGCTCAACTTCCAATTTAGAAAACTGTTTTACCAGGTTATCATGATCATCCTGTTCAACCTTATCATGCAGTTTAGAGTTAGTTTTTTCAAGCTCAATGACACGATCATGGGAGACTTTCAGAGCAACAGATAATTCATGAAATTGAGAAGCATTAATGGAACGATTTGTAGGAGTGTAAAACACATCTTGAGCAATACAGTCAGAAATAAGATTCTCATTCAAGGTATGTAAGTTCTTCATCTCAATCTCATTATATTTTAGTTCTCGCTCATAGTCACTAACCTCAACAATCATTGCATCAAATTCCTTTTCCATTTCTTTAATATCTAAGTGCATCCCCTTTTTAAGACTCTCAAATTGACCTTTTAATTGTTTAAAGAAAGGCATGACCTCAGTTAAATAGCATTCTTTAGTTTGCTCAAAACCACTTTCCCCTTCAGTTATTCCAGTGGGTGTGATCCTTTTCTTACAAGTTTTCTCAAAATCAACAAATAATTGAAATATGACATATTGACTGATTAAGGTCTTGCTTTTAGTGGCAATGGTTCTAGGAACTAGATGCATTGGTGTATTTGGAGGATACACAGTCGCTGAAGGCATTTTCCTAAGGGGAGGGTTTGTAACAACAAGATTCTCTGCTTTTTGCTTATCTAAATCTTTTTTCCAGAACACTTGTTCGGGAGTTAACAACGTTTGAGGCTTAAACATGTTCAAGGAAATCCAGTTCTCCTTTTTGTAATCATGGGGTATGATAGATATTTTCTTCTCTTTACATTTAGGATCATCTAGTTTCTTGTTCATCTTCTCCCTAGTGACTTCATCTGATTTCTTATCTTCCTCAGTGCACTCAGCGCAACTAGGTTTCTGTCTAGGCTTAAGGATTTCATTTCCATCATAAATTACCTTATGAGCACTTCTAGCCTTTTTAATTACCTCTGGATTTGGTTCCTCAACAAGGGGAATGCCTATGCTTATCGCTTAAGACTCTATGCTTAGTGATCATGTGAGCAGTCTGAATGGTGTTCCCTTGTACGTACAATTTATTTTCAAGCTTGTTTTTCAAAGTTTTCAGATTAGAAAAATCATTCAAAAGTTTTGATTCCTTAGCATTGAATTTTTGCTTAAGCATTTTCACATTTTCTTGAAGTTCTTGTTTTTGCTTAGCAGTTTTAGAAAGCTTTTCTTGTAAAGAGTTTAACTCTTGTTTTAATATTTCTTCTCTAAAATTACTTTTTCTAATAATTGTACGCATTTGGTCATCCATTTCCTGCTCACGGGTGGTCAACTCAAATTTAGCACGTTGTTCATAAATAGCAACACGTTCTTTATAGGCATTCAGTTCAGAGACAACAGAATCATCAGGGGCACATGCAGTGAATTCATCAAAAACATAGTCATCATTGACTGCAGAGGATGCATTACTTGGTACAACCTTACTTTCACTTTGCTTCACATATTGATCATATGGGACAATATTGCTATTACCCTCATCATCAATATCTGATTCATAAGTTTCAAGAGATTGTACTTCATTATGCATCTTTCGCTCATCAACATTATCATATAGTTTTAATACCTCTGAAATGATTTTGTCTTTGGATGAACCAGTTTGTTGTGGAGGAGAGACCTTTGGAGAAACCATAGGTGAGATGCTAGCCATGAAGATTGTTTGAGCAGTAGGTTCTTCATCTACATCAGAGTCAAATGCATCACAATCAGCTACTTGAAAGGCATTCTGATGATTATGACCTATCTCCTGAATTGGCTGTTCATCAACATCAGCATCATATGTCTTGGCATTCCCTTCTGCAAGAAACAGTAACTCCTCTTCATCCAAAGCTTCCCCATTGTCCTGAGCTTGCACTAGCAACATCTTATCCCTGAAGTACTCGGCATTCTGAGGGCGTTTTGGCGATGTGCAGTTCCTTGCAATATGTCCCTCACCACCACAGTTGTAACACTTGATCGGCTTTACTTATCCTTGATTTCCATTCCTTCCCCTATTCTGATTTGCCACATACCCTCTATCAACTCTACCTCTTCCTTGTTCATACTGCCTTTCTTGAACTGGTTGTACCATAACCTTCCCATCTCTGACAGTGGCCTGATTGTGTGGATTAGATGCTGTTCTGAGGTTGTTGTTGGTGTGTGGGAGAGAGTTCATGTTTTGACTGATCGTGAGAGCCAGTTGATTAATGAAGTTTCCCATGTGTGCATCAGCATCACCTTGTTTGAACATTGGATCGGGAATGAGTTTGTGATTACCATTACCCATGGGTATAACTTGAGATGCTTTGGTGGTAATTCCAATGTTTGAGTAGAAGGCAGTTGAATCATTTGATGAGCTTATCTTTCCCTGGTTGGTTTTGAACTGATTAAGAATCCTTTTTTCAAACATAGCATGTCTCTCATTCTGAAGAAGGAAGGCATAGAGTTGCTCATAGTTTGTATTCTTCAATCCTTTGGTTAGCTTCACAGAGGTGACAAACTTGTGCCATTCGGGATTCATGTTGTTCACAAACTTTGAGTTCAGCTGAATGTTTGGCATAGTCATTCTGATGTTTCTCATATCATTCACAAGCTTGTGGAATCTCACGTAATACTCATAGACACTCTCATCTGGTTTCATCTTGAAGTGCTCAAATTCATCATAGAGTTGTGATTCTCTATCTTCCATAGTAAGTTCATAACCTGAGAGAAGCATCTTGACATTATCCCACACTGCCTTGGCTTCGGTGTTGTGATTGATCAGCTTGTAGATATCTTTTGGAAGACCTTGAAGTATGATATTAGAAGCCCTGATATCAGCATCGAATCTCTTTTTCTCCTTATCATCGAGCTCATCATATGTCTTTGGTCTGTCTATTCCATAGATCATTGTTCCATCTTCAGCTGTATCAATTAAGTCTCTTGTAGTCTCAATCTGATAAGGTCCTTCATCAATCGATTTGACAATGTTGACCCCATTTTCCTTTCCAAGACAGTACAATCTGATTCTTTGAGCCCAAGAGTCGTAGTCGGTTCTGTCAAGCATGGGTGGACGAGTATCTGAACCAGCTGCTTGAACATCCTCGGCAACAGTGGAGATGATTGTAGGTATGTTGGTAGACATGTTAACAGATTACACGGGATTTTATAACTCTATGATTAAACCGGGAAATAGATTCTTTCACGGGATTTTACTAAATCAAGAGAAAACCGTATTACCAGCAAAAATTAACCAAGTCGCTAAGAAACCTTGAAGCAAGTCGCTAACCACCAAGTTGCTAAATAGCAAGTCGCTATAATGCCAAGTCGCTAAGACACAGTCAAGTCGCTAAAGAATAACTCGCTAAGCACCAAGTCGCTAAGTTATCAAGTCGCTAAATAGCAACTCACTAAGCACCAAATTGCTAACACCAAATCGCTAACAAACTTAAGTACAAGTCGCTAACTTTCACCAAGTCGCTACTCGTAGTGGAGAATCCACTAAGTATACTGTTTGTCGGCTTGTCTCAATAGGCAAGTCGCTAAGCTCAAGTTGCTAAGAACTTAAACTACAACTCGCTAACAACTTACAAAGCAAGTCGCTAGCTAGAAAAAGAATCCGTGGCTCAAGTCGCTAGCTACAAAATCTCACAAACACCACTTTTCAATCCAAAACCAACCCAACCACGATGATTCAAGCTTACCAAATCAAAACCCAAGCACATACAATGATTCTAAACACAAAAATATACCCAATATTCAAACTTTAACACTAGAAATGATCCAAATGATGCAAAAACCACTAAACTTTTTCAAACTCTAAAACCATCTAAAAACCACTAGAAATCCAAGAATATGTAAGAGATGATCAAACCATGGCTCTTGATACCATTTGTAACATATTGGATTTCATAAACACACTAAACCACAAGATCAAATAGGCGTATAAGAGGTTTTAGAGAGAGAAAGTTAGAGGTTTAGGGAACTTTAGTGAGAGAAAGAAAAATCTTATTATGAGCTCCAACTCTCTACCTTGGAAGGTAGAGAGTATTTATAGTCATTAAATAAATCGCCACCTATCGGGCTGTGGATCAGGCATACAGTGGGTAAAGACCCGTCCGTCCTCCACGGTGTTACTTAAACTAAATACTACTTAACTTATATTAATCTACGACTACGAGCTTTCTAACGATTACATATACTTGAGGTGACTGACACTTTAATACATGGATTTTCCAAATCCTAACAAAAGCATACTCCTTGATTGGACAAAGAGACTCAACATCATCAAAGTAATTGTAAAATGTGTCAACAATATTTATAAGCTTATGACCCTTTCTTTCAAAATGTATACTTTCCAACAATTTTTTACCACCCTTCTTTCGCTATATAAAAATATGCCAACAATATTTATAAGTCATGCCCGCCCATTGGGCGGGCTTCGAAAACTATATATATATATATATATATATCTCTATAGTATATATAACAGGAGGCATTTGGCATTAATGCCACCTCAATGCCACCTCAATGACACCTCAATGCCACCTCAATGCCACATAATCAAATTTCATGCCACATAAGCATATGTTGTCCAACTAAGCAATAAATTGTTAGTTTTCCGAATTTTAGTATTTTTTTTTGTAATTTTCGGAATTTTTTTTAAAGATTTATGAAAATTGTTTATAAAAAAGGTTCCTTGCAAGGATTGAACCTTGGTTGTTTTGATAAATAACTTGCGTGTTTACCACTTAGGCAACAAGTTATTTTGATAATTATGTTGCATATCATAATCTATAAATGCAACCAATTATGTAGGAGAATCCCTAAAACTTAGGTTACCCTAATAAAACATATACGAAATTTTTTTTTCAGTTCATTCATAATATATCTTTTTATCAGAACCCTAATATCATATTTTTTTCACACATCTCATCTACTGGTGTTGCGTGAATCAATCACAAACTCATAACGGTAAGCCTAAACTTAAAAAATTGGATTTAATATAATGCTATCAAGTGCATGCATGTGATCATGTATTTGATTTAATATGTATGTAGGATGAGTCAATCAAAACAAGTTACCACCGTTGTTTGATGTTTGAAGAAGATCACGATTGAGGTGTAGGTACGAATGTCTTCTTAGATCGAAGCACCCTAATGGTGATAGATACTTTTATTTATTTAAAGATGTGTTAGCTATGGTATTGTTATTTACTCATCGCTGTTATTTTCAGTTTTTATAATGAATGCTTCATCAATCAAAAAATCTTACAATTGACCTGTATAGATGTGACATCATGCAACTATTTCTTCCTAGGGCACAGTTTCCAGCACTGTCGCCAGAACTAAAGTCCGCCCTTGTGTTGCTTGAAGTTGTCATGATCACTTTTTATATAGCAACAATATATTTTCATAATGATAGTCGACATTGATATTCTTTTTTATTAAAACATTGATATGTTTTGTTATCTCATGTAATTTAGATACCTGAAGACGTGCATTGATCCCTCACTTTATCTGAAGATGTACGCAAATACAGGTTGGTCAGGATGTAATTACAGAACTGACACAAGCAATGAAAAGAAAAGGTATTGATATACGTGCTTTCGTTTTGGTCATAACTCAAAACATTCTGATGTTGTTAGATATTGGGCAAGAAGCTTCTGGTGGACGTGGAGGAAGGTATTCAGTGTCATCATTTAGGCTTCGTGAATCATTAGAACTATGCAGAAGCTTACTCTTATGTGAGCCTATATCATTTATGCTTCTTATTTGTTATTTGATACTAATAGAAGTTCTATAATTACATTATTTAACATTTCAGGTATGAAAGTAAACAATGGCCAAGAGCATCAACCAAACAGGTTGAAATGAATCCACCAATGGAGCTCTTAGGACACTCAATAGTAATCTCTCTCTTTCAACATAAATGTTTATATCGGCATCTGTAGATAGTTGGGAAAAATGACGTAACTGAAGTCTTTATGTGGAACCACTAACTAGATAATAGGTCTAGAAATTATTAAATGACTAATTTTTTGTTCTAAACTTCTAATTAATAGCATTTTGCACGTGTTGATGTCTAATCCTTATCAGGATCCACATTATGCAGGAATGATGACTTACGAAAAACAGGTGAGAACTGGACACACATTATATAGCAACAATATATTTTCATAATGATAGTCGACATTGATATTCTTTTTTATTAAAACATTGATATGTTTTGTTATCTCATGAAATTTAGATACCTGAAGACGTGCATTGATCCCTCATTTTATCTGAAGATGTACGCAATATCAGGTTTGATATCAGTTATGTTACTAAAGTCACACACTATTTCATTTTCCATAGTCCTTATTTCCATAGTCATTGCTGCAAGACATGGAACATGCCAGCTGGGTAATGGGTCATCTTTGCTACGGGTAGGACGGTAGGTCTACGTAAACCCGAAACACTTTTTATCCATAAAGAAAATATTTTTTTGATTAAGTAATTATGCCGCAATGATTATGACTTTATATTTGTTTCCATACTAATCATATATTTGAAGAAAAAATATGATTTGAGATGTATCATGCATGTATTAGTAATTAATTGAGGCAACTTCCAATCCATATGACCTGTTTGTTTTTCTTTAAAACTCGTGTTGGAGTGTGGTAATATATGATTTTGATGACAGACGTTATTTCAGATGCGTTTTAGCTGGTTCAAAGTTGAGGTAAAAGTTTATTAGACACAATATTATGGAAGTTATGAGATTATTAGCAAAATATAAAATGCATTTAAAAGATCAAAAGTAATGAAACTTCATACGTGACTATTACAACATCTAGATACTACGTATGAAAGGACTGATTTATGTCATGTTTTATTATTTTCTGATTTGCGGCCCAGTTTAACCTGCTAGACAACCCGCATATGTTGCCACATCTACTTTCAATGGTCTTCTGTATATGCGATTGATTAATCATGCTCTTCGTGTCATGCAGATTCCAAAACTCTATTGAGAACGGTCAACACACTAATTTTACATCTGATGATGTAAAAAATATGAACCAGAGATCTCACATCCTCTATGAACAGTTGAAGGGATTTGTCCAACGAATGGACATGAACGTTATGAAGAAGGATTTACCCCCTAAAACTGTTTTTGTAATTGCTGTAAAACTTTCTCCTATGCAAAGGGTACTACTATACAAAAGATTTCTTGATGTACATGTCCATGACAGAGCCTTATTTTACTACATACTTTGGCAACATATCGTGTCAATAGCAAATAGCGTGGTAAATCCTCCAAAGCAAGCAGTTTCAGTCTTTGCCGATACTCAAAGCAGTGAGATCAAGGATCGCATATTTGATGAATTTAACATTACATCATTGAATGGAATCAAGCAGCTTGGAGTGACGGCATGAGGTAACTAAAAGATGCAGCATGTATTGAATATAATGATGATTGATACTATATCATCAAAGTATTTATGAAGTTTATTTTAGATGAAACGATTGTAAACTTTTGAATGTATGTTTAATGACTTATGACCTGGTCTATCTAATGTGATCTGAATTAACCTGAACCCAAAGCATAGCATTTAGCGTGGATGTTTCTAGGATCTTTATTGTGTGATTCAGATTGTTGTTATTAACAACGGTTTGCAATTTTTGATATTTTATGTGTATATGTTAGGTAGGACTGATGATGAGAAACCTGAACCCTGATCAGAAAGTGTCTAAAGAGAGACACATTATTAGTCGGAGTAGTATCAAACACTAGAATTGACCGGGATAGACTCTTTCCTTCTACTCTATGTGGGAGGCATAAAAATGAAAAGAAAAGGTGATGCTTCTTTCCCATTTGTTCATTATTATACTTTCGACGTTATTAGTATATGCCAGTAACATGCAAGCTTTCCAGTTTTTATTAGTATTGATTATTAATTAAAGTTTCCTTCTTTCTTATTGGACTACACTTTTGAAGATCAATGCATACTAGACAGACACAATCATACGAATAATGCAAGTTACAACAGTCGTTAAATTAATTCTAAAGAGAATTTAGCTAATTTATGTTCCCTGGTCTTTGACTTTGCAACGGGTCAAAAGGGTTCGGATTATATGCTGCATGTGCTCTTTTCTTCTCAAATGTGACACACTTCTGCTTACGTATTTTAACCATCAGATTTTTGTTCAAAACGTTTTGATTTGTGAAAGAGAAATGCAATACTTTTATATTTACAACATTAGCCAAGTCGTAATGTTTTTGTAAATTGTTGTTTCTTTGATTACTGACGATTTCCATTAGTTATGTAGACTGAATGACCAGCTTCTTTTAATCTTTTTAGATATCGTTTTTTCCTTCTTTTTCTTTATGAGGTATTTAATTATATTTTCATGCATTTTCCTTTCAGATAAGTTAGGGAACAAAAATGGCCTATCATCTAGAAAGAATGTCAACGGCTTTTTTAAGGAGGAATTCAAGATTTCAGATATTATACGTTCACGTATTGCATTACAGAGGAACACTTTTCAACCCTCAATGATAGACATGTATAGGCAAATGGTATTGCTTATTTGCATATTAGCCACGCAACCCGACACACTTGACTCATATCAGGTATAACCCATTAGTGTTGACTGTTATCAGATAGTTATCAAGACCTGATAGATCAGACTTAGGTAACAGAATTTTGTATGATACAATGACATGGATGTATGGTAAAAAACATATATAAGTCAACAATTCTTAGAATAAACATGACATGATAGTAACAAATTGGACTGAAGTTTTGCAAGTATTGATGTAAGAGTAATATGGAAATCATTTTAAGTGTAACACAAAAAACACAAAACACTTAAGACCAATTATGAAAGCTACATTTGTAACAAAAAGATCCGTGAAAGAAAGATATGCCTAGGAGCATTTTTAAATATTGGGTTCATGAAGGTTTAAATAACTTTAATTAACAGCAACAGCCTTCTTTGTAACTATCAGCAACCAAAGGAAAAATACAAGAACATGAACCAAAGTCTCTTGAAGCTCATTCATCACCTTGATCATTACTAGAACAAAAAAATAAACAATCATAATTCCTCTTTTTACCGTTCTATACCCGAGAGGTGAAATGGCTCATACAACGGTTGAGGCTGTTGTTTTCACAACCGCAATGATGTTAATCTTTTCTGGTATTTTTTTCTATTTCTTCTATAGGTATGTTATGGCGAAAAAGCAACAGATTGATCTGAGTCTAAAAATTGGACAAGAAGATACAATAGTAAATACACGAGAACTGAGTCAACGAGGTGGGACGTTGACACGAATATCGGTAGAAGAGAATGGTTTAGAAGTTCTTTATTTGAGGAAGCTTGAAGGTGGACTACTTAAAACTTGTGTTTGGAATTCAGTGGAAGAAGAAGAGAAAAGGGTTGATAGTGGACTCCATCACAAAATATCGAAACCAATTTATGAAACATCCAAAATTAACTTTTCTCCTGAACGCACTAGAACCGTTCCAGAAACATTTCACACGCAACACGTGCCCAACCCGACTCAATCCTTACAAAATCCACAACCTCCTCTTCCTTCACCACCAGGAGCTACATTAAAGACCCCAACTCAGGCAGTACCATCAATGATACAGAAGGCACTGCCATCAACTCCACCACCACCGCCTCCTCCACCACCATCGATACAGAAGCCCTCAGTGCCAATTCCCCCGCCACCACGTCCATCAGCATTCCCTAAAAAGATAGTTACTAAAGTACCGCCGCCACCACCTGTATTCGTTAAAAGGAACCCTGCAGCACCACCTCCACTATTTCATTCAGGTAGCTATAGTTCATATTCACAACCACCTAATGCACCAAAAGTAAGACTGGATGATCATATAGAAGAAAGTTCGAGAGGCATTCAAGAAGTCCCTAAAAATATGAAGCCTTTTCATTGGGATAAGGTGAATACTGATGCAGATCATTCAGTTGTATGGAATGAGATCGTCGATGGCTCTTTAAGGTAAGCAATACTTAGCTCATCAGTTGGTTCAGGTTGTCAAACAACTGAACACGAGCAGGTTACTTCTTAAGTCCATTATGTCATCTATATGCCTTAAATGTCTGTTTAAGTTCTCTAATAAACCACGTAATGTCCTCAACAAGACATTTTTGGTTAAGAAAGCGGTATCTTTAATAACCACTTATGTTATGTTATAATGTTAGTATTTAAAAAAATGTGGTAACATTTTATGCCTTTTTCAGGAGCTTCAGTCGGGTTTTATAAGAATGCAGCCTGCCAATATTACAGTAGCCTATTCATCAAACCATCAAACCGAGCAATTGAACATGAACAGGTAACTTTTAAACTCCATTATGTCATTCTATCTGTAAAAAAAAGAGCATCATTATTTAGTTGTAGGTGGTGGCACAGCAGGATGTCCATTGGCAACAATAAGAATTAGTAGCGGTGCTATGAATTCAGTCTTAATATTGATCCATACATGGTTGGTGTGATAGTAATAAGGTTAATGTAGATGATGTTGAACTATTGTAGTAACTGTTATAATATTGATTTATAATATTGTTTCACAATTCTAAAAAATGTATTTCAGTTAATAAAAAATAACAAACAAATAATTATAAGTCATGCCCGCCCATTGGGCGGGCTTCGAAAACTAGTATATATATATATATATATATATATATATATATATATATATATATATATATATATATATATATATATATATATATATATATATATATATATATATATATATATAGTCCGGTTCTAGAGAAAAGTGTAATTAGAGAGAAAAGTGAGAAAAAAAGTTACCAGGGTAGATTATGACAACACTTGAAAGTTCCGGGTAAAAGAAAGAAAAAACCCAAAAATAAAGATGGAGCGGTCTTTTTTAATACATGTAGTTTGATACAAACACACACACACACACTCACTGTCACTGCACCGTCTCCGCTGTCACACCCCACCGTCGTCGCCATCGCCGCCATCACCGTCACACCACCACCTGTCAAAAAACACATACTCCAGTCAACAGGGGTATCAATCATACGGGTCAATTTCATATCAAAAAAACTGAACCACCACTAAAACTACCAGTAAAACCCCGAAATTCCTATCTAAATCCAATGATTATGTGAATCAATCGCAGCTGACCTAATTTTGTATATTCGTCATCTTTTTATGTTATTTTGTGCATCATTAGGTAAATTATTTATTGTTAAATTATAAATTGTTAATTATTAATTCATCTATAATTATTAATTGTTCAATATTTATGTTATTTTGTACATCATTGGGTAAATTATATCAGACAGTAATTAATATTTTTGTGAATACGTGTAAAATTAGGGCAATTGTGTAGATAAAATGTGTTTATTAAAATTTCTGACAAGGTGTTTGATAAAATGTCTTAATAAGATTTTATAACAGGGATGCACTAATTTGCAGCATACGTGTTTCAATATTCAATGATATGATATCTTGAGGTATCTGTGTGTATGTTTGTAGCACCAGATTCCATGTTAGGGCACCAGATTTTATTATTGCATCTATGGTTGTGGTTGTTGTGTGATTGTAGTTGTTGCATCAGGCTGAATGTTTGTATGTTTAGTGCATTGTTGAACATATTAGAGCATCAATATGTATTTTCAGTGCATTGATGAACACATTAGAGCATCATCATGTATGT
This sequence comes from Chrysanthemum seticuspe, assembly GCA_019973895.1. Lineage (NCBI taxonomy): Eukaryota > Viridiplantae > Streptophyta > Magnoliopsida > Asterales > Asteraceae > Chrysanthemum > Chrysanthemum seticuspe. Next base: position 243,650,093 of record BPTQ01000003.1, on the reverse strand, counting down.
TACGTTTAGTGTATCCGTTTGAATGTTTAGTGCATCATTGGTCATAGTAAGGCATCCATTTGTATGTTTAGTTCATCGTTGGACATACTTGTGGATCGGTTTGTATGTTTAGTGCATCGATGAACACATTTGTATGTTAAATTATTGCTTACTAATGACTGTTTAATTGTTAATTTTATATGATAATCTTCATATACTCATATTGTATATAAATTTGTTACTATTTTGGCAGAATGCATTATCTATGATAGATTTGACATTATTTGGAGATTGACACATTTTGATGTTGACACGTTTATGGAAGAAGTTCTGGTAAAGATGGTGAATGACTGCCTGGAAGTCCCGAACCACGAAAAGGATCATACATATTTGTATGTGCTCATGGCGTAAGGGACAAAAGATGTGGCGTTTGTGGGCCTGCACTCGTTTCTAGATTCAAAGATGAGATAGAATTATGTGGTCATCTATTTATAGTGTTTGTTCGCCCCTGTTCACACATTGTAGGTCACAAGTATGCAGGAAACTTTATCATATCTAGATCAGATAATCATGGGAAACTGACAGGACATTGGTATGGATATGTTATGCCTGATGATGCAAGTACCTTACTTGAGCAACACGTAGAGAAAAGCGAAATTGTAGACTTTATTTGGAGGTAACTATATCATATCCCAATATCTTTTTTGACCTCCAGCTTAGTTTTTTTTGGTGATTTGAAGTTAGTCTCTTGGAATATTTGATAGTAACACATATTGCGGATAAGTGGCCATGAAAGTAGAATAGTGTAAAACAAAACCTTTTCTTGTAATTTGGAGACACTAACGCTTTATGATGTATGTTTGAGTGAAAAGCTGATTAATGTATAACGAGGTCACCCAACTATTCAATAGTTTTTACATCAAGGCCATCTAACTACTTAATCCCGATCTGGTATAAAAAGAATCTAAAAGACAAAAAGTAACTAAAGGGTATTTTTGTTTTTAAAAACAAAACAATAAGGTTATCTTTGTCATTTAGCCTCTTTTTTGTCGGATTGCGTATAAGCAAAACGTATACATATTTTGGTGGCCTGTAAAGGAGTTTCAATTGTTGGGTCGCCCTAATGAAAAAGTTGAACATTTGGGTGGCATCCTTGTTTTTTTTATCAATTATCCCAATTTTTCGTATCATTTGTGCTTAAAACTATTTTTTAATAAAAAAATCAGGAAACCAAACTCAAGAGCCGTAAGCTTTTTTTTTTTGTGTTCACATAGGTTTGCAATACTTATGTCACATTGTAATGTTTGACCATTTGACTTATAATAGGACAGGGTTCTCGTACCTCTTTAATTGCATCCGTTTGACGATTATGTTATACATCATAATCCAAACTAGAGGAAACTAGAATTTGACGAAAGTATGAACTAGTTTGATTACTGAACTAGCTGTGGAAATTTAACCTTTAAGACATGAGGCATGTTATACCGGATAATACTATTTAGTGCATCCTTGAACATAATTGAGCATCAGTGTGTATGTTTAGTGAAACTACTTGGACATTTGTTTGTATGTTTAATGCATCAATGAACACATTAGGGCTTCAATGGGTATAATTAGTGCAATGCATCATCAGACATATTAAGGCCTCAGTGTGTATCTTTAGTGCATCATTGGTTATAGTATGGTATTCATTTGTATGTTTAGTGCATCGTCGGTCATAGTAGGGCATCCATTTGTATGTTTAGTGTATCCATTTTTATGTTTAGTGCATCGCTAGTCATATTAGGGCATCAATTTGTATGTTTAGTGCATCATTGGTCATAGTAAGGCATAAATTTGTATGTTTAGGGTATTCGTTTGTGTGTTTAGTGCATCACTAGTCATAGTAGGGCATCCATTTGTATGACGCTATGATCACTGAGTTCTTTAAGTGAAAGTATAGAATCTTCTTTTAAGTGAAACTGTGTCAAGTAATCCATCTTCCACAGGGTAAATATGTGTATTAGCTGTTTTAAGTACGTAATGTGAATTATTTTTATTATTTTCCTGCTGCAGATGGACGGGGAGTCTCTTGACAGGTTTTTGAGCTCCTATCAGATGAATACATACACGGTCATATGTTTTATGGATCCTGGTGTCCGTTCTCTAGGAAGGTGCAGCCGAGATTTGATGCTCTTGCTTCAATATATCCACAAATCAAGCATGTAAAAGTTGAAGAATCTTCAGCCTTTCCAATGTAAGTCATTGCAATTAATTCTACTTCCACAATCAACTTCTCATTTAGGATCACCACATGTTTCCAACTGTGTGTCTTTTGGGCATGGGTTGGGATGCTATTAGTATTGCACAACCTGTAAATTCTCATAACGGTCACCAGCAGCTATATTTGTCCAAGGTTTCCCTTTATGGAACTAGTTAGTTGTCTGTCCTTTGTTACATTTGACATTTCGTTTTTAGGCTTATTATCATCAGGCACATGTATCGCTTTGTGCTTGATTGTGGAATGCTTTTGGATGGCAGCGAATGCTTCTGTTTCTTATTAACTAAAATTTATAAGCTGTATGGCAAATGCTTCTGTTTCTTATATAGTTTCGATAAGCAATCCTAAACAGCCCAAATAGACTCATTCATCAGTAAATGAGTCGAAGTTGCCACCTCTAGAAAAAATGAATCTGAAAATAACAAGCAACAAGTATTATACATTGCATCTTCTAGACGCCCTTCCTCGTAAATTGGTGCATCGAAAAGGTAGATATTAGGGCATCTATGAGTATGATTAGTGCATCGAAAAGGTAGATATTAGTGCATCGAAAGGGTAGTGTTTACCTATAGGGTTATATAAGCTTATCATGTCATAATAAGCTTGTATAAGTTGAAAAGTTTTAAAATAATCCACAAAAACTGAGCTTATGGCAAATAAGCCGAAAACCAAATAAGCTGTAAGCCATGCAACTTCAGCATTGGCATCAGATTGCAGCATTTCAACATTGGTAGGTTGACTTTTGTCTTATAATATTTTTTTATTGGTTAACAAATTTATAGTTTCTTCTTATTCTTTAAGTATATAATATCACTCGAAATAGTAACCAGATTGCTGATATCATGGCTAATTACTTGTTCGCTGATAACAGGCTACTTCCCAAGTTCATGGGGTCCAATATGCAGCTGGCTTTGTGGACGGTTCTGTCAGATTATATGACATCTGAACACCTGACGGGTAAGCATTTCAAGGCGATTGAGAGGTATGTTAGGGAGTTGTAGGGCATCTATGAGTTTATTAGTGCATATATTAACATATTTGGGCATCATTACTTTAGTGCATCCTCTTGTATCATAGTAGGGCATCCAAGTATGGCTATAGAAGCTATATTGTTGCACAACAATTTATTTTACTTAATAAAACAATTTAAGTGATTGTGTGCATAAATTTTACACTCCAAATGACAATTTAAGACGATTAAAATGAGGAGATGTTTGTTGCATCTCAATAGTAATAATGTATTGGACTACTTTTTTCACAAGCTCCCAACACCTTCCATCAGACTCCAGCGATTTGATCTCAGAAGCAAATTAAGAAAATGGACCTTGTTTTTGCGTTTATGGTCAGGTAATGGACGTAAAGTAGATTGTCGAGCCTTAAATGTCCCTACAGGATACCGTCAAAGTCAAATTTAGGAACCAAATGAACCACTTTAAACACATGTTCAGTTGAACCACTTTATGGACGTGGGTACACATGTGCTACTGATCTTGGAAAACATGTAGTTTTTGTAACTTTTTAATAATAATATAATTACACATGTGTTTATGTTTAGGTAATGGACATAAAGCAGTTTGACCTGGAAGTACTTGTTTTGATTCGTAACCCAATCACATGACATGTCTGTTTTGCATCCTCGATAAAATGATTAATGTATTTGCTCATATAAGAATTGACTAGCCTGTTGAAAGTGATGCAAAGAAGTTTGAGCTAACATTTTGGTGCCCGTTATGCTTTTTAGAACTAACTTATAGTTGCAATGCAGGACGACACTTGGATTCTGGGCTGGTAAGAGTGATACTGGAACGCACATAGGAACCAAGAATTCATTGTCGAGTTTCTTATGTTGAGTCTTATTTGCCATTCAAACCTTACCACTTTGATCGGTTACTACACAGATGAAGACCATAGACTCCTGGTTTACGAGTACATGCCAAATGGTAGTACACATAGTTATGTGGTATTCGTTCATGTTTTTAAGTACTTTTAATAGTAGAAATACTTATCTTTGGTTTTATCAAGCTACAATTTAGTAAATAAAATGTTGAGATCCATACTAGAACTATATATTACGTTTTTACACACATGTAAGTGAAATGCTACAGTGATTTATATAAAATGTTATGTTATTGTTGAAATAAAAGTGATTGAATGATTATTTAATGATGATTGGAATGATATATTCGCATCCGTACTAAACAGAAAAAAATGTATAATAAAGGTGCATCAGTGTGAATAATAAAGGTGCATCAGTGTTGCGAAATATTAGTGTGTGTTTGGTTTTTTCTTTTCTTCTTTATTTTTTGGCCATTTGTGTATTGAGAAAATGTAAACAGCAGGTTAACATTGATTAACGAATAGTGACCTACTTAAAAAACAAAAAATGTTTTTTCCTACAGTTACCTCAGTTTTTAATTGTTGTTTAACTTCTGAACTTGATGCCTATCTTTTAATTAATCACAAAATTTGTTTGCTGTATAAACATAATATAATCTAGATGTACATAACGTGACATAAAGCTTCTATGCTCTCTGAAAAAAATACAATTTTTCATAATATTAACCTAGTTGTACACTACATTATACATCCGTTTTCCAATGTGTTAAGCACAAGTACCAGTAAAATTTCAGTTGTACACATGTCTCCAAATTTCAAATCTTCAAAACAAGAAATATGGTTAAGAATTCAAAATCAGTAACCAAACTAAGAAAAAGTCTCATCATCTGTAATAATTGATGAAACCATCGCCTATACTTTCTATGTCCTGCATTTAGGAGTCAGTTTTTGTCCTCGTTTTTTGGGTTTCTTGGTATGCGTTGCAGTATCCGAGTGGGCCGTGATAACGATGTACTCTTTTAATCAAGCCAAAAAAACTAAATGGTTCATATTTATCATTAGCCATATTAGATGTAGACGTTTCTGGGACTCTTGGTTTATCTTGATCACTGTCATCTCCATGTACCATGTCTTTTGGCAATGAATCATCTTGCACACATCATAATTACATCAAAAGATACAGTTAGCAAACAAAATAGATAATAGCACTATGTGCATCACAAAAGGGTTAATATAAGTGCATCACATTGTATAAATTAAAGCATCACACTATTTAATTCAGGGCATCAGTTAGTTAACAATTAGTGCACCACATTGTTATCTACATTGTATAAAATAAGGCATCACACTATTTAATTCATGGCATCAGTTAGTTAACAATTAGTGCATCACATAGTTATCTATGGGCATCATTTAGTTAACAATTAGGGCATCACATAATTATCTAACTTGGAGAAGGGCACTATCAACACATGCTAATATATAATGATATGATCCTACAAATCATCTTTTTGAAAAGAGGCCAACAAAGTACAAGCTATAAGCCATGTGAAAATGACTTGATCCATATAGGTGTCAAGATCACATCACAAGAGCATTAATGATTAGTCTACAAATGCGAAAAGTAAGACCTCGTTTGGAAACAAAAATAAATAAATCTAAACAGAGATAAGTGCTACATTACCTCACTCTCTATACATAATAAACTACGAATTTCTTCTTGCTCAAAACGATATGCTATTAACTGGCCTCCAACAACTAACCATGGTGTGATGGCTATTAATATGACCAATACTAGAAACAACAAAAGAAGACAACTGGAAACTCGTTATTCCCTGAAAAAGAATAAAAATTCAAAGTTACAAATATAGTGACTTTGATTGCAGATATCAATGATACAACAAAAAGCCTACCAACTCCAGAAAAGAGTATGGTCTTCCCAACAATCAGAAGTCCTAATGAGCCCATAATAACAGGAAAGTTTGAACCAAGAAGTTTTGGGTCGATTGACATTCCAACCTGAAAAATAATCGGTGTCCTCATAGATTTCCCAAAGTCATAGTAAAGGGCTTTGATTTTTGGTATTTGACGGTCAATTTTCTTCTAGTTGCTAAATTTCAAGAAGCTAGCTTAAGAAAACCTAGTTAATAAGGCATACCGTCATAAAGAAGAGACCTAACAAAAGGCCGCAATATGGACCATATCTAATTCAACTTGTAATGAGAATTCAGTTTTGCAGGTAGTAGAACAGCCAAAAATGCTCCAAGTGCCATGGAAAAGCCAACTTGTTCCATTTATGATGAGGAAAAGAAATACTAATGCCAAAGTGATTTTCAAACGTAATGTAAATAACATAAGCTATTGAAGCCATTATAATATAAATATGTTCCAATCAACTTAGATGTAAATAGATGTGTAAGCGTCTAAATAAATCTCTACAAAACCATAACAGGTATCGTACCTCCAATGTGGCAACGACTTTCGATACCATTTCAGTCATCCTAATCCTAACCGGAAACCTAACATTTAAAAATGTTATTTCAACACCAAAACTACTCCTGAAACCATGTATTGGAAACTAGATCCTTGTAATTATTTGTGACAATAAGCCGGATATTTTATAAACTATGACCAAAACTAGATATCAAAATAAACAGCTAATGCATCACAATGTAAATTTAGTGCATCACAGTTATAAATTTTTGTTGAGACATTTTATCAAACACATTGTGTGCTGCCTTCCTAAACATGATTTGTATTACTTTTCTTCAACCTTTTTTCACATTCAGAAGTAAACTCCAATATATAGTATATTTAGACAAACAATAACCAAAAAAAAAAAAAAAAACAAATTAATTATTCAAATCACGATCAATAAAGTTCAGATCTATGCAAACGAAGATTAATATCATCATATTAATCGACGGTAACAATAAAAAAACCTTACTTTCAAACTTACATGATGAATCTGATTACATTTTGGGTACAAAATGGTGGGAAACGATGGTGAATGGTGGGGAATGATGGTAAACGATGGTGAGCGGTGGGGAATGGTGGTGAGATACGGTGAATGGTGGTGAGAGACGGGGAATGGTTGTGAAATTCAATGGATGTAAAAGGTCAGGAACTGAAAAACGAGAGAAAGAAGAAAGAGCTGAGAAAAAAAATGAGAAAAAATAGACATTATATATGATAAGGAAGTAAGGGGAGTGTATTTATAAAAATGACCTCAGAAAAATAGAATGTTACATTTAGGCCCCTGTAGTTTGGTGAAAAAAAAGGAGGGGAAGGGGGGATGATCCAATGGTTGAGATCACTTCCCTCACTTTTCTATTGAGATCAAGTTTTTAAATGATCTCATATATATATATATATATATATATATATATATATATATATATATATATATATATATATATATATATATATATATATATATATATTTTATTTAGCGCTTGGCTTCTTCCTTTTACTTTTCTAAATGTAGACATTCTTCCGTAGTATGTCTCGCCTTCCCATGAAATACGCAAAACTTTTTATCGACCTTTTCTTCGATCGCGGTATTTGAGGATGGGTTTGGAGACCTAGCTCTTCTTGGTGTCGATATTTCCTCGAAAGGTTTTCGTGGGTTGCGGAAACCCTGTTGCCTTTCTCTTATATTGTTAGACCCCTTTTTGAAGCTGGGGCTTTGTCGATGCTTAACTGTTTTTTGTTCCATTGATCTTTGTACCCAGTGCCTTTTTCTTTCACGGCTTCCTGCGTCTATTTCCCCTCTTAGGAAGGAGGTAGTTATATTCATTACTTCGCTCATCGACTTTGGGATTTTGTCGTATAACCGTTTAATCAGCTCCGGATCAGTGATCGCATGCATGAATCCTGAGACTTTCATAATTTCTGGGGTACGCCTCTGGTTTCTTCTTTGAATCTTCTTACAAAGTCTTCCGTTAGCTCTCCGTCCCTTTGCTTGATATGATGAAGTTCTACAGGATCTTTGATGCATTTCTTCTGCTGGAGGAAGTTGGTCAAGAAGACTTCCTTTAGTTTATCATAGCTGTCTATTGACTCGGGTGGGAGGTCGTCAAACCAGACCCTAGAGGATACAGTTAGTGTGGAGTTGAACATGTGACACCAAGTTGGCATGGCCCATCGCTCCACCTTTGCCGCTGCCTGGAAGATCTTGAGATGATCCTCTGGGTCTCCACTCCCATCATATGTTTTCACGTTGGCTGGCATTCGCGTTTTCATAGGCATTTCGAAGTAGCGGATATGTGGAGTGAACGGATCAGTCTCCTTGCAGACCCAGGGTCTGGCCAGGTCATAGTCGTTGTCATGTGACTTCCGCTTTCTGACTTAGGACCTTCGGCATCCGCTTCCGTTAGACCCATCACCGGAAAAGCTGTTTGCTTTCCGCGACTAAAATTTTTCGGTTCCGTGCCTTCCAAATCCTGGTCTTACCGGTTATGATTGGGAGTCTTTGTGGCTGCCCTTTTCCTTTCTTTCGGTATCGTGGCGGACTTGCTGCCTGCAGTTTTTGGAGTATACGGAAATATTTTCCTCCTTGTCTCCGAGCCGGTGGAACACACTTTTGCGCAACCTTTTGAACATTGTTTCCCTTCCGTCTTCTTTCCCTTTGGGTGACCTAGATTGGGTGCGTCTTCGGCCGCTACCACTTTGCGTGTTCCGCCGCTTTTTTACCTCGAGCTGTTTCCGTAAATCTCCACTTGGTATTTCCGCTTTATGGTGATGTTGGGCTTCACGGTAATCCTTCCGGATTTTTGCCACTTTGGCTCTTTCTTCTCGTTTCTGAACTTTCTCCGTCACAATAGGCAAGATCTGATCGAAGTACTTATCACAATACTTCCGGAGGGCTGCGTCGGATGCGGGTCCCTCAAGGTCCCTTGAGACTGTGTGGTTTTCTCTTTCCACCGTACTCCGTAACGTAGACACGAAAGCGGAAGTTGGTCCAAATCGAGTGCTCATGGTGAGTATTTTCTGGAACGCAGTTGTGTACTGGGTCTCACGGATGGGGCCAACTTGTTATTACAAAAAGTGTGACGAGTTGTAATGGGTATGAATGCAGCTTTTCGGACTGGGCCAACAAGCTCCTAATGAGCTGACCTTGTACTAATCCAAGTTGTTTTGAATGATGTCCCTGCACAAGAAAGATAAACCGTTAGTCTTACTGTGGGACGGACCCCACGATTAGTCTCCGGCGTGAGAGTAAGTACACATTCTTGAGGGGGAAATAAGAGTGTATGTGTGTGTAATTATGAGAGATAAAGTTGTACCTTGTATTGGGATTATAGCCCCTTTTATAGGCGAGGTTTACCACTAGGGTTTCCTAGATTCTCGCATGTAGTGGTTAGTCGTTGGAGCCAGACCCTTGGCGGACAAGGTTCCGTGTCAATCGCGGATGCGGACGTAAGATGTCTAACGGCTGAAGGCTCAGCCCGCTGTGTATCTTACGTGCGTCTTGAGGTCTGGATCATAGCTAATTTCGTCATTGGGCTTACTGTAGGCCTAGGTTTTATAGTTATTGGGCCTGAGCCTAGTATGTGTATATTATATATTGGGCCTACTAGGCCTGTTATACATACTATACGTCATCAATACATTTTAATTTTCTTTCTTCAACTTTAATTATGTGTATGATACAAACTTTGTAAAACACTTCTTTCCATTATAAGAAATTTGTTTAATCTTAATTCTTAAGCCTTCTATTAATAACATGTCCTAAATGTTTTATCTATATCTATATCTATATCTATACTACATATAATGCACGAAGGCACCTCACTCTTAATTTTAAGACGTACAAAAAATTAAGCATGGTTTACAACACTTTAATGCACCTAATTTTCAGAATTACAACAAAGTAAGCATATTGTACAACAAAATAAAGCGTGGTGTCATTTTAAGACAAAAATTCTATCAAACAATATTAATGCTATTAAAAACACCTCAATTTTCAGAATTACAACAAAGTAAGCATATTGTACAACAAAATAAAGCGTGGTGTCATTTTAAGACAAAAATTCTATCAAACAACATTAATGCTATTAAAAACACCCCTTCACCAAAAATTACAACCATTTAAGCACAATGTACAATAGCTGCAACCAATTTTTAAATTTACAACAAAATAAGCATAGTGGACAACAAAATAAGCATGATGTAATTTTCAGACTTATTTTCAGACTTACAACATTAATGTTATTAAAGTGGTCACTGTTATTAATGACTATTACTTACAAGAAAAGAAACATAGTGTACAACACTTTAATGCACATAATTTTCAGACGTACAAGACAAGAAGCATAGTGTACAACAAAACACCACATTAATGCTATTTAATGTAGTCAATTATTTAACTGGTCAATAAATACAATTAATACAGTTATTAAAACACCCTTTACATAAGAAATACAAATTATCAAGCATATTGTACAACCAAATTAAACACAATTCATGCATTAAATTTCACAACTACAAATAATAAAGCACATTATACAAATATTCAAGCCTGAACGGGCAATGGACCAAATGGGCTTGAGCCCGAACGGGCGCGGACCAAATGGGCTCGAGCCCGAGCAGACACGGGCCAACGGGTTCGAGCCCGAACGGGCACGGGCTATACGAAATTATTGATATCCGTAAATTTATTGTTAAAAAGAACATAATAAACTAAAATACATTATTCATTGAAATTTTTTATTTCAAGGTACCCGCCGCTGCAACGCGCGGGTACCCTGCTAGTATAGTAGTATAAATGTACTATCAAGTTGTTTACATATAAATTCTATGAATATTTGTGTGTTTTATTTGTATAGACGAATTTTATGGGCTAGCCGAACTGGTGGTGACACCGGTTCCCCGTTGAACCTGTTGGTCCAGTCCGTTTTTTAAAACTATATGTACCATCAACTTGTTTACATAGAAAATTTATAAAGATTTGTGTGTTTTATTAGTTTGTACAGTATGTATAATAACAAGTATTTTTCATATTAGGGGTGTTTTAAAAATAACATTTATTAGGTATTTATTAATGTAGACGTTGTTTTCTTATATTAAATTAATTTGTATTTTTGTAAAAACATGTCTATAAAAAGTGCTTTAAAGTGTTGCAACAAATCATATTATAGATGTACTTATTAAAATATGACATTATAAGCAAGTGTTGAATATTAATTTTTTAAGTCTTCCATTTTAGGAATGTCCCAAATGCTTTATAATGTAGTATAGATTATTTACGACTTCAAAAACCAATAAAGACTTAACAAACAAATGATTTTGCACATTTTCAACGCAAACCCCCACAAATCCACGTCGCACCCAAAAGTTTCAAATAAATGCCTTTCTTATCTTACGCTTTAAAAATTAATTAGGAGGCGTTTGATTCACATGATATTTTTGAATGAATTGTAATCTTTGAAATATTTTTGAATGAATTTTAATTTTTGAAAGGAATTGTAATTTGTTGTAATTGTAATTTAAATAATTTGAATGTTTGTAATTTTAATGTGTTGTAATTGTACTTGATGAAATCTGTTGATGTGTTTGATTGACTCACAACGTAATGCAATTCAACTTTTTTATAAATCTTAAAAAATTAATATAATAATAATTCAAATAACATAATAATAAATAGAAATAATATTAATAATACTAATAATAATATTTATAAAAAATATATAAAAATATAATAATAATAATAATAATAATAATAATAATAATAATAATAATAATAATAATATATACAGATGTTTTAAAGTATACAAATTCTGAATTACAATGTAATTCAAAACTTTTCATCAAACTTTTTATGTAATTTGGAATCCTTCACTTGATGTAATTGTAGTGATTGAATTACAATTACAATGCAAACAAACAGTCATCGTAATGTAATCTAAATTACAATTCCTTTCACCTTGCCAATCAAACACGATTGAAATGTAAATCAGATTACAATTACAATGAATTACAGCGAAGCAAACCACTCCTTAAACTTTTGAAAGTGTTATTTGAAAAGTCAACCTAGCCCTAAATATAAGGGCAAAAGGAGTTTCTATTTGTTGAATACTATGTTAGTTTCACTATCTTAACTTACTACTTTTGTTAGAGGACAATATAAAAGCGAGATGGAGAGAGTAATAAAAAACCATTAAACTTTATGATTTTAATACTACATAAAAACCAAAATAAATAAATTTACTTTTTCTTAAAACTGGTTGCTAAACTTTGATTGCTTAACGGCAATACTTTTTTTTTTTTTTTTTTTTTTTTTTTTTTTTTTTTTTTTAACTCGTTTGGAAGATACTCTTCATGAAAAATTTGGTAGATTGTTTTGATTTTGGCGAGCACTCATTGTTCGACAAAACATAAAATTACCCATTTATTATAGGTTTGTCTAGTACTTAAGATTTCGTGTGTTTAATTTCTACATGTACGAATGTGCTTAACGCTTTATTATACGGACAAAACAAATTATTTTGCGTTTCACATCAGACAGTTGTCATTTAAATAATTATAAGGCCATATAATTGAGAGTAGTGGTCAATCATTTCATTAATAGAAATGTTAAGTTTATGTTGACTCGTGGTGTCAGCTAGTTACGGGTCACCACTCACCACCAGTGATTAAGTTGACTTGAAAATTTCATACTAAGACTTTGTCCTAGTTTTTTTCTCTCTTATACATCTCATATTTGTAAATTTTGAACCTCAAATTCGTAAAAATACCGTGATCACTCTAATTAAGTTATGGACCTAGTACATGTGATCGCGTGAACCGCATAAATTCATGTTGTTCCTAACATCGTATATGTTAAGTGCCGCTTGATTTTGACGTTTGTTTGTTTAATTTTTTCATTAAGTCATGTTAATTAATAAATGACTTAATGTGGAATACCTCAATTTTATCACTTATTATTTTGGCTTGTTTGTTTACTTTTTTCATTAAGTCATGTTAATTAACAAATGACTTAATGTGAATGACCGAACTTTTATCACTTATTATTTTAAGTCATTTATTTGGATTAAGTGAAAAACAAACAACTTTTTATATGACTTAATAAATTAAGTTTTTTCATATTAAGTTAATACTGACTTATTCCAAAAGCATGACTTAATAGAAAAAGTCAGGAGGGTGATGCTTTTCCGATTAAGTCACTAATATTTATAGAATTATATTGTTTAGATACTTATTCAACATATAGAAATAAACAACAATTTATTTACAAACATACATCAAATATTCACGCAGATGTCGTATCTAGACAAAACTTAATCAAAAAACAAAAACAAAGAGACACTAAGATGAATATGTGTACGTGTTTAATCAAACTGGTTGTAAGTCACTAAAATTTGTATTAGTTTATCATGTTTTTAGTAGGTGAAAAACATCTCTTTTTCCTAAGAAAAAATTCTAAGAACGGTGAAAAAAAAACTGAAAATCCGTTTAGTCACATTTTTTTTCAACAATTTTCATAAAAAGTGAAATTCTCACTTTCTAAATTTTAATTATAAAAATAAAAACCCCAATCTACCGTTCTTCATTTTTTTCTCTTTAACAAAAAAGACGATTTTCCAATATATCATTCAAGTATCTCATATCACAGTAGGTAACATCTTCACCTTCTATCATCGACGTGTCGCAATCCGAGGTAATCTTTTTAAAAAAGAAAAATATAACTCAATTTAAACAGGTTTTCAAAATTCTCAACTTTTCTCTGAAAAACCATTCCATTCTCAAGAAATCGAAAAAAAAAAAAAAAAAAGAAAAAAAAAACACCTTAACGCTACCTTTGTGTTGCATTATAATCGGCTGTTCTTTTGGCTCGTTTGAATGAGTCTTGTGCCTTGCATGTGGCTTGTTTCGGGTTGGACTAAATCAGCAGTTGACCACATAAAGTCAAACTTTGATCATGGAATTCAGATTGTGGTTACAAAAATTTCAACATAAATACTGCCATCAATGTCATATAACCTAGTCAAGAATGATGTTTTTTTTTTCTTTGGATATAACTGTGAAGTGGTGGTACTTTCCTCTGACTTTGTGGCAGGGACTCATTTTTCTTTTCCAAGTGTTCAAGAAATTCCATCACCACCGGGTCGGTCCAAGGAGTTCCAAAGGGAGCTTCAGCGCCCGCAACCCATCCTAAGTGTCCACCTTTAGGTGTAACCATCAGCATGCAGTTTGGATTCTCCTGAACCAACGTCGAGTAACAAAAGATGTCACTTCTTATCTCTTTTAAAATAGGAAATAGGTTTTTTTATGATACCCTCGGTGTGATTACAGGGCTGCGACCACAACCACGGCTGTTAAAAGCCACAACGCGCCAACCCTTTTTATTTGCTGTCAATACCATATGTCGTATGTATGAATTCCCACTTCCATTTGCTAACCCTGCCTGCGATAGTCCTCATATCATTATTATGTGTTTGCTAAACATCTGCAACATATTACAACTAATAAAATGGATCAAGCATATGACTACCCCGTAAACAAGGGGGGTAGTGGACCCCTCTGGGTTAACAAATTTGTTAATATTAATGCATACATAAAAACTGAAGCTCAAATCAATGTTGTGATATCAGACACATATTTCGAATGAAAACAATTTCGATCCCATTAACTTAAATATGTGATACAGGCCATGTTTTGTTCCAAAAAGTTACAATAATAGTATTATCTAAAAGAAATTTTCAACGGGTCAAACGGGTCGAAAATTACCGAAAGCTTACTTTATCTCTATGTTAAGATGTAAACGTCTACATTCCAGATTTTCAGCACTTTTTATAATCAGTAAAAAAGCTTGTGTTTGCTGCAAGAGCCAAAAATCGTCGTAATTGAACAATTTACATCATTTCTAGATTCATCACTAAATCAACGTCCCACAAATACTCTAAAGAAATTGAATTCTATCTAAAGACGGAAGTACTTACCACCAAAAAGAGGATGGGAGACTTGGGAGACAAGCAGCGATCATCACCAGCAACCCAATCAAGGGCAATGACGCCATCGTCCTTGGTCCTGATACACTCACGTCGGAACTTGACGTATGGGGATGACCTGAATTTAGTGGCAAATATAGTTTCCAGGTGGGCATTGGAGCAAATCACTGGATATGCATCGTAAGGACGGTCCAGAGTGGTGAAACCTGGAAGAAATGATTCCAGACCTCCGCCACTGACCTCGAGAGAAGGATGGACAGACATGGTTGCAAATGCTAAGATTATGGCATTGGTGAAGAATTTATTACAACTTTATATATGCCCACATAATGTTTTATCAACCTTTAAATATTTGTGAAAGTCAACTATCATTTGAGTACTTCACAAATCTGAATCTCCTTGTTATGCACATGGGAAATAAAGAAATTGGATCTTCCGGATCCTGTGATATAGTCTATATTATATAACTCTAATTGAATGATTTTGATATGATTGCCGCTTTCTAATTTTCGTAGCTTACACATATACACCATCGTTTCTAACCGTATTTTTATATACAATAGAAATCAAAAATAAGATTTACTTTTTGTATCATTTCGATTACAAGAACATCCTTATCATCATACTTTCGGAAAAAATGTTGTTTAAGTAAATAAGTTTATATTTGATTCTTCTCTTGCCTTATCATACTACATATGCATAATATCATAACATAATGAAACACTGATCTTGTGGTCTAGATGACATATATTACAATAATACAATACTAATACAAGAATCGTTTTTATTTTTAATGTCATATAGTTCTGTACGTACCTCGTATGAATGAGTCATCAAATTCTCAAAAGGATTTACTATTAAGAGCTGTGACTTGAATATGGCCTGTTGGGGTTGGATTGTAGTTTGTATTATAGCTTTTGGTTTTTAAATATGGCTATTGCAATAAAATACAAGCACTTTGACAGTCTTAAAAATGGATTAATTTTATGGTTCGAAATAGGATGTGTTGATGAGAAACTTAGTTTTAATGTAAGTATCCATGTAGCTCAGTGACATTAACATTCAAATTCAAGTATACACAAATGTTCATAATAAAATTCACACCAAATAAATCAACAGTTGACTTTTCAGAAAAAAAGTCAAAGTGTAATCTTGGAAGATAAACTGTGTTTACAATGATTTTGACATAATAATTTCATAGTAAGAAATCTGATTTGCTTGAAACTGATTGCGCCATTGATGTTACATATCCTTGTCAAAAATGCTTCTTGTATAAAGATTTGATCTTTACTTTACAGTTGACTGTGTAGCGGTGGTACTTTGCCCATATTTTGAGGCAGAGATCCATTTTTCTTTTCTAGATGTTCGAGAAAATCCATCACGACACGATCAGTCCAAGGAGCTCCAAAGGGAGCTTCATCGCCCCCAACCCAACCTAAGTGCCCACCTTTCGGTGTAACTATTAGCATACAGTTTGGATTATCCTGAACAAACATCAAAACAAAGATGTCAATTCGTATGTCTTTTCTATTATCTTATTCCATGTAAAAATAAGTGGCTTCACAACATTTGGTGAATTTAAATCAAATCAATAAAACCTCGATATCTTGACGAGGGATTCCTCTAACAGGAGCAATGGGATCATTTGCAGCCTGTAAATCGTGGAGTAATGCATTCAGAAACTTTTAATGTTAAATTGTATTTTATGCAGTGATGCTAATGGTTGGTAAATATTACCTGGATGCAAAGTAAAGGCCTGCATACATGCTTTATAGAATCTGAGCTGCTTAATTTCTGGTAGAATTCATCAGCTGATTTTAAACCGAAAGAGACTGCAAGAATGAAATATAAATAGTACTGTAAGAAGTGAGCTTGCATGATTATCCAGGTCCAATAGTACAAAATACGTACCACTTGTGAATGCTTCATCAAATTCCCTGAGGGATTTACTGTTACGAGCTTTTGGAAAATTATAATCTCCCTCTACTTCTTCGAATAGAGACGCATGTCTGCAAATATAAGTCTTATTAGTGTCACTGATGTTCAATTTTTGTGTCACGAATGAATACTAAACTATGTGAATCATGGAACCTGAAAATGAATCGTTTGATTTCATAAGTCTACCTTCTAAATATTTTAGATAGTGAAGTTCCAAGAACTTTGCTATAAACCTTGTTAAAGCCCTTATTCAGATCCTCGTCTGTAAGGACTGTATTAAACGGACTGCACAAGGACACTGCGCCCGACAGGAGACACCTATCGCCTTCCTGCAATGACATGTACAAATGTAAATGAAACCAAAGTATTTACTTGTTTGCCAATAAGAAAAGAAATATCGCAATTTTCTGGTTATTACCTCACCCAAATACTTAACTAGAAAGTTTGCACCAAGAGACCAACCAGCAGCATATAAATTTGCATCTGGGTATCGAGAGGAAACATGTGCTATTGCTTCACGAACGTCTCCCGTAAATGAATCCGAAAAAAACTGTGATAGAAGTTTCATGAATACGTTTATTAAAAGCACAAAACCATTTACAAAAGATGAACATTAAGGCAGTATATAATCTGCTACAAGAAATTAAGTTGTTGATAGTCATACCTTAGGTGTGATTACAGGGCTGCGGCCACAACCACGACTGTTAAAAGCCACAACACGCCAACCCTTTTTATTTGCTGTCAATACCATATGTCTTATGTATGAATGCCCACTTCCATTTCCTAACCCTGGCTGTAATCATCCTGATACCATTATTATGTGAATAGCAAACATGTTCATTGCAACCATGGGTTAAGTGTACCCTTCCTGATCAACAAAAACTAATACACCGCTCTATATGATTTTATACCAAAAAAGGTACAACAATTTTCTTTCAGCTGGAAGAAAATTAAAAATGGGTCAAACGGGTCGAAAATCACTCAAAGTTTATTGCATCTCTCTATTAAGATAACTTCTATATTCCAGATATAATAATAAATAAATAAATAAATAAGTGATGGTCACGCCAATTAAGAGCCCTCGTAATCCAACACTTTCATTCATGTCTAGATTCGTCATTAAGTCAACGTCCCACAAAAAAAGAGTTTAAATGTGATCTGAAGAGGGAAAAACTTACCACTAAAATGAGGATGGGAGACTTAGGAGACAAGCAGCGATCATCACCAGAAACCCAATCAAGTGCAATGACTCCCTTGTCTTCTGTCCAGATACACTCACGTCGGAACCTGACATATGGGGATGGCCTGAATTTAGTGGCAAATATAGTTTCCAGGTGGACATTGGAACAAATGACAGGATATGCATCGTAAGGACGGTTTAGAGTGGTGAAAGCTGGAAGAAAGGAATCCAAAGCTCCGCCGCTAACCTCAAGAGAAGGGTGGACAGACATAGTTACAAAACGTGACAATGGTGAAGCCTATAATACAATAGAAGATGATCAGATCAATTATGTAACATCTTGATTAATATAATATTTTTTTTCCACGAAGTCAACTACCATCTGATTACTTGTCAGTTTTTAATTCCATTGCGAGAAAAATGATAAATAAACAATTGTATTTATTGGATCACGTTTCATACTTGTATACTCCGTAATAATATCTGGATTCAAACCTCTCTAGAATGTGTATTTTCTTATAAGGGTTTTAGCAAATTCTAATTTCTTTTGGCTTACTATATAGTAGGGTCAATCGAGTCGTGTTCGTGTTAACCTATTCGGGTTCGCGTGTTGACAGGTTAGTATAGCCTTTACCCAAACACGATCCATTTATTAATCGTGTCAAGAAACTCAACCCTAACCCAGACCTGCATAACACGTGTAACCCATTTGTGACTCGTTTAACCCCATTTAAGTAAATAGGTCAAGCAGTGAATGAAGTTGGTGGTTTGTCGATTTAACTAGTTTAAACGCAAAAGATAATATAAGGATCTAAAATATGATAAGAATAACATACAAATAACTATGCGACAATTTTATGAATTACAAGCGTCAATTTTCATGATATCTAAGGTATAAAATAATAATTCACTTATACTAAGTAAATAACAAAATACGTTTAATCCACATCTAACATAAAAACCAGGTTATATATTTTATTTTTAAGATCTTATATACTTAAACGGGTTCACGGGTTGACCTGTTTAATACTTACTCAACCCAAACACGACCCGTTTATTAAACGGGTTAGACGGGTTGACCCGTTTTTTACCCAAACCTATTTATCCTCAACCCAAACCTGTTTAACTTCGTGTCGGGTTCGTGTTGTCGTGTCGAAAATTGCCACCCCTACTATATACCATTGTTTCTAACCATTGCATGTGTACCATCAATATAAAATGCGATTTACGTAATGTATCATATCAGTTAGGAGAAGATCCTCATCAATTATTAAAGTAACAATTCGAATGAATGCAAGTATAAGTTGCTTCAAGAAAAAGCATCTAGATGATAATATACTATTAGTATATTATTGTTTGAATTGTATGCATGATTTGTGCCAGTTGGTGTCCATATAATTAAATTAACTCTATTAATGTGAACATAGGAAATTATGAGTTTGTTTGACTTGACTTGATGGATTACTCTTAAAGGTGTACATTATGTTGGTTTATGGATATATTTAATATGTGTATGATCGGATTCGAACTCGAGACCACGGGATTGCATATTTTACGTATGAGACTCGATGTTATAATAATTAATATAAAATATTACTACCTCCGTCCCAAATTTATAGTCCCCTATTGACTTTTTCGGTCTTTCTTTTTTAACTTTGACCTTAAATATTTTTGTTTGTGTTATACAATAGTTGATGAAAAATATACTAATGAAAAATACATTTAAAACACAATCCATTCATATAATTTGCATCAAGTATTATATAACACAATCACAAATATTTAAGGTCAAAGTTGTAAAAGAAAGACCGAAAAAGTCAATAGGGGACTATAATTTTGGGACGGAGGGAGTATGTTTAATTATTAAATTCACAATAAACGACTAAACGAGCGATAAGCACTTATCGAAAGTGACTATCGGTCGTTAAATGTCAACGGGATATGAAGAAAAGTAAACAAGCTAAGAGACGGTTTTAGGAACCCTCTTTTGGGCTTGTTTTTGGCCGAAACTATGGAATCCCACATCGGAAACCATAGTAAACTTGACATCTACCATAAGGCTATAAATACATCCCCATGTATTCATCTTTTGGTACACTTGATTTCATAAGAAGGCCAAACTTTTCTTTTCTTCCCTCTTGTTTTTGGTCGACGAGTGAATCCCCATTGTAAGGGATTTACGAGTGACCTTGAGCATAACAAAGGTGTTTGGTTATTCTATTGTGATTAAGAACTAGCATTCGCATCGAATCGCTAATAGTACGTGTGTACAAAAACGTGGTGTAACACACTATTGTTACATCAATTGGTTTGAATTGAAAATCGGTAAGGGTCAATTCGTTAAACCACATAAACCTTAATTAGGGTTCTTGAATTGAAGAGATCTACCAATTGCAAGAGGTACGTTACGCATCTTTCAGTTATTTAATTATTGTTATGATTCTAAGTCTTCCGCTGTGTACTCTGTGGTGTCTATATGATTCTATTTGTTTTCATATATCTTAAACTCAACAGTGGCATCACGAGCCTTGTATAACAAGTAATTAATTACTGAAACACATAAAACAAATAAACATGATTGTGCTATTAATTGTATGTGTAGATCTAGGGTTTGCAAAACCTAAACCCTATTTTTTTTGGGGGGGGGGGGGGGGGGGGGCGTAATTTTGGTGCCCTAATTAGGGTTTTGTAAACTTCAGTTTTAATTGGATTAGAAACCCTATGTTGCATGCAATTTTATGTGTATTGCGTAACTCTGTTTAATTGCATTAATTGTTAAGTGTGATTTATATCCATGATAATTACATGCATGTTTTATCATGGATCTGCTTTTATTGTATGATTTACTTGGTTAAGTGATATACACTAAAATTATGATAGATCTAAAATTGGGGAAGACCTCAATCATTATTATTTAATCAATTATGTGCTATGTGGTATATGTTTTAATTCTGACTTACGCAATCGATGAATCGATGCATGTGGCTCACCTTGTACATTGCTGAAAACGGGTGAAAGTCTTAATTAAACATATGCATATTGACAGATCTAGAATTGATTATTAATAGGATTTATCAAAAAGTTTGCATGTGGCTATTTGATATGCATGACTTAATTTTTTATGTTATGTATTCATTGTTTATATGTTTATTTTTTTAAATACTTGCTTGTTTGTTATGTGTAACAAGGGTATTTTTATAAGAAAAATAAACTGACCTAAACAATGGTGAAACATGTAATTTTTAAGCATAGTAATAGTAATCGTTTAATTGATTGATTTTTATGCACAAAATAGCTAGAACGGCTCACCCATTATTGACAAACTTTGTGCGTCTTAATGGAGCTACCAAGTATTCCTATGAATGTGCATAAAATCTTAAGAGTGAATTGACCTAAATTCTACGCGCCACTTTTGTGGTAATTATCCGAATAACTTGGGTCTTAGGACTCATGCAGCAGTAGGATATAGTGGTAATTAAAGGTAATTCTTTAATTGGTTTACCAATACCTCGATTAAAGTTTGATGATGAAAAGCTTAAACATTAAAACAAGGATATGACTGTTTTAATAAAACCTTATGCTACGAAGATGAATGCATGACATCTTTGTACATATTTGATTTGACACCAAAATCAAATTTATTACCCTTAATTTAAGTTGTATGCCATCCAATGAAACGGAAACACCTGAGATTACCTTTTATTTGCGTGAGAACATGATTTAGATCGTAATCAAAGGGTAAAATATCCACGTGACGTGAGAACGGGCATGGATGATTTTGCAGTTTCTTAAATTGGACAACTTAATTGAGTTTTTGCGGTGAGAACTGGCAACTCAAGGCATAAGATGGGGATAAAACATGTTTACATGGCAATTGAAATTGGCTAAATGTAAATCCCATAAATCTAGGAGTTGCAATTTTAAAATTGGCAATTGAGGTTCGACTCGTACCATTTTGAATACTTTCGTTACTAGCAGATCAACTGATGTGATGAAAATATGTCAATTTGGATCCTAGTTTTTCAATGAAAATTAAATGGTTATATGTTTATGAACCATGGGTATTTAATTTTTCTTGAAAAGGTTAATTATCGAAAATACTAAAAATTGAATTTTGTAATTCTTTTAAATGTATAAATGCAACATTTAACCATAAACGTGGTTTAGTCTTTTATTAGTAAATTGATCCATTCTGCTGCAAACAAATGTTTGATCGAGAATAAATTTACCGAAAAGATAAACAAAGTCTCTTTTCCATGGGAGAAGAATGAGACTCAATCTTATTCCTTTTCATGAATGAGAAAGGTAATAATAGGAACATTTGAATTGTCTAAATTCTAATGTAACTCATAGCAATGAATTCCACATCTTATTTTCCATAAAGATTTCATTACCCTCATTTGGTGAATGAATCCTTTTGTAACAAACATGAATGTTGGTTGTTGGATCGATATACTTTAATCAAACTAACTTTAACTAGCTTGTTAAGGTTTAATAACCTCGGATAAATCCTAAGTTATTAACAAAGAAACACTGAGCAATCTTTATCAAGTACGCGAAATTTACTTAACAAAGCTAAGAAGAATAACTTTTATTATAAACTCTAAATCTGCTTATTATGCAGATACTCTAAACAACTCTAAGATTATCGAACTTTTCTCTAACACACTAAACAATTTGTGAATTCGTAAACTCTAAAACTCATAGACTCGTTCTCTAAAATCGTATCTCTAATACCAATCTAGGAGTCCTTTTATAGGCTCAAGGATATCCTAGTCGGTTTACAATTTGTATTCTTGTACGACAAGTAATCTGAACATAGAATACAATACTTTCCATAAACGAATATAACAGTTCTTTGTTCTTGCAGTACTTTGACTTCATATTGCAGTACTTTGACTTTGTCTTTAGCAGTACTTTGACTCTTTGACTTCTTCCAGTACTTTGCAGCTTACAGTACTTTCATATCTTCAGTACTTTCATATCTTCAGCACTTTCATATCCCAACAATCCTCCCCTAACTTGAATTCTACTTGCTTGACTTCAAGTTCCCTTTTGTAAATATATCTTTAACAACTTTATCTTTAAGGACAGATTGTTTCTTAGTCTTTGAATTGTATCTCTTTAATGTCTGTACTTGTCAAAGTATCTCTTAGAATTATTCTTTTACAGCAGCATCCAGCAAACTCCATCTTTTCAGCAACACAACAACATATGACAATTTGTACATTAATTCAGTTAAAGTTGCATTCTATTCTCATCACTTTCAGGTGTGTTAACTCCTGTGAGAGGTGAATCATTGAAAATTAATGGATTTTAGTCTCTTTACCAAAGCCATTAACTCTGGAGTAGCCGAATGTTTTGGTGTGTAAGACCATGGTACATTGATAACCATATGATTTTTAGCAAACCACCAGCTATCAACAGATTTGATTTGTCTTTACCAAAAGTTGTACCCTTCTGGACTAGTTAGTTCTTCTATCTAATGGTGAACTAATTACCAATAATGGTTTTTCCACAGCCTTTACCACAAGCCATTTTCTTGTGGGCTAGCCAACTCTTCACATTACTGATATGGTGAGTTGATTACCATCCAACTTATTAGCAAGTTGTCAGCTAAAAACGGATTTGATATATCTTTACCAGAGCCGTTTGCTCATGGATTAGTCAATCCTTTTGTAACCATGGTGGATTGATAACCTATTGATGTTATCATCACAAAAACCATTTATTCAACCTTTATTTCAAAATATTTATTATTTAGCAAAAGGTTTCTTCTAAAATTCATTTAATTGGTTTATTTCTGCAAACAGTACTTTGATGAAAGTACTGTCTGATCAGCAGTACTTTGAATAAAAGTACTGATATATCAAAAAGTATTTATTCAAATAAAATTCATACCAGTTATTGATCATCCTTAGCAATAGTAGTCCAGTTGATAAACAAGTTGATAACCATACAAGCAGTTTCATTATCCTCTTCTACTTCCATTCCATGCTCTAGCATTCTTCTCATGAGCTCGACTGTGAGAGGGTATCTTCTTTCTGCAAACATGTGTATCATTGTTCCATTTTCCAGCTCTAAAACATGAACTCCAGACTCTTTAAAGAATCTCCAACAAACAATTTCCCAACTTTCTTGATTCTTCCAAATATCATCAGTGCTCTCTTCTTCAGTTTCCCATATAGTTATGAGATCACCACTTAAAACTAAACCAATCCCTTCTAACGGATTATGCTCAAAGTAAGCTTTCACCACATGATATAAATAGAATAGGTCTACTCTATCTATAATGTGCAGTAAGTCCCATAGCCTTTTGAAAACTTTGAAGCTTTCATCTTCTTTATGAAAAATCATATAATCTCCATCCTTGGATTTCACAACTTCAAAAGCACTAATCTTTGATCTGTTCATCTTCATGTCATCATCTTCTTTTGAATAATCAAAATCTACTACTCTGAGATAATTCCTTAACTCATCACTAGTCTCAGATCTTAATTCAACTTTTTCTTTCTTTGAGAACTGAACATCTGTAACTTCAGTTTTCCTTTTTCTTTTCAAGCTCTTCTTTCTTTCAGCTTCAGTCCAGGTATCTTCTTCTCTAAAGTCTTTAATGCCTGCAACATCCTTCTTATAATCCTTCCTAGCAGCATCATATAATCTTTTCATCTCAGAATAATTAAACTTCTGCAATCCTTTATACCCTTGACTTTTCAGATAAGCCATCATAGCATTTCTGTCTTTAGCTTTATTAAGTCTTCTTGGCATAAATCTGACAGGAACAGGTAACTGTAATGGTTCAGCAGCTTCAGCATCTAATTCATCTTGTACCTTTTGAGCTGCTACCCTATTCTGAGCTTCTTGAGCTTCCTGAGCTTCTCTATCTTTAGCATTTAACTCTTCTTGAATCTTTCTAGCTGCTTGTTCATTCAAAGCATCTTGAACAGCTCTTAACTGTGCTAAAGTTGGTTTCTTCTTCTTAACTTCTACCAAAACACCCTTCCTTTTATCCTTAGGATCAATTTCAGGTTGAGAAGTTCTTTGTTGTTCTTCTTCTTGAATATCTCGAATAGTAACTCCTCCTCTTGGTTGTGATAAATCTCCAAGAATTGTAGCAATGAACTCATCATCACTTGCAGAATGAATAGGTTTGAGAATAGCTTCCTCCTCTTGGAAAACAGTTGAGGGACCAACAACTTCTTCATGTACAGTTGTTGAAGGACCAGCTTCCTCATCAAAATCTAACACTCTTGGAGTTATTACCTCTTGTCTGAAAGTATCATGAAAACTAGTACTTTGTTGATCAGTACCTTGATCATCAGCAGTACTTTGAACTTGAACTTGTTCATCAATATCTTGAATGATCTTTTCTTCAGACTTTTTAGAACTTTCAGGGTCATTCTCTTTAACCATATCTTCTTTCAATTTCTGTTCTTCTAAATTCCTCCCCAAGTTGACAGAAGATGGTTTATGAACCTTTTGGCGTTTACTTGTCTTTGACTGCCTTTGTGCTTTCTTCTTTGATTTGACCCAGATACGAAATTCTTTAATCAAAGGCCAGACAAAAGTTTTTAGCCTTCTAAATTTTATCTTCAATTTCTTTATCTGCTTAGCTTGAACACTAGTAGTCTTTTGCAACTTAACAATCTCCCTTGTCAAAGCATAATTATCCAAAGATAAACCTTTACGAGGTATAGTATGTGGATCATCACCTTGAATATGTGACTGTTCCTCTGATTGAGAAACAGGAACAGATCGGGGTGGAGATAGAGAAGGTGATCTTACAACTTCTTCTTGAACCGCAGGGCTTGGAGAAACAGTACCCTGTGGAGATACAGTACCTTCATGCGAAGCAGTACTTGCAGATGCAGTACCTGCAGATACAGTACCTGCAGTTGCAGTTCCTTCAGATGCAGTACTTTCAATTGCTGCATCATCTTCATCATCTGCTCTAACAGCCTGAACAACTTCCATCATAGAAGTAGTTAATGGTGTATCTGGACCTTGAAATAGATCACTCCTTCTAGCCATAAAAGTAAAAATCTTGGATTGTTGAACAATAACAGGCAATAATTCTGTAGGTTTTGGCACATCAGCAAGTTGCTTGTTTAAGAAAACTTGTATAAACCGTGGGTACATTAGCCAAGTAGATCCATGTGAGATATGTGAAAGCATCCCATCCAGTATTAGCCTTGAAAAGTTAAAAACTCGATCCGTAGCTAACCCAACCATAGCAGATGCTATATTGGACCCGAACTGCTCCCAAGAAGTACTCTTAGCACTTATGCAATGTAGCAACTCATGAACCAAAAATTTCCATTGAGGACAAAACAACTGTTTTCTGAATGTTTGTTCTGTTAAAGAACCTTCATAACCAATATGCCCAAAAGTTTCCCAAATCAATTCCTTGGCAAAACGAATAGCATCATCATTATCATTAAATAGCAAATCCTCTCTAATAGATGCTTCAGTAATCTTCACAGTTCTTCCAACAACTGTAGCCCTAATATAAAATTCTTCATTCTCCATGTTTTCTCTTGCAGTAGCCCAAAATTGTTGAATCCAAGGTTCAATAATATCCGGCTCCACTAAAAGAGCATAACTGATTGGCGACCCAGTTAAATAATCAATAATATCATGAAACACCTCATTGTCTTCAGTCTTGTCTAAATTGGCTACCATATTGTGCTTTGAAACAGTAGGTCGATTCGCCATGAGTGATTATGTAAGCACAATAAGAATTTAAATCGAATAAGAATGAGAGAAATAGAATATAAGAGGGAAAATCGGAAAGTAGTTATTTATAGGAGAGATTTGAAAAATCACTGCCCAAAATAAAACAACCGTTAGCATTAATTATCCCTCAATATAACCGTTGGAACAGTACTCTAATACGACAAACAGTACTTTCCACGTATGCAATACTTTCCTAAAGCAGTACTTTCCAAGCAGTACTTTCAGGAAAAACAGTACTTTGCCAAATTCCTCCATAGAAACTAAGTATACACAAATATCCTCCCCTCAAACAATACACAGGACTATACTAACACCTTATAGTCATCCCCTCAAATATAGCTTAGTAGTTAATCATACCAATACTCACCACCAAGTGATTGAATCTTGAAACATCAAAGCCTTTGGTGAGTAAGTCAGCTACATTGTCATCTGTGTGAACCTTAACAACATTAATGAGCCTGTGCTCATAACAATCTCTGATAAAGTGATGCCTAATCTGAATGTGCTTGGTCTTGGAATGATAAACAGGATTCTTCACAATACAAATGGTACTCTCATTATCAATATTGATAGGAGTATTTTTGAAATTGAACCCATAGTCCAAGAGTTGATTCTGCATCCACAAAACTTGTCCACAACAACTTGCAGCAGCTACATATTCAGCTTCAGTAGATGAGGTTGCTGCAATTGTCTGCTTCTTGCATTGCCAGGAGACTAACCTTCTTCCAAGATATTGGCATCCACCAGTTGTTGATCTTCTATCATAATTATCACCTGCATAATCACTATCTGAAAAAGCTTCTAAGTGAAAAGGTGACTCTTTCGGATACCACAACCCCGACTTAGGTTGTTGTTTTAAATAACAGAAGATTCTCTTTACTGCATTTATGTGAGAAATCTTTGGTGAGACTTGATATCTTGCACATAAACAAACTGCAAACATGATATCAGGCCTTGATGCAGTAAGATACATAAGAGAGCCAATCATTGATCTGTATAACTTGACTTCAACAGGCTGTCCATCTTCATCTTTTCCCAATGAATTGATAGATTTAATAGGTGTAGTAACAGCCTTCATATCATCAAAATTAAACTTCTTAAGTATGTCAGTAACATACTTGTCTTGACTGATAAAAATTCCTTCCTTTGACTGCTTAACCTGTAGTCCCAAAAAGAAAGTTAACTCTCCCATTGAACTCATTTGAAATTCCTTCTGCATCAGCTGCTCAAACTCCTTAACCATGGACTGTTTGGTAGCCCCAAAGATGATATCATCAACATAGACTTGAACTAACATGATATCCTTCTTATCTTTCTTGATAAACAAAGTCTTGTCTATAGCTCCCCTCCTGTATCTATGTTGCAATAAGAATGTAGAGAGCCTCTCATACCAAGCTCTTGTTGCTTGATGAAGGCCATAAAGAGCCTTAACCACCTTGTAGACTTTGTTTGTGTGTTTAGGATCTTCAAAACCAGGAGGTTGTTTGACATAAACTTCCTCTGTAATCTTGCCATATAAGAAGGCACTCTTGACATCCATCTGGTAAACTTGAAATCCCATATAAGAAGCAAAAGCAAGAAATATCCTAATAGCTTCTATTCTTGCTACAGGAGCAAACACTTCATCATAATCTACCCCTTCTTCTTGTCTGTATCCTTGTGCTACTAACCTTGCCTTATTCTTGATAACATTACCTCTTTCATCTCTTTTGACTCTGAAAACCCATCTGGTTCCAATAACTTTCTTCCCATCTGGAAGATCACATAAAACCCAAACCTCTTGAAGTTTAAATTGAAGAAGTTCTTCCTGCATAGCTTCAACCCAGCTTTCTTTAGTCAAAGCTTGAGCAATGTTCTTAGGTTCCTCTTGAGAGATAAAACAAGTAAATAAGCAGGTTTGATGGTCCTTATGATTCAGCTTGTTTTGTTTGTAGACAAAGCTAAGTAAAGTATTATGAGGTTTTGTGAAACCCTTAGCTTTGTGTCTTGTCATAACTCCAGAAGTAGATGGACCAATGATTTGATCAGTTGGATGATTCTTATGAATCCGTAAGATTGGAGACTGTGGAACTCCATATGCATCATCCAAATTAGTATAATCAGCACCTTCATTAGAATCTGTGAAAATACCTTCATCTTCAAGCTCATCATCAGTTTCTTCTAATCCAGGCATGGTAGGATCATCCAAATCATCTAAAGTACTGTCAACAGGTGCAGCAGTACTTTGGTCTAAAGTACTGTCCAAAGTACTGTGAGAGTACTCTGCAGTCTTGTTCTTTTTCTTTGCCTCTGCATAAGCTCTCCTTTGTGCATCAGTGTAAGAATGGGCTAATACATATTGAAGAAGCATCTGATTAAGTTCCTCTTGAATAGATTGATCCTCAGCAGATAATGAGGATTGTGGTGCAACAGTACTTTGTTTTGAAGAATCAGTACTTTGCTTGGGAACTTCAGTACTTTGTTTTGGACTTACAGGATTTTCATTATGAACAACCTCAGGTCTAATATTGACTCCATGAACAACATATTGTAAATCTTCTCCATTTTGCACAGGTTGATTTTCTTCTCTAACAGGTACATAATTCATTGAAGGAGTTAAAACCTCAAGATCAAACATCCAATCAGGACCTTTACCTTTTTCATTGTCTTGATCTTCTAAAAACTCAACATGAAGACAATCTTGAATCTTCTTAGTAACTCTGTTGTAGACTCTAAAGCCTTTACTGTTAGTGCAATAACCCGATAAATATCCTTCTTCAGACTTGCCTTCAAACTTTCCCAGATTATCAATGGTGTTTAAAATAGTGAGAGGGCATCCAAAAGGCTTCATAAAACGAATGTTGGGTTTATTGCCCATCAGCAATTCATAGGGTGTCTTCATCTATGGTTTGGTGACAGAGACTCTGTTAAGTACATAACACGCAGTACTTACAGCTTCTGCCCAAAATTGAATAGGTAGATGGGAATCTGCTAGCATTGTCCTTGCTGCTTCAATCAAAGTCCTATTCTTCCTCTCTGCAACACCATTTTGCTGTGGTGTTCTAGCAATACTAAACTCCCTCTTTATGCCTTTATTTGCACAAAAGTCATCCATAAGCTTGTTCTTGAACTCAGTCCCATTATCACATCTAATACCTCTAACCTTGAGTCTTAATTAGTTTTCAAGTGCTATAATCAGTGTCTGAATAGCATCAAAGGTATCATCTTTAAAACCCAAAAAGAAAACCCAACTGAATCTACTGCAGTCATCTGTAACAACCAAACAATACTTTTTCTTATTTAAACTTGCCACAGAGACAGGTCCAAATAAATCCATATGTAACAGCTCTAATGGTTCTCTAATAGTTCTTTCCTCAAGCTTCTTGCAAGAAGCTTTGTGTTGTTTACCCTTCTTGCATGCCAAGCATGAGTGATCATTCTTGTAAGTCTTTGAAGGTAAACCTCTAACTAGATTGCCTTTGACAGTTTGTTGATATTCTTGAAATTAACATGGCCCAATCTTCTATGCCATTGATGTGCTTCTTCAGATGTTGCTTTAGCCACCAAACATGTGGCTCTTCCATAAGAATGTAGACTTTTCATGTCTAAGCTATACACATCATTTGTCCTTGGTACTCTAAGGACTACCAATTCATCATTAATAGGCTTAAAATCAGAGGAAAGGATGAGACATTCTGTGTCAGTGAATAACACAGGATGCTTTTTATCACAAATTTGAGAGACTGATAACAAGTTGAATTTAAGCTCCTTCACATATCTAACATTCTCAAAGTCGATTAGCCCTGCTTTGATAGTTCCTTTTCCAGTAATCTTTCCTCCATTGGGATCATTCCCAAATGCAACTCTTCCTCCATTAATATTTCTCAAATCAGACATGATATCTTTGTCTCCTGTTATACTCCCAGAGCAACCACTATCCACAATTAGATGATCTTTAAGCTCCTCTTCTAGGTTGCCCTGCACATAAAGAAAAGAGTTAGTGATTTTTAGGAACCCAAGCCATTACTGACTTGTGTTCCCCTTGTGGAGTTACAAACTCAAATTCTTTGAGTATGTAATTCCCACTATCTTTCAAGTGATGATCCAGAATTATCTTTTGATTTTTAGCATGTGGATTTTCAAAACTCTCTGGTTTTTCAACATAAATCTCTTTTACATGATTATTAGCTTTTTCATGTGTCACAAAAACATCAGATTCACTTTTTGTTGAAAGTACTGTGTGTCCCTCAGCAGTACCTTCCCTCTTAACCCATTCTGGTTTAACACGTGGTTCCTGTGATCTAGATCCCCTATGTGAATTGTAATACCTTTTAGGTTGATAGAGAGATCTCCTAGGATTACTATTCCAAGTAGTGTGATCAGTACCTTGTTTCTGAGCAGTACTTTGAAAAGTACTGTGAGATACTGAAGGTTTTGAAAAAGGTCTTCTCTGATGTGGATATCTGTGATCTGGTGTGAAGTTTCTGTGATTAATCCTATTTGAATTATTCCAAACTGGTTTGTGCTCTCTAGGTTTGTGGTTGGCAGATCTGTTCTTTGGAAATTTGCTAAGGTATTCTGAGTGTCGATCACAATCTTTGATTAAGTGATTAGGACTATAACACACAAAACACAGTTTTTGACCCATATGTCCAAAGTGATTTCTTCTATTTCTATGCCCGAAATTATTCTGCCTTCTTGGTGAATGATAAAACCTATTTTGACCAAAGTTATCCCCAAAAGGTTTAGCAGTACTGTTTTGAAAAGGTTTTGCAGAAGGTACTGCTTGTTTAGCAGTACTTTGTTTTAAAGGTACTGCTTGATTTTGAACATTATTTTCAACAGCTTCTTTAGGTTTTTCAGACCTAGATTGAGCTACAAGCTTCTTCCTAAACTCTAGACTATCTACTCCAAAGCGAGAAACATCAGGCCTTATGGGTTGATGACTAATGGGATGTGGGACAACATTATATCCCTTGTCTTTCTTATACTCAGGAGGTGGTTCACTCATTGAGCCCTCATTACTAGATGTATCTACATAGTTAATGAGTTCATCATCACTAGTGGTTATGTCCTCAAAATCACCTATATCCTGATCACTAGGTTGTTTTTCATCTATGTTATTAAAGTTCATACCAAAACCTAATCCAGTTCTAATGTATGCTCTTATTTGTTTTTCAACATAAGTAACATGGGACAGACCAGATTCATTCCAGGCATCAAACTTTTTTAACAGATCATCTCTCTCCTTAGTTAATTTCTCAATTTCAGCAATTTTACAGTTTAGTTTCCATTCACTAAGTTTTAACTGATAATCCTGTTGTTCATAATTTTCAGCCCAAGCCATTTCATTATTTTCATGAGTTAATATTTTGGCTTCCATAGACTCTAAAGTGATTTGATAACCTGATACCTCAGACCTAGCCCTAACACAATTATCTCTTTCAATCACATAACTGTTAAGTAATTTTAGATAAAACTCATAACAGTTTGAGCATACCTCAGAGATAGGAGACTGAGTTGGTGAAGTAGCCACCATAGCAAGAAGAACAGGATCATCTTCACTTTCTTTGCTCCAATCAAATCCTCCAAAGCCATCATTAGATTCCAAAACAGCATGTCCAGGTTCTTCTTCAAAAGCAGTGCTCCAGTCCAATGCTTCCACTGTGTCTTTAACTGCATCTTCCACTGCTACCATACAGTAAGTCACCGGTTCATCATCAAACTCTTCACTCCAGTCAACTTCTGATAACTTCTCTTGAGCAACCAAAGCCTTTGTTTCAGTAATTGGAATTTCTTTGAGCTCAAGTTTTGGCTTCTCAGATGTTCTGTTTGCTTGATACTTAGCAAACCTGCACTCCCTTGCAAAGTGACCAGTCTTTTGACAATTGAAGCATTCAATTTGGGATTTGTCAAAAGTTATTCCTTGTTTTGGTTTGAAATCAATACTTTTGCCTGTCTTCTTCATGTACTTTTTGATCCTTGCAGTGATCATAGCAACTTGCCACCTGATATCAATTTCTTCAAGTGCATCTTCTTCAATATGTGCTAGATCCTCTTCATAAGTGACAGGTAAACTGGCTTGTTGTGCAAAGAAGGAGCATACTACTTCATCTGAGTGCAAATTGGTAGGTGGTGGGGCCTGCTGAGCATATGAATGGGGGTTGTAAACAGCAGTACTTTGAGAAACAGTACTTTGAGGAGAAGCAGTACTTTTGACAGAAGTACTGCCCTTCTTTTCAGATGATAGAAAAGCTATACTGTGAGACTTAGAATTTGTTTGACCACTCATCTCATGCTCATACACCTTCAGTTGATGATAGAGATCATCAAAGTCCATGACATCCAATCCTTGTTGTCCTCTGATCATTGTAGCAATCACATGCCATGTAGACGGCAAACTCCTTAGAAACTTCAAATTAGCATCCTCAACTGACACTTCTGCCTTGTATAACTCCAACATGTTGAGGAGATTTTGAAACCTATCATATGCAGCATCAAGATTCTCTCTTTCACCAACTGTGAAAGTTTCAAACTGTTGCTTCAGCAAATTTCTGTGCATCTTCTTAGAGGCTTCATTCCCTCCAAATCAGGTTTTGAGAGCAGCCCAGAGCTGCTTAGCATCTTTAGCATCATGAAATTTGAGAAGATGACCATCTGGAATGGCAGATAAGAGAATGTTTAGTGCCTTTTCTTGATTCCTTAGGGTTGCTGCTGGTAAGACTGCCTTTGGTGCTATTGGTTGTCCAGGAACATTAATGGGTTCTGTAACTACTTCATTCCCATTTACAATTACATTCCATAGAGCATGGTTTGTAATGGCAATATACTGCCTCATCTTCATGCACCAGAGATCATATTCTCCCTTCTTGATTATTGGAATTCTGAGTGAGGTGATTGAGGGTGGTGGAACAGCTTCAGTCGACATCTTGAATATTGTTGAAGTAGGATTTCTTCCTAGTCAGAGTTTCCACACAAGCTCTGATACCACTTGTTGGATCGATATACTTTAATCAAACTAACTTTAACTAGCTTGTTAAGGTTTAATAACCTCGGATAAATCCTAAGTTATTAACAAAGAAACACTGAGCAATCTTTATCAAGTACGCGGAATTTACTTAACAAAGCTAAGAAGAATAACTTTTATTATAAAGGGCAAATGACAAAAAAATGCATCGAACTTGACACTTTTTATGATTGTGTGTAGTCAACTATTTTTTTTCTTATTGTGTGTACTGAACTTTCAAAATTCAATTATTGTGTGTATTTTGTGACCATTTTACCCTTAATTTTTTCAAATTTCGAAGGGTAAAATGGTCATTTTACATGGCAGAATAGTCACAAAATACACATAATGATCGAAATTTGAAAGTTCAGTACATACAATAAGAAAAAAAATAGTTGGCTACACACAATCACATAAAGTGTCAAGTTCGATGCATTTTTTTGTCATTTGCCCTATTATAAACTCTAAATCTGCTTATTTTGCAGATACTCTAAACAACTCTAAGATTATCGAACTTTTCTCTAACACACTAAACAATTTGTGAATTCGTAAACTCTAAAACTCATAGACTCGTTCTCTAAAATCGTATATCTAATACCAATCTAGGAGTCCTTTTATAGGCTCAAGGATATCCTAGTCGGTTTACAATTTGTATTCTTGTACGACAAATAATCTAAACATAGAATACAATACTTTCCATAAATGAATATAACAGTTCTTTGTTCTTGCAGTACTTTGACTTCATATTGCAGTACTTTGACTTTGTCTTTAGCAGTACTTTGACTCTTTGACTTCTTCCAGTACTTTGCAGCTTATAGTACTTTCATATCTTCAGTACTTTCATATCTTCAGCACTTTCATATCCCAACATTGGTTAACTGGAAAACATGTATGTGAGTTACTAAATTAGAAGCTAGACTAATTACCGCGAAAATTGGTAAAAGGCAAACTAGCATATTTTATCTAGTTGTTTTGCTTTAGCCTTTAAAGGTGCTACATACCAGTATGGGCATGGTAGGCCTGTTAAGGAAGAAATTGCATACCCAATTTTTCAAGTTAATAACATTGTTGGATAACCCATCATTCATAGAGTAGAATACACTTTTTAGTACCTTAGTAATGACTACATATGGTTCTTTAAAGGTGTAGGAAAGTAAAAAGCAAGCAAGTTGTTTTCACTGGTTATGCAACACTTACAATGTTGTCAGATTCAGTGGGAGCATTTGTGTTGCATTACTGAATAAGAAGTTATTTTATTGATTTCTAATTCAGTGGGAGCTACAAGCCTTATTTTCTGTGTAGTAACCCAGATTATCTTCAAAGATAATTACTTTCAAATTGTAGGCACTTATGTTTTTAAGGAGAGTCATGTGCGTTTCCTTACTAATCAATATAGTCCTACATCTACTTGTTATATCTATGACACAAATCATATTAATCAAATAAACGAACGTGTACGTGTTGTTTATATGCTACATGATGTTGTTCCATGCACAAGTGGGAGAAATCTTTATTGTGTGCAAGGTACAACACATATAAATATGATTTAAATGGATTCTCTTGACCGCAAGGTAAGAGAGTAACGTTCCAATAAGAATTATACATTTAAATGTGTATGATTGCCCCATTAAGAACATGTGTTAAGATGATAACAAAGACT
Organism: Chrysanthemum seticuspe; assembly: GCA_019973895.1. Lineage (NCBI taxonomy): Eukaryota > Viridiplantae > Streptophyta > Magnoliopsida > Asterales > Asteraceae > Chrysanthemum > Chrysanthemum seticuspe. The sequence continues at coordinate 243,614,567 of BPTQ01000003.1, read as the reverse complement.
ACTTTAAATATTTATGTCATTCAATATTTAATAAACACTTGTAGTTACAATTTATGTTACGTGAGAACGTGAACTAGATTGTAGCCCAAGGTTAAATATCCACGAGTCGTGAGAACGAGCATGGATGATTTTGCAGTTTCTTACGTTGAACATTTCATGGAATGACATAATTAAATGAAGTAATCTAATACTACTTTGATTTTAAGTATTTATGTATTCGTTGAATGACTTAAATATATGTAGTATGAATTAACTTGAAATTATTAATTGAAACCCGAAGTGGTGTTCATAATTACTTTAATTATACATGTTTATGATTTTTTTGTAAAGTCACAAACATGAAGTCTTTTAATACAAGACTTACAATATAAAGTAAGACGTTAACTTGCTATGTTTTAAGACATATGCATGAAGTCAATGAGTTGATCAATGACTTATAACGTATAGTGGGATTATAACTGTTATCTCTTTTGACTTGGTCAAGAATACTTGTGTTATAATGCATGCAATTGACTTGGTAATTCTATTGTACCATTAAGTTTTACTTTGTTGGTAAATAGATTAGCCAAAGAGTAGATGGTTATCTTAAATATTGTTAGATTATCTTACAATATTAATTCTAATGAAATACCATAGTTTTTTGGTATGTTCAGTTAGAAGAATCAAAATTTATTGGCATTGTTTGATTCAAGATAACTATAGTTTCTTCCAAAAGTTGTCAAGGTTAGTAGATTGAGTATACATTAAATATACTCAATAATACTCCAACCTAGAAGATTAATAAGACACCATTTGTTTATGGAATGTGATGAATTACATTAAGTCTTATAGTGAAGTTCTGAATTTGTTAAACTACTTGTAAAGTGGGTTGTAACAAACTAATGTCAGGAACTGTAAATGTTTTCTGTAATATCCCAAAAGAGAACAATGTATTGTTGCTCTACTTGCTAAACTATTTAAAGGTAATATTTAAATTGTTAAAGGCAAGTGGGAGTTTTGTTTAGATCTTGAAAGATTAAATTACAAAATACATAATCTTCTGAAATACACTAGCAAATATCATGATGAGGCTAAACATGTAAATGAGAGACCTCAATATGATGGAATTGTCATTCATAGATCCGTAAGGATATCTTAGATATTTAATATGCTGAGGATTATGAGTTACAGGATCATGGTAAGCATGTTAATCATAATGATGAAATTACCAAATGTTGAATTGTGGTAAATCAATCATACTATGAATGTAGAGATGATGTCCATAAAGATAATCAACTTTAGATACTTGGTTTATCTTAATGAAGATGATTTTCTTCAAAGGATGAAAACCCTAGTGGTTTAAATCTTTGTGTAGAAATCATATGGACAATATTGTACACGTATTTAATGTATGTCTAGTGATAATAATATTAATCATACTTAAGCAATTAACTATGATTGAATATTCTTTCTTAGATACATTAAATAGAAGTATAAAGATTATAATTATCATACTTAGTTTCATTGATATGAAATTTTGACAATAAATATCAAAACTCTTTGTTTTGGAATTACTTTTGCGAGGACGATAAGTAATGCAAAGGAGTTTTTATGAATTCAAATAATCTTTGAATATGTACAAACTGCAAGAATCCATGAATGGATATATGCATGCATCTAGGAGATGATTCTTATGTTTAATATTAAATCCATGTTTGATTTAATAATTAAAATAAGATAGCTCATAAGTATTTCTGAAAGCTAGTGGGAGTATTATTTTTATTTTCTTAAATCTTATATGTTGTATGGGCAACTACATTCCACCTAAATTAAGTTTTAGTTGGGAATGAAACTTCGTTTGTAAGATTTGGAAATAAGACATACAACCTTGGAATATATGTTTATTATTATAAACATATGCGGTAAATAAATGAGTCTAATAGAACATGATGGATATGTAATGAGATCTTAAAGTCTAACTTGAAGATTCATCATGTACATCATGTTGTAAGATTGTTGTGTCATGCTTGATTACAAGATGATTTAACAACATTGTAATATTTATGTTTGGATTTAGAATTGCATTCCTCAGCCTGGAGTTGCTCCCAGATTCTATACAACAATTGTTATGTAATTGTTATAGTCAACAAACTTGAAGTTTGAATGGCACCAAACAAATAGTATTCAAAGTTTACGGATGTTTAAAGAGCATATTGTTGTATACAATGATGCTAGTATAATTGAGATGACACTCAATTGTAGTCACGGTATCCTTGATGATGACCATGTTGACTAGTTACGCTCAACTAAGAGCATAGTTGCATTATACATTAAAGAATAAAGAATGCTTTAAACTTTAAAGTTTTGAAAGATGATTGTCATAAAAGGGTGGTTCAGGTTATCACGCACCTTGTGGAATGTTATGACAATATCAAGATATGTGTAAACACATACAAGAAATTCACTTATTGAATTCTTGAAATAAGTATTCTCAAAATTCCTATAGATCAAAGTTAGTTGAAATTATGCCCTGTCAACAAGTATGATTATCATGACTTGAGGCAAAAATTCATTAACTAAGTATTATCATGCATTGATCTATTTAGTATTTGGATAAAGGATGTTAAACAACTATTATTTATAATGAATTAAAGTACTTTATACGTTTAATTTCATTTATAATATTGTATCCTGTATTTGCATGTTTAAATCCTTGAATAACTTAAGTTATTCTAAATAGTCCGTTGTCGATCAATAACATGGGAATGATATTGAATTAAGACAAATCTGAGTATTGGTTAGAATATACTTGAAAGTATATTGATGCGTAGCATGACTAATTTCAGATGATATTCAATGGATTGAGTATAGGACTTATCCCAACCACATGATGGTACTTTATGGATCTTAGTCATTAAGTACATCATGAATATTTATCCTCTGACTTGAGATACCAGAGAAATGTCATGGATGTAGTGCATTTCTGTAAGGCAATCTAACGCTATACGTAACTGGTAGCTATACGGGTTGTTTTCAGAAGTGTTGCGAAATTTATGAATTCTGCTCGTAGTCAAAACGGGATTTGTTTCCTTCAAATTTATTTTGAAGTATAATACTGCTGGGCCCCTCGTAGGGTTGTCAAGATGTTTGCATGGCCATGCCCAAGGTCTTCTGGAATGTGTTCAGAAGGATTGGTAATCTTGATCAATCATATAAAGCGAGAAACATAATAGTTAATTAAGAAATGAGTGAGATCCATATTCTTATTAACATGGTATTAGAAACAAAAGGATAAGTATGATGATAAATCATCAAAAGGTTTTTCCAGGAAACCATACTCGAGTTGTTCTGGGGTCATTGGCGTGTGTTGCTAGATGCTAACCAATGTCATTACGCATACTAAGATATCTCCAAGTGGGAGCTGTTGGTTTATGGATATATTTAATATGTGTATGACCGGATTCGAACTCGAGATCACGAGATTGCACACTTTACGTATGAGACTCGATGTTTTAATAATTAATATAAAATATTATGTTTAATTATTAAATTCACAATAAACGACTAAACGAGCGATAAGCACTTATCGAAAGTGACTATCGGTCGTTAAATGTCAACGGGATATGAAGAAAAGTAAACAAGCCAAGAGACGGTTTTAGGAACCCTCTTTTGGGCTTGTTTTTGGCCGAAACTATGGAATCCCACATCGAAAACCATAGTAAACTTGACATCTACCATAAGGCTATAAATACATCCCCATGTATTCATCATTTGGTACACTTGATTTCATAAGAAGGCCAAACTTCTTCTTTTCTTTCCTCTTGTTCTTGGTCGACGAGTGAATCCCCATTGTAAGGGATTTACGAGTGACCTTGAGCATAACAAAGGTGTTTGGTTATTCTATTGTGATCAAGAACTAGCATTCGCATCGAATCGCTAATAGTACGTGTGTACAAAAACGTGGTGTAACACACTATTGTTACATCAATTGGTTTGAATTGAAAACCGGTAAGGGTCAATTCGTTAAACCACATAAACCCTAATTAGGGTTCTTGAATTGAAGAGATCTACCAATTGCAAGAGGTACGTTACGCATCTTTCAGTTATTTAATTATTGTTATGATTCCAAGTCTTCCGCTGTGTACTCTGTGGTGTCTATATGATTCTATTTGTTTTCATATATCTTAAACTCAACACATTAGTGATAATGTAATCTATTTAAGATCCAGAAAATTACTATGCTTGTTAAGTATGGTTTCAGAAATCACTTAAGCGGTTTGTGTCATTCTGAAGGTCGTTTTTGGCCTAAGTCGTGCTGATGGCCGGTTGTACAAGTTGTTTTGAGGGGTTGTTTTAGGTAAGGAATTTCAGGGCAAGGTCGGGTTAAGGTGTGCGACTTTGTTGGTCGATTCCCTTTTTGAGGCATTAGTTTCATCAAAGGTCGTTGAAGCAAGGTGGAGGGTTAAGGGTCAAGACCTGTCGTTTTAGTAGAGGTCGTTTTGGTAGGTGATGTTCATACAACCAATGTATTTTATTAGTCAACCGTTCGGATTGTATGGCTACAACCGTTTTATTTGTGGTTCCAGGGGTTACGCATCAGGTGGTTGGTGGTCGGTTCATTCTATCGAGTTATTGTGACTGACCAAACAACTAAGATCTACAAACATAAAAACAGTTGGACTATCATAAAGGTCAAACTGCAGTACTATCTTATAAAGGATGTTCAAGTGTAAAAGATAATGTTCGATAATAAAACAGGTTCTGATGGACGTATAAGAGCAGTTTAATAACATACAAGGCTAGTTTCAAATACTATCCATGTACGTTTGGAATAGATACATAACAAATGACCCGACAGTTGACTTCTCACAAAAAGTCAAACTGTTATCTTGTAATGTGTTTTACAAGAACTTTTTAAAGCAAGACATTATGAATAGCACTCTGATGTTTTCAGTAAGAACAATGAAACAAGTAAGCACAATGTACTTGATAAAGAGTATGTCATCAATGTCTGTATTTCTTGTTTAAGATCTCATCCGTACTTCCCTCTCATTTTGAAACAGAACTTGACTTTGTTTTTTCTAGATATTCGAGAAAATCCATAATCACAGGATCAGTCCAAGAAGCTCCAAAGGGAGCTTCATCGCCCGCAACCCATGCTAAGTGCCCACCTTTAGGTGTAACAATCAGCATACAGTTTGGATTATCCTGAACCAACATCAAGTAGTAAATGTCAAAATATATCGCTTCTTATATACGAATCAGTTATTGGTGTCAACATAAGTAAAGTAAGGTCTTATATTGGGTAACACTTAATCAACTCATAAATTATTAATACCTCAATATCTTCACGAGGAATTCCTTTATTAGGGGCAATGGGATCATTTGCAGCCTGTAAATCATAGAGCAGTGCATTCAGTAACTTATAGTTTAATGAATATATGTGCTTTGTTAATAAACTTATTTATGGAAAACTACCTGGATGCAAAGTAGAGGTGTGCGTACATGCTTTATAGAATTTGAGCTGCTTGATTTCAAGTAGTAGTCATCCACTGACTTGAAACCGAAAGAGACTGAAAATGGCATATAGTTCTTTAAGAAATGAACTTTTATAATTATGTGGTTCATATAGTAGAACAATGTGTACCTCGTGTGAATGAGTCATCAAATTCTCTAACGGATTTACTATTAAGAGCGGCTGGAATATTATAATCGCCTTCTATTCCGTCAAACATACTAGCATGTCTGCAAATATATGCAAGTCATATTACTGACACTGCTTGTTTGTTGTGGTCAAAATGACTCTTATTAATTAAAACACTTAACATTTAGGGATGAGCAAGGGTATCTCACTAAACGAATGAAATCATGACCAGAAAATGACTCATTTGACTGCAAAATACATACCTTCTGAAGATTTTAGACAGTGAAGCTCCAAGAATCTTGTCATAAACATTGTTAAAGCCCTTATGAAAGCCCTCATCTGTAAGGACCAAATTGAAAGGATTACCCAATGACACCGCACCAGAAAGGAGACACCTATCGCCTTCCTGCAATTGTATGCATACATTGTAAAGGATGTTCAAAATATAGCCAATTGGCAGAATTTATGGGTGAAGCAACAAAAGTAAATGACAAAAAAGGCATTTCTTGTGTATTACCTGACCCAAATACCGAACAAGAATGTTTGCTCCAAGAGACCAACCTGCAGCATATAAATTTGCTTCTGGGTATCGAGAAGAAAGTTCCACTACTACTTCACCAATATCTCCCGTAAATGATGCCGAATAAAACTGTGAGAGAAGGTTTCATGAATAAATTTATTAAATACAAGCAACCTTTTACATTGTCCTTTCACACAACCCTTTTCTAAATTTATGGACTTATATAAGCATAAGCTCAAGTTGATAAAGCTCATAAGATCAGAAAGGTGAATTTTATGAGCTTCTCAAAATTCAAATAAGTATATCAATTAGTAAAACATGGTAATACAAACACCCCCTTAGTGCAACTTTTTGGCATGTTGTTTGGTTATGAAATGTTTGATTACAACAATACTTGTTTTATAAAAAAAACATAAGGAAGATACAGCCGGAAACCAGAAAATAATGTTGTTAATAATGATCGATACCTTAGGTGTGATGACAGGGCTGTTACCACAACCACGGCTGTTAAAAGCCACAACGCGCCAACCTTTATTTCTTGCTCTCAATAGCATATGTTTTATGTATGCCTCGCCACTTCCTCCTGTCAACCCTGCCTATAACCATCCATCATGTCATTATTATGTAACAGTATATAAATGCAACACACGGTATAATAGTTGTAAATAGACCCCTTTGGAACTAAAATCTGTGCTCTAATATTTCCAACCCGTTAACATAAATAAGTCTATTTGGTTATCTTTTATCACTGGTAGAATAAAAATGTACAATGGGTTAAACGGATCGAAAATCTAAAATAAAATTTTCGGAGGGTCAAGCAGTTCAAAATATACAAGCCAGTGTTGTAAAAAGCAGCCTAGGCGGTCACTTACCGTGGCGATTTGAAGCTAGGCGGATGAATTAGGCCTTTTGGTCAAAAGGCGGTCAACATCCCGCCTAGGCGGGTCAAATCGGGCTAGGCGGTCAACACTTTAAAAACTTCAAATTTGAGTTTTTTTAACCAAAGTTACCCCTCCTTTCACACACTATGACCAAATACGCCTATAAATCTACAATTGGAACGATTCATGATGATAAAAACACAAATATCACAATTAAAAACACATTATGTCATTATGTGTTTGTTCAATTGAGTTGTTGTCAACATGTGTGTTTTAGTTTTAGTAAATAAATGTGAATATGATATGTTGATAACAATAAATAATGCATTAACTTAAGGGTGAGCATATGACCCGAACGGACCGGACCGACCGAAGGACCGACCGGACCGACACGGACCGACCACATTCGGTCCGGTCCGCGGTCCCGGCTTTTGGGCTAATTGGTCCTCGGTCCGGTCCGGTCCGGACCAAAACCGACGAATTTGGTCTTGTTGGACCGGACCGACCGAAAGACCGACCGGACCGGTCCAGACCGACCACATTCGGTCCGGTCTCGGTCTAGGGTTTATGCCGAAATCGGTTTTCGGTCTGGTCCGGTCTTGGCCGGTCCGGTCCGGTCCGGTTTTTGGACCATGCACACCCTAATATTAACTATAACATCAATGATGCGAACCATAGTGTTTTATGTTAAAATATACTTATATATATTTAAATTTATTAATATACATTTAATTTTAATTTTTTTATATAGAAAAAATCAATCCGCCTAGGCGGCTAGACGCTAGAAGGTGGTCGACCACCCGACTAGCGCCTAACGTTTTTTGCAATACATACTAGCTAAAAGGACCAATCAAATGAGTTTATTTCCTAAAACAAGATTAGTCAAAAAAAAATATGCTAGCATTGAAACATACCAGCAAAATGAGAATAGGAGACTTGGGAGACAAGCAACTATTGTCACCAGCAACCCAATCAAGAGAGACGACACCGTTGTCTTTCATCCTAAGACACTCACGTCGAAACCTAACATATGGGATCGACCTCAGTTTGTTAGCAAATATTGTTTCCACGTGAGTGTTGGAACATATCACAGGATATGCGTCGTAGGGACGGTCTAGAGTGGTGAAAGCTGGAAGAAATGAATCCAAAGCTCCACCGCTGACTTCGAGAGAAGGGTGGACAGACATGGTTGCAAGAGTTTCAGATTGTAGAAATGATGAGATCAAATATGTAACATGTTTATTTATACATGGATAGTATCATAACAGAATCTTGTATGAACCTTCTGTTTTTGTCAAAGTCAACTATCATTAAACTCCTTCACAGTTTTTTATCTATCTTGTTCAACACATGGGAAATAAATAAATTGGACTGCTTGGATCTCGTGTTATACATTATATTATACCAACTTTGACTGATTTTATTAATACAAAAGCCACTTTTTGTTATCGTGTGTAGTTTTTTTTTTTTTTTTTTTTTTTCTTTCCTCGCTATTATAACACGAATATTTTGAATTCCTGCCATCGTGTGTATTTTGTGCCATGTAAAATAACCTTTTTACCCTTCAGCGGTTACAAAATATAAAGGTAAAATGGTTATTTTACATGCACAAAATACACACAATAGCAATAATTCAAAAAGTTTGTGTTATAATAGCACAGGTAATTGAGGATTTTTTGAAGACAGCAGAATCATACACACTTTTGAACCAAACTAATAAAAAGACAGTTGACTATGTCAAACTGTGATCACGGAATATAAATAACGAGTGTGGAAACCCGCGCGATGCAGCGGGATTGGCTTCAAAGGACTTACTTTATAGCGACACTTAAACCTTAGGGACTAATTTTGCCAGGTTGCTATAGTTAGCAATACAGGACTTACCTTGCAACGTCGCTTAAACCTTAGGGACTATTTTTGCCAGATTGCTATAGATAGCAATTAATGATGCAAGACTTATTTTGCAGCGCCACTTGAACCTCAGGGACTTTTTTTGCCAAGTTGTGAAACTTAGCATTTAATGCTTGTGTTTGCGAAGCAACCATGTACGCTTTTTAGTATATAGACTAGAAAGTTGCTTAAAGTCGATATACGTAAATTTCGACCTTGTAAATACTTCAATGCTAACTCATTAGTGGTGGTGACCAAGTCTTACGTTAAAGTCAAAATATTGACTTTGAGTAGTCAACTTGCCTAATTTTTTATTTTTTGGAACATTATCAATTTGTCTAATTTGAGTGTGACCTTTTCGAGATTTATTCTTTGGCTCGTGATTACAATCTAGAATGTTAACCAGACTATTTAAAATTTTTAATAATTGATATCCAGACAATCTAGAATGGGCACACTGAAGAGACTTTATGAAATAAAAGATCGGGGGTCGAGTCTCGGCTCGTCTGACTCTAGGTGGTGCTCCTTTGGACCAGGAGAGCTGCCAAAGCTATTCTTTGTGAGGTAAACAATGATTGGTGTAAAAAGACACTCGGGATCAGGATGTTCCCGTCAATCTACACTTTTTTTTTGAAATAATTGATATGAGTTGAGAAATACAAGTTTAGGGCATGATAAGAAAATGATACCACGTATATAAATGCCGAGTTTGAATAACTCCTTGAAAGTGAAAGAAGGTGAGTTGCTATAAGTTGTGATTACATTTTATCATATGTAAGTATTATCTTTTACATAATAAAATAAACATGTAAGATGTCATCTAGTAAAAACGAGTGTAGAAACCCGCGCGATGCAGCGGGATTGACTTTAAAGGACTTACTTTGTAACGACACTTAAACCTTAGGGACTAATTTTGCCAAGTTGCTATAGATAGCAATTAATGCTACAGGACTTACTTTGTATCGTCACTTAAACCTCAGGGACTGTTTTTGCCAAGTTGTGAAACTTTGCATTTAATGTTTGGACTTACTTTGTAACGACACTTAAACCTCAGGGACTGTTTTTGCCAACTTGGGAAACTTTGCATTTAATGTTTTGTTTGCTACGGTAACCTTTTGGGAAACTTTGCATTTGATGTGTTGTTTGCTAGAGTAACTTGTACGCTTTTTAGTATATAAGAAGAATACAATGATGTGTTTTACAATGATGGGGTTTACAATACGAATGTTGAAACAAGACAGGCTATTCACTTGATTAAGATTGAGCCATTAATGTCACAGACCTTAACCTGTCTAGCTATTTCTGTGATAAAGATTTGATCTTTACTGCAGAGTTCACCGTAACATGTAGGTATAATCCTTCATTTTGAGATAGAGATTGATTTTGTCTTTTCTAGATGTTCGAGAAATTCCATCACCACTGGATCAGTCCAAGGAGCTCCAAAGGGAGCTTCATCGCCCGCAACCCATGCTAAGTGTCCACCTTTAGGGGTAACTATCAACATACAGTTTGGATTATCCTGGACCAGCATCAAGTAACAATATGTCAAATCTTATCTCTTTTTATAATTACTATGAAAAGTGAAACCAAGCTGTGCAATTAGAATCATTTATCCAATTAATATTGACGAGGAGTATTTCCGTTATTTCACTGTACCACATGGACAACTTACGTACTTTAATTAGTTTGTTAACTCCACATAAGTAGGGTCCTTGCATCGTCTAAAATTAAATTAAAATTGATTAATACCTCGATATCTTCACGAGGGATTCCTCTAGCAGGGGCAATGGGGTCATTTGCAGCCTGTAAATCATGGAGTGATGCATTCAGAAAATTTTAATTTAATGAATAACCATGTAATGATAATAAGTTGATATATAAAATATTACCTGGATGCAAAGTAAAGGTGTGCATACATGCTTTATAGAATTTGAGCTGCTTGCTTTTAAGTAGTAGTCATCCACTGATTTAAAACCAAAAGCGACTGCATAAACTCAAATAGTAAGAAGTGAGTTTCCATGACTATACAGTTAAGATTTTACAAATAAAATGTACCTCGAGTCAGTGATTGATCAAATTCCCTAACGGATTTACTATTAAGAGCTATTGGAATATTATATTCGCCCCCGATATCTTCAAATAATAGAGCATGTCTGCAAATAAAAGTCATATTAGTGACACTGATGTTTATTGGGGATAAAAGTACTAAAGCTCACAAATGAGTACATAAATCTCAAAGTGACTGCATAACCTACCTTCGGAAAATTTTAGACAGTGAAGCAGAAAGAACTTTGTCATAAACTCTATTAAAGCCCTTATGGAAGTCCTCATCTGCAAGGACCAAATTGAAAGGATTACCCAATGACACTGCACCAGAAAGAAGACAACTTTCGCCTTCCTGCAATGACATATACAATTGTAAATGAAATCCCGAAGTATTTTTGTGATCATTGATAAAAGACATTTCTTGTGTATTACCTGACCCAAATACCGAACAAGAATGTTTGCTCCAAGAGACCAACCAGCAGCATATAAATTTGCATCTGGATATCGAGATGAAATATGCACAACCACTTCACCTATATCTCCCACAAATGATCCCGAATAAAACTGCAGGAGAGTTTCATTATTAAATTAACTAAATACACACAACTCTTTAGACACACAACCCTTTTGTAAAAGCTACTTGCAATGTTTTCGGCATTTTGTCTAGAGTTGAACTGTTTGACTATCAATAGCACTTGTTTTTTTAATGAAAAAAGTATACAATCTGCAACTAGAAAATTATGTCGTTAATAATGATTGATACCTGAGGTGTAATTACAGGGCTGTCACCACAACCACGGCTGTTAAAAACCACAACACGCCATCCCTTGTTTCTTGCTCGTGATAGCATATGTTTTATGTATGACTCCCCACTTCCTCCTGTCAACCCTGCCTGCAACCATTGATCATTTCATTAGTAATAATGGACTTAAATTCTAAACAACTACATAGTGATTCGCTTGACAATTTCAACACATTAATTTAGAATGTCGTTTTGGGTTATGTTATATACGTAATAACCAAAAAATTACACTAAATTTGTAATAGCTAAAGAAAATGCTGAATGGGTCGAATGGGTCAAATGGGTAGAAAATCGCCAAAGCATATTTATCTCTAACGAGTAAAACATTGTATTCGAAGAGCTTAGAGATCGTCACTTAGTGAACGCCCCATAATTATTATGAAAACTATATGTGATCAGTAGAGGGGAATATATACCAGCAAAATAAGAATAGGAGACTTGGGAGACAAACTGCGATCATCACCAGCAACCCAATCAAGGGAAACGACACCGTTGTCTTTGGTCCTGAGACACTCACGTCGGAATCTGACATATGGGGTTGACCTTAGTTTATTAGCAAAGATAGTTTCCACGTGGGTGTTGGAACAAACCAAAGGATATGCATCATAAGGACGGTCCAGAGTCGTGAAAGCTGGAAGAAATGAATCCAGAGCTCCACCACTGACGTCGAGAGAAGGGTGGACAGACATGGTTGCAGTGATGATGGTTTAAGGTTATGAAAATGTTGGAGAATGTAATACAACAAAGGATGGCGTGATGAACTATGCATGTATGTGTTAAAACATAATCATCTTTTATCAGTTTATGATGTTTTGTATTCTTTGATAGTCAACAATCAACTGCTTTATTCACAGTTCCACTTAATAAAAAGGTCTAAATTCTATGATTATTTTATTCCTTGAGTTGAATGAGTCATAAAAAAGTTAGTTAGAGGAGATAACAAGTGTGTATGCTGTGGCGCACAAATGTCCATATTATGCTGCGCACAAAAATGCTTTCCCTGGTTTAGTTTTGGCCAAAAATTTAAGAACACTTTTTATTCTTTCCCTGGTTGCAGTGATGATGGTTTAAGGTTATGAAAATGTTGGAGAATGTAATACAACAAAAGATGGTGTGATGAATTATGCATGTATGTGTTAAAACCATGGACGGAGCTTCTTAGGGGTTGTGGCCCCCCCAAATCTAGGACCACTAAGCATTACAGTATTTTTTTTTGTAGTTTTGTATATAATTTCTAAAATAATAGTATAAATGTAAAATAATTATAGGTTTGGCCTCCTCAAAATTATTACGACTATATTTCGGCTCCTCCAATAATATTTCCTCAGTTCCTGGTTAAAACATAATCATCTAATATGATGTTTTTTTTTTTCTTTGATAGTCAACAATCAACTGCTTTATTCACAATTAAGTCTAAATTGATATTTTTATTCCTTGAGTTGAATGAGTCAGAAAAAAGTTAGTTAGTGGAGATAAAAACAAAAAGGACAGGCCAACAATAACCTATGTTCACATGTCATTCCAAAGAATGCTTAGTTTGTCATTCCATAATGTTCCTTCTCAATGTCTAGTAGTTTTTAGTTTAAACCTTGTGCAACCTTCTAATGTAACTTTTGAACCATTGTATTTAGAGAAACTTACACGCAGAGTCATTATATGAGTACCGTATTACAAAGATGTTCACCAAACAAAACAATTACCAAAATGTGTCTCCCGGGCCACAAAAAGTGTGTATGCTTGTGGGCCGGACACATGTTCCCACCGTAGCTCGACTCTTCATCAAGGTGCGCGTAATTATTGGATTTAGGCAAGTGAGTGTGGCGCACATTATTTGGGTCCGTGGCGCACAAAAATGTCCATGTATTTTTGGGGCACTTTATGCTGCGCACAAAAATGCTTTCACTGGTTTAGTTTTGTCCAAATATTTAAGAACACTTTTTATTCTTGTATATTTTCTGTTTTTGTTCCTTTTAATACCAATGCTGTTTTATCCACCAAATTTCAGCTACAACCATCTCAAATGAAACATAAACCATAACCTGTACAAGTAAGTTCACGTTACTACTTTCCCGGTGCACAAAATCAACCCTTTGCATAAGATATGTGTGCACCAGTACAAGTGGCCCATTTTGATTGGGCAAACAAGGTTGGTGCACAGGTGCACCAAAATAATGTGTGCCACACTATTTTGCCTAAATCTAATAAATACACACACCTTGATAAAGTGTCGAGCGGCGCACAAGCACGCACACTTTTGTGGGCCGGAAGAGACATTTTGTAATTAGATGTGTTTGGTGGACGTTTTGGTAATACAGTATCCGTATTATGACTCCGCCGTAATTTTCTCTTGTATTTAACCTTCTAAGAATCGTGTCATGGGTGCAATTTTTGTTTTTTCAATGATCAAACGTATTTACGTTTAGCTGTTAAAAGAAAGATGATTATTGCACACAGCAAAATCATACACACTTTTGAAGGAAACCAAATAAAACAACAGTTGACTTTTCCTCTAAAAAGTCAAACTGTGATATTGGAATTCAGATAATGTGTATTACAAGGATATCGAAGTAAACACATTATGAATATCTTTCTGGGGTTTTACAATAATTATGTTCAAACAAGAAAGATATTCACTTGATAACGATTGAGCCATCAATGTCACAGATCCTAGACGAGAATGTTTTATGTCTTTGACAACGATTAGTGTAGAGTTGACGGTAACATGTAGGTACATTCCTGTCATTTTGAGACAGAAAATGATTTTGTTTTTTCTAAGTGTTCCAGAAAATCCATAACCACGGGATCAGTCCAAGGAGCTCCAAAGGGAGCTTCATCGCCAGCAATCCACCCCAAGTGCCCGCCTTTAGGTGTAACAATCAACATACAGTTTGGATTCTCCTGAACCAATATCAAGAAACAACATTTCAAATTCTGATCTCTTTTTATTGTGAAATACAGAATAGTTATTGAAATTAAGTTACAGAAATTGTTCTTGCAGTATGGTTAAAATAACAAAATTGTCCATCGTCAATACTATTTGCATAAATGGTCTTTCGTCCCTTGTCCATTAACCTTTAGGGGACAAGAAGGAAAAAAATTACATACTTGAGAACCAAAGGTGAAAGCAACCTGTGCAAACCATATGCAAATAGCCTCGACGATGACGATTTCCCTTATGTTCACCAAACCACATGGATGATTTATTTATTTTACGGAGTTATTTATGTTCACATAAGTGGGCTCGCACCACAGCTAAAATAAACTAATTCGTTAATACCTCGATATCTGCACGAGGGATTGCTCTAGTTGGGGAAATGGGATCATTTGCAGCCTGAAAAACATGGAGTAATGCATTCAAGAACTTCTAATTCATGAATAAATATGTTTTGTTAATAAACTGACTTATAGAATATTACCTGGATGCAAAGTAAAGGCGTGCATACATGCTTTATAGAATCCGCGCTACTAGATTTCAAGTAATAGTCATCCGCTGACTTAAAACCAAAAGTGACTGCAAATATGCAAATAGTTCTGTAAGAAGTGAGCTTCCATATTCATATATATACAGTTCAAATAGTATAAAAATGTTCACCTCGCGTCAACGATTCATCAAATTCTCTAATGGATTTACTGTTACAAGCTGCTGGAATATTATAATCGCCCTCTATCTCTTCAAATAGAAGAGCATGTCTGCAGATAAAAGTCATATCAGTGAAACTGCTGTCTATTGTTAAATATAGAAAAACCTACTAATCTTCACGAATGAATACATAGATGATGTGAATATTGGAACCTGAACATGACTTACCTTCTGAAGTTTTTTGATAGAGAAGCGGAAAGAGTTTTGTTATAAACTCGTTTAAACCCCTTATGAAAGTCCGCATTTGCAATGACCAAATTAAAAGGATTACCCAATGACACCGCACCAGAAAGGAGACAGCTTTTGCCTTCCTGCAGTGACATGTACAATCCTAAATTAAAACAACGGACTTGTGTCATTATTGCCAATAACGATACAAACATATGAATTTTGTCCATAAACTAGCACCGAGCAAATGCTAAAAGCAATTAGCAGATACATGGGTTAAGCAACAGAAGTAATTGATCAAACGCAGTTTTTGTGTATTACCTGACCCAAATATCGAACAAGAATGTTTGCACCAAGAGACCAACCAGCAGCATATAGATTTGCATCTGGGTATCGAGAGGAAATATGCACTACTGCTTCACCAATATCTCCCGTAAATGATGCAGAATAAAACTGTGGTAGAAAGTTTCATGAATAAACAAAATAAATGCATAAAATCCTTTACATTGTCTGATTACGCACAACCCTTTCTAAGTTGTTTGCAATGATACCTTAGGTGTGATTACAGGGCTATCACCACAACCACGGCTGTTAAAAGCCACAACACGCCATCCCTTGTTTCTTGCTCTCAATAGCATATGTTTTATGTATGACTCCCCACTTCCTCCTGTTAACCCTGCCTGCATACCATTCATCATTTCATGGATACCTTACTATTATAAGTTACGTTATATAAATGCAACACAAGTATGATCCCGCCCACCCTCTCTCAATGGTGAGGGCACCTCATTAGACCCCTCACAGAACCTAAATTGTTAGAAGCTTAACTCTGTGTTCTGATCTCCAACCCAGATATTAAATAAAAACATACTGGTTAGACTTGACAATTTCGACCCATTATCTTAGAATAAACTGATATGGGTTGACCAAAAAGGTCAATGGGGTCAAACGGCTCAAAACAACCTAAACATAAAAGGAAATCAATCAAATGAGTTCAATCCATAAAACATCTTAAACCAATTATACAAAAAACTATATTATTCTTAAATTAATCGAACATTGTTAATTCATTTATGGATTCGTCACTTAGTCAACAACTCAAAGTCCCATAATTACATTAAGAAATTTGTATGTGATCTAAAGAGGGGAATATATACCAGCAAAATAAGAATAGGAGACTTGGGAGACAAGCACTTATCATCACCAGCAACCCAATCAAGGGCGACAACGCCATTGTCACTGGTCCTGAGAATCTCGCGTCGGTACCTGACATATGGGCTTGACCTGAGCTTACTGGCAAAGATAGTTTCCACGTGGGCATTGGAGCAAACCAAAGGATATGCATCATAAGGACGGTCCAGAGTCGTGAAAGCTGGAAGAAAAAAATCCAGAGCTCCACCCCTGACCTCGAAACAAGGGTGTACAGACATGGTTGCAGTAGTGAAGGTGGTCTAAGGGTATGACAGTATTAAAACATGATCATCTTTCATAAGTCAGATAGTCAAAAATCAACTGCTTCTTTCACAATTTTAAATTTGTTTCCTATAAACTATATTGGATTTCTTGGATCCCTTGTTATATTTAATACTCTTAATAATTTTCAATGAATTAAAGGTGTGACTTTTATGATATTTTATTCCTTGTGTTGGATGAGTTAAAAAATGGTTGGTTAGAGGTGATATAAACAAGAAGGTACGCCAAGAATAACAATAATTCCAACAGATGTTTAGTTTGTCACTCAATGATGGTAGGGTCATCACTTTTCAATGTTTAGTAGTTTTCGGGTTAAGATCTTGTGCAACTATGGACAGACCTGGGATTTTGAAATGGGTGTTGCACAAATTTTTTCGGGAGTTGCATGTATAAAGAACTTTTGGGTTAAACTCAAGTTCCACTATAAAAAATTATGTAGCAAAAAATATTACCGGGAGTTGCATGTATAGGAAAACGACACATTTTGGAAAAAAAATTAAACTTCGTGATTCAAAATTGGGTGTGTCCCGTGCCACACCCGGCTCCCACTTGGGTCCGTCCCTGTGTGCAACCCCTTAGTAACACATGATACAACCACACATACTAGTCTGTAGTGTGTGAAGCCGTTTTATGTTGTACAAATCACCTCCCTTTTTGTATGCTAATAATATAGGCATTCGTGCATTTTTATTTCTTAGTTTCACTTGGATGTTGATAAATTGGTTTTGACAGAAGTATACAAGTTGTTCATTAACATACAATTATCCAAATGTAGTTTCAAATTATGTACAACTTTATTATAAGATTCAAAACAAATAAATCTAGAAAACTATGGAAGCAAAAATCGTACTGTGGTCTCGGAATTCAAATAATGTCTTTTACAAGGACTTTAAAGCAAAGACATTATTATGAATACTTTATAGTTTATAGGGTTTATAACTTTATATTAAGAATTAAAATACAAGAAATGTGAATTACTTGATAGGGATGTCATCTTTATTTAACAGTAGTGTGTAATGAGTTGTTATTTTCCATTGATTTCAAAGCAGATTCTGATTTATAGTTATTGTTTTCTAGATACTCTAGAAAATCCATCACCACCGGGTCAGTCCAAGGAGCTCCATAGGGAGCTTCGTCGCCTGCAACCCATCCCAAGTGCCCGCCTTCAGGTGTAACTATCAACATACAATTTGGATTATCCTGAACCAACATTAAGTAACAAAATGTTAAGATAATTGCACGAGTAACATTCAATCAACTGATTCAACTCATTAATGTATTTGGCTCAAATGATGAAACTGAAACATGCCTTAATATCTTGATGAGGGATTCCTCTAGCAGGAGCAATGGAGTCATTTGCAGCCTGAAATTCATGGTTCAATGCTTTCAGAAACTTAATGAGCATAATCAATCGCTTAAGCCCAAAAAAACTAATTTGTTATGCAGTTGCTGAGGTTGATGGTTTGAAAGTACAGATTACCTGGATGCAAAGTAAAGGCTTGCGTACATGCTTTATAGACTCTGCACTGCCCGATTTCGAGTAGTAGTCATCAACCGATTTGAAACCGAAAGAAACTGCAAAAATATGCAAATGGGGCTGTAAGAAGAATGCGTTCATGTTCATCAAGTATCAATAGTAGGAAATGTGTACCTCGTGTTAAAGCTTCATCAAATTCCCTAATAGTTTTACAATTGGCAGCAGCTGGAATGTTATATTCATCACTCATTTCTTCAAACAGAAGAGCATGTCTGCAAACAGTTTGTTGTGTTATTTGTCACTTTTAGCGGAAAAATTAATCAATGGATGAACGCCGGTTTACTTTAAAAAGTACTTTTGGAATGACTATAGAGATCATGTAAATCAAAAATGACACATTGGACTGAAAGAATATAAAAGCCTACCTTTTAAAGATTCTGCGAAGAGAAGATGAAAGAGCTTTGTTATAGACTACATTAAAGCCCTTGTGGAAGTCCTCGTCTGCAAAGACCAAATTAAAGGGATTACACAAGGACACAGCACCAGAAAGGAGACAGCTACCAGATTCCTGCAATGACACGTAGCTGTAATCTATGAAACAGAAGTAGTTATATGATTAGCAATCTGCAAAAGATTCATGTTGTCCTCAGTATATACTATATAGTGTCCATTAAGTCAACATTATTAACTTTTAAGTTGTTTCTTACCTTGGTATTGTTTGCAGTAAGCATCAGAAAATAAATATTATAATCATAGTATAACTGATTAACATAATTACTAGTATACCTGAGCCAAATACCGAACAAGAATGTTTGCTCCAAGAGACCAACCAGCAGCATATAAATTTGCATCTGGATATCGGGAAGATACATGTGCTACTACTTCACTGATATCTCCCATAAATGACGCCGAATAAAACTGTGAGAAAGTTTATGAATAAATTTATTTAATGCACACATCGATCCTGTCCTTTTCCTAAAATTAGAATTTCCCAAAATTGTACTCCCTCCACTCCAAACTGGTATTGAGAATCCCCAACTTTGACACCGTACCCTTTCCCTTAAACCAGTTACCTATTCTTATGCAGAGAGATAATCAATTTCTCATATGTTAATAATGATACCTGAGGTGTGGTGACTGGGCTATGAGCACAACCACGGCTGTTAAAAACCACAACCCGCCAACCTTTGTTTCTTGCTCTCGATAGCATATGTCTTATGTATGAATCTCCGCTTCCTCCTGTCAATCCCGGCTGCAAACATCCACCACTATTATGTGCCATACATACTTACCATACTAAAGGACACTATACTAAGAGGGTGTTTGGGAATGCTTATTAAAACGGCTTATTGCTTCCAATAACGCAGATAAACAACTTTTGAAGTTTGAGAACTGAGCGTTTAGATAGAAGCAAACTGCTTATGATTATGTGCTTATTTGAAAGTGAAATACGTGGTTTGGAGCTGCTTATCTGATTCGAGTTATTTTAACTCAAAAATGCTTAAAAAAACATAATCACCAAACACTCATAAAGCTGTTTATTAAATTCTTGCGCACAACCAAATCCAACCACTATTTCCTGCATTAAGTTGTTTCGTTATATGTAAACTTTCAGCTTCTGCTAATATCAAAGATCAGCACTTTAAAAAGGTAATCCCAAACACCCACTAAAGTTATAAAATGCTTAGTTTTGCCAAACACCATAAAAATGTGTGTTTGGTGTGTAGCATTTTGGGAGCGGTTAGTGTTTAGTGTTCAGGATAAAAAGCTTGTTTGGAAACAAGCGAAAACAAGCATTAAAATTGTAACACTAGTTTACTCCAACTTACACATTACTCCCTACGTCCCAAAACAATAGTCCACGTTTCCTTTTTAGGATGTCCTAATTTAATTGTCCACTACTAAACATACATACGGAAGTTTGCTCGAATTTACCATATTATCCTGGCTTGAAATTATTATTACAAACTTTAAAGAAGACATTAATTAATTATTTAAGGGTAAATCAGTCGTTCTAACAAAAGTAAGAGAGAGATAAAGCAGTAATAATGTCGGGGGCAATAATTTTGGGACAGAGGCGGTATCATTTAACTAGAGCTACCATACAAACATTTTTATAAAACAAAACTGCTACCGCTTACTTCTACTGCTAGTTTCGCGAAACATACATATAGACATATAGTCATATAGTACAAGAAAGAAACCCAATGGGCATCAAGATTTACCAACAAAATGAGGGTAGGTGCATCAGGAGGCAAAGCACGATGATCACCAGAAACCCAGTCAAGAGCAACAGTCCCATCATCTTTCATCCTAAGACACTCACGTCGAAACCTGACATCAGGTGTTGTCCTAAACAAATAAGCAAATATAGTCTCCACATGTGTATTACTCCCAACTAATGGATACGTCGCATAAGGCCGGTCTAGCGTCGTAAAAGCCGGTAGAAACGTCTCTACACCTCCTCCTATAACGTCAACAGAAGCAGACATGGTTATGGTTTTTTTTAAGGTTGTTGTTGTTGTTGAAAGTAGGTTTGTTTTGAAACAACAAGGGATGACTGGAGTGAAGAAATGGAGGTGTTTGGTACTACTAGTTAAGGAGTGTTTGGCCATGGGTTTAGGATTGAGTCACCAAAAATGTGGGAAGTGAGATCAGCAGCGGTGAGCTAATCCATTCCGGTTGTCAGAAACACCTCGGGTTTTGTCTTGGAGTTTACTTGACATTTATAGTTTCTAAAACAACCTTATCACTGCCTCATTGGCTCAGTTGGAGGTCTACTAACTTCACAACTATAGAGGGTCCGTTTGGTATCCCAATCGAAATGGTTCTATAGATTAGTTATCAAAATATAAATAATGCTAATGATACACTTTTTCATACAATATTAATTACTCCCTCCGTCCCTAAATAAGTGTCCAGTTTGACTTTTCAAAGTCAAACTGGATCAACTTTGACCATATCTATCTTTGCGAGTGTTATATAATACTTGATGCAAAATATATGAATTGACTGGGTTTTAAGTGTATTTTTCATTGATATAGTTTTTAATCAAGTATTATATAACACAAAAAAAATATTTACGGTCAAAGTTGAACTAGTTTGACTCTGAAAAGTCAAACTGGACACTTATTTAGGGACGGAGGGAGTATCATTTTACCACATGCTAAATCTTATACTCATTACTATTATTTCTAACAAACCAAACAAGCCCTTAATGTCTTTTCAGTATCTTTAACTCATCTTTCTATTGATATTTTTAGGGGTTTTGAATTTAAATTTGAATTTGATGTTAGTATTAGTATTTAATGATGAGAGAAAAATATAATTATTTAAACTATTATTTCTATTTTAAATAAATATAAGAGTAAAATATATATATATATATTATATATTTATATTAAAACACAAAGTCGGTGGTATATATAATATTACAGTAGTGAATTTTTTATAATTTTTGCTTTAGCCCATCTCTTTGGCGCAGTTGTCTTGCCCAAAATCTTAGCCATTTTTTTATCTTCGTAAAAGTTATAATAGCAGGACACGTTGCGTTGTTCTTATCAAAAAATCAGTCTCAACCGCCTCTCTCTCTCTCTCTCTCTCTCTCTCTCTCTCTTTGTTATAAAAAAACCAGCCATGACGCTTTTCTCAAAAACGCATGTTGATAATCTGGTGAAGTTGGGTTGTACGGGGGTTGGTAAGTAGCCAAATTATTTTGTTGGATACTTCAGTTTGTTTTTAATTGACATTTGTGTGTAAATAATAGTTGATGGAATTGTTACAGGGTTGAAGGGTTTTGTATTAGGGTAGTTATTTTGAACTTGTTATACTACCTCCGTCCCAATTTAAGTGTCCATAATAAAATCTTTAGATGTCCCAAATTAAGTGTCCAAATAATATTTCAACCAATGAGAAGAGACTTTAGTGGGTGAAAATGATATTTGATTGGTGGAGAATGTAGTTAGTGGAATTTTCTAAAACTTTGTGCATATGAATAGTGGACACTTAATATGGGACGGAGGGAGTAACAGCTTATTGTCTTATTTGATTTTGCATACGTCTTAAGTTGGTTTTGTTGTATTGTTAGGGGGTATTTGGATGAATTTATTTTTCCACCTTATGAGCTTATTTGATTTTGATTATGGCTTTGGATGATTTTGTTGTTTCGAAGGGCTTATTTGATTTTGCTTGATTTTAGAAAACAAAAGGTTAGGGTTTCAAAGGGAACCCTTAATATTTTGTATGGTTGGGTTTCCGACCAGGTCAATTTGATTTTCAAAAGTGCATGATTATATATTCACAGGCAAAACTCGGTTTGCCTTATTTTCATTCCTATTTGCATATTTTTAATACCCGTTACAAATTGTATAGAAATTGAATTTTAAAATTATACATGTATAGATATTTAGTAATTTTGTTTGGTTTAATGTTTATGTCTTTTTTGTAGGTATTGTATCGAGGTAGACATAATTAGATTTGCGTATTCTACCGGAAGTCATCGTAATAGACGACATTATCTTTGGTATTGCTTTCACTTTGGTGTGCATTGAGCAAGTTTTTGAATTTGATTCTTTTGTTTCGTTTATTTAAACGTGTGCGTTTTAACACAGCAACTATACTTACTAAATTTATGTTGTGTTTATTGCATTTTGAAGGTCATTTTTTGGAGCACAGACACCTGCAAACAATGAGATCGGACCAGTTCTTGAACAACATTCACATGATGCACCAATCACAACAATCGCTCCGCCTAAGCACACAGGCTGTCGTTCCGGTGGTACTTTTGTTTCTTGAATTTCTAGGGCTTTCTGTTATGTGATCTTTGGTGCGCGCATAATGTATTAGTCCAAGGTAATTTTGTAGTACTGTAGTCTAAAATCTAAAAGCCTAATTAATTTTTTACTGTATACCTCATTTAAAAACTAAAGACACACCCTTAACTATACACAGAATAGTAGTGAGATGTTGTCATGATAGAGGTTCAATGCGTGTCACTGGATTTTATGACATTTGCGGCAGGCTGTGATGAGTCTGAATGGCTATGGTGAAGATGAGACCATCCATATCTTGGCGGGGTGATCTATTATGGTCGCAGCCATGGCGAAGGTGTCCTCTTTAGGTTGCTATTATCCTACTGAGATTTCTATACATTGACATTGAAGCTTCTCACATCGCGTTTTTTTAATCTAATTGTATCCTTGATGCAGGATTTCTGACCAGGTTTTAATATTTATAATAGTCTCGTTTACCTATGGTCCACTTTATGCACTCACGGGCAATGTACCTGGTCGTGTGTAGTGTAGTAATCGGTAAAACCAAGGTCGTCCCAAGAGCTATGTGAGCGGATTCTAATTAAGTCTATGTGTTGGGTCCAATAAATTGACCAAATCACCCTGAACAAGATTTGAAAATAAAATAGCCTAACTCACTAAATAAATAGTGAGTGACTCACTGATAAAAGAAATCAGTGAGTGTTGTTTAGTGCTCTTTACTTACTGATACGGTGTCAGTGAGTAAAATATATGAGCTACAAACAACACCAGTGACACTGAGATTTTGACAAATGTCTCAGTGATCCTGAAGACGCTATCTCTACATACAGACTGAAAAATATAGGTGGGAACTTCCAAGAGAAGAAGTCAAACAAGTACAAGACTTTACCATAAGAGTGGGAATATAGTTATGACAATACCAAAAGGATGGTTGGTGCTTTTCCAAAAGAGGAAGATGAAGATGGACCACATGATGGATGACATCTCACCTACCACCACATGTCTTTGTATCTTTTCCTATATATGTCTGTAATTGTAATAGAGATAAGTATGTATCCTAAACAAACACAAAATACATAGTATTAGTTGATAGGATCATCATCTCATTGAAACACAAGCATAGCTTGGATCAATGAGAGTTTATTTGTCATTCAATGGGGATAATATACCGAAATTATCCCCGTGAAAAAGTTGAGGATGTTATCATGTAGTCTAGTTGGTATTGAGTAATCTTGTAACAATTGTTCATCTTTATTAATGAAATTGTTCTTTATTTTTATCAAGAATTACTCAATTATTTGGACCAACAAGTGGTATCAGAGCCAGACTGATTATAAAACTGTTTTTTAAGCCGCTCTATTCGTTTTTAAATCAGGATCCTTAAAATGGCTGAAATTGATGTACCCCAACTAGTCGATAAAAAGGGTGGAGTTTATTCAGCTTTTGCCCCCAGACTTGAAGTTGGTAAATTCAACAAATGGAAAAAGCGTATGCTTTGCTATTTGATTGGGATGGAACCTTATTATATCAAGTGTATAAATGAAGGTCCATTTATCCTAAAGACTGCTGAAGGTTTGCCTAAACCTGAAGCTCAGTGGACTTAGGATGAGAGAAGAGTGGTCAACCAGGACCAAAGGCTCAAAATTGGTATCAGAGCGGGTGGATTATTCTCATGATCCAGATCCGTTCAAATGACTGCTGATAACATTCTTCATAGTCAAAAAATCAAGTGTGAAACCTTCAAAAACTGCTACTGTGATAGCAATTTTTGAGAAGGAGAGACTCACTGATATTAACTGTTTGACAAAAGCATACCCAAAAACTCACTGATTGAATAATCAATCAAAAACCTAACCGTTACCCGTCACAAAAACAACCCACCACATAAATCTTATCCTTACCAAAAAAAAAAAAAAAAAAAAAAAAAAAAAAAAAAAAAAAAAAAGATGATAAACTCAAATCCAAACCGATCTTTATCAATCCAACCATCACAAACACAAACCCGTATAATGAAAAAAAAAAAAACGAGATCCAAAAAATTCACATCAATCTATCACCACTCTCGATCTACAAACAATAACCGGATCTATCAACTCATCAAAGGAAGACACACCAGATCATCATCATCAAAATGCAACTTATATCTCACCTCAAAACACACGACACAAAAATCATCACAACAAAAAAATGGTACTCGATCTACAAACCCAGAAACAAATCACAAACAAAGAGTTTCTAAAACTCATAATCAAATCAACCCACTTCATCTGAGAAAACCATCACTATCCCCGATGCAGTGATGGTATGGATATTACAACCTTGTTAAAAGTGGATGTCTGTTGGGATTAATTCTGTATTCGTTGACTGAGTCACACAAAAAACGGAGAGTCTCAATTTGTTCAAGAACACCGTGGGATATTTCTTCTTTGTGGTTTGTGATTTGTTGAATGATGAGTGTTAGGTTATGATAGATGGCTTCCAGCTGGGATGAGATAAAGGGATGAATTTGTTGCTATTGGAAGATAAGGGTGGAAGTTAGTTGAATGGTGGTAGTGTCTTAACAAACTGAAAAATGATGGTACAAGGAGACTGATAAATTAGATTTATCAGGGAGTTTTGATGATAATGTTTTCAGTTTGTGTTGGAGTAAGCATACGACTCAGGGAGTGGTAGTGCGTGAAGATTATCAGGGTGTGATAAACATCAAGATGTTTAAGTGCTTGTCATGTTGAGCCTGAAAAAGAGTGTCCCTGAAAGAATCAGGTTCAAGCAAAGAAGGCTAAGTTAGTTTTCAGGCTGAGCTTTTACATCATGAAGTGATAATAAGTAAAATGGGTTACTGAACCTCATGCCTGGTCACCGAGTCTTGTTACTGCAACATCAAGAAAGAGTGGAGTCAGGGTATGATATTGAATCAGTGAGTTAAAAAAATCAGAGGTTGATGTTTTTTTTGACTGAGCCTTAAAAGAACCCTGAATCAAAGTGACATGAAAACCTGTTTCACAGGTTGAATTCCGAGTGGGTTTCAAGCTGAGAAAGTGGGCTTCATAGGATTGAATAGAACTGATGTGTTAGGTAGACAATGGGTATTTCGGGCAAAACCTAAACAAAATTTTCGAGTTGAGTTGTCTTCTCAACATCAGGGAGTATAAATATTTTCTTCAGGTTTAACCTTAATCAAAGGGGACTGAATACATGAAGTGATATAGGTCAAAAGATCAAATGTTGATTTCTAGAGAGAGCCTGAATAAGTCGATGTTGTGTTGTCAGCTCACTGAACCAAGCATAGCTGATACTAGTTGCATTCAGGCAGTATGGGTTGAATCAGGGAATGATAAGGATTGGGATGCTGATATGGGTAGTCAATGAGCATATCAGGCCGTTCATGTTGATAATCAGGGAATGCTTTTTCAGGGATGGCCGTATCTCAGGGAGTAGTAGTATCAGGTGATACGGGTATTGGTCGTGCATCAGGGAGGGAGGAGTTCAAGAGCTTTGGAATAAAGGCTCATCAGGGAGCTCACCGTCCTTGAACATGGGCCCTGAACAATCAAGACCCTGAATCCAAAACACAAGATGACTCCGAACCCGAACGCTTGTGAACCCCTGAAACCTTGATAACCTGAACCTAAGAACGACTCACTCAATCTGAAGTCAATCGAGACCCTGAAGGTTCAAGTCTTTGAAAATCAAAGTACACATGCAGGTCTCCGAAACCAAACATAATCACTGAGCCTGAATATGAAACTCTGAGCCTGAGTTACTGAAACTGAGGTGCGACTCTGAATTGTGTCCCAAATGAGGATCGGGGAGTGGTTAGACCCACACGAGAAGAGTGTGACTTAGATCAGATGACGGTGTCTTACGGGCTGAGTTCTTTACAACTTCAGGGAGTGTGTATGTGATTCAGGCAAAGCTTGAACATGAGCTTGAAAACGAGAACTCCCTTTGAAGTAGTCGGAAGAATACTAACCCGACTATCTAGTATCTAGTGGTGTCCCTGATAAGTTTCAGGATATGGGTTAAAAGAGTGTTGATAGGGTATGGGATTTACGGGTCAGTAGATGCCATCTTTGCAACATCAGGAAATGTTGTGATTATAAGTATATTGGGGTGTATTTGTATCAGTGTATTTGTATTCATAAATGTATGTGTTGTAATACCAAGTGACAAAAGAAAATGGACACTGATGTATCAAAAATTGAACCAGGTCCTTTCACTTAAGTGATTAAAATTTCCTTCAGGGAATTGCAAAAGAAAATTTCCTTCAGGGAATTGCAAAAGAGAAAGGACACTGATGTATCTAAAATGAACCAGGTCCCTCTTAGCATCAAAGTGAACCCATGGTCACTGAACCTAGTCACTGAACCCCAGTCACTGAACAACCTGAACCCTCAGATTGAACCTTCAGTGCTACACCTTTTACCAATCACCTTAGGCTATTTGTATATTCAAATAGGGGGAAACTGTTGGGTCCAATAAATTTACCAAATCACCCTGAACAAGATTTGAAAATAAAATAGCCTAACTCACTAAATAAATAGTGAGTGACTCACTGATAAAAGAAATCAGTGAGTGTTGTTTAGTGCTCTTTACTTACTGATACGGTGTCAGTGAGTAAAATATATGAGCTACAAACAACACCAGTGACACTGAGATTTTGACAAATGTCTCAGTGATCCTGAAGACGCTATCTCTACATACAGACTGAAAAATATAGGTGGGAACTTCCAAGAGAAGAAGTCAAACAAGTACAAGACTTTACCATAAGAGTGGGAATATAGTTATGACAATACCAAAAGGATGGTTGGTGCTTTTCCAAAAGAGGAAGATGAAGATGGACCACATGATGGATGACATCTCACCTACCACCACATGTCTTTGTATCTTTTCCTATATATGTCTGTAATTGTAATAGAGATAAGTATGTATCCTAAACAAACACAAAATACATAGTATTAGTTGATAGGATCATCCTCTCATTGAAACACAAGCATAGCTTGGATCAATGAGAGTTTATTTGTCATTCAATGGGGATAATATACCGAAATTATACCCGTGAAAAAGTTGAGGATGTTATCATGTAGTCTAGTTGGTATTGAGTAATCTTGTAACAATTGTTCATTTTTATTAATGAAATCGTTCTTTATTTTTATCAAGAATTACTCAATTATTTGGACCAACACTATGTGTCACTGGTTTTAACTGGTTTGAGGTAGAAATGGTTAATTAACTAAGAAACAAGAAATAAAAGCGTAAAATAAACAGAGGTTGTGATCAATAGAGGGAAACTGTGCTAACATAATTACTCATCCTATCGTGTAATGTTCATGTTTTATTACTTCCAATTGATTCAAGTGGGGGTTTAAGTCGCTAGGACATCATTTGGTCAATTCGTCTTAACCTATCAGCAAAGGCTCCTACCCGACGTCAAAGGCTTACCCCTTTCTAGTCACCTAAGCCAAGTCATTAAGTACCCTATATGCAAGATTCGAAATAATGAGTGCCCGGGCGCTAGCATCTTAGACACTCATCCATAACTTCTTAAGTTCATCTGCACGACCGATGATCATTTGGTCAGTTCGCACAAGCAAGGAAGGGTCGTCTGTTGGTCAATTCTTACCCTTCCCAACTCGACCTAACTACTTAGGGTCAGTTGGTCAATTCTCCTAAGCAAGTAGATACGACCGCATTTCAAAACTACCGAAGCTAAGGTAACTATCAACGAACTATGCATACATACACTAGAAACAATTATACGGAAGCATGAAAACATAAACAATACATTCAAGGAATCATAACTAGGCTAGTACCAAAGGTGCTTAGCCGATCATATTAAAAGAAATAATGAATTCGATGTTTAACATAATGAAAGACGTGAATCGAAATTAAAAGATAGAAATGATCGCTAATGCTTATCGATATGGAGTGATTCCTCCCTTGGAGATGGCTCCGTATGCTCCGTATGATCTGCCTTTGGAACCCTTTTCACGTTCTCTGACTTTGAGTTGTGAGTAAATGATGTGAAATGTAGAAATTAGGGCTTGTATTTATAGGCACGATCCTAGTTACAGCATAACTTGAGTTGAGAGTTACGACGTAACTTCAGTAATCCTCTAAATAAAACTCTCGTTAAGCAAGTTATGGCGTAACACTAGGGAAAGGTTACGCCGTATCTTCAATACAGAACTCTTTTTGTGAGGAGTTACGGCGTAGTTGATGGAGGCGCAAAATGTTTCTTGATCTAGATGATTACGGCATAACCTTAGTTGGGAGTTACGACGTAATTGCAGTTAAGTTGGTCTTATGAGTCAAAACACTAGCTACGGCGTAATGTGCGAGAATGAGTTACGCCGTAGCTTCTTCACAGTTGGCATACTATCATAAATCGTTAAGAAAATCTCCAAATCCGTGTCTCATAAGCTCCAATGCTTATAATTTACCTGAAAGTGAAATATAAAGGAATACAAGCGTTTCATACGACTATCGGGGGAAATTGACACTTAAAAGTCAGGACTATTTGATGTTATCAATCCTATAAGGCGTTTCATACGACGCCAAAATCTGTCGTTTTAGACTTAGGTTATGTAGTGTGGTGTATAAAAAATTGCTCATCTTAACCGTGGGTGCTTATACCATTTTCTGTTTTGTTAGACACTTCAGGCTACAAACCTTAAAAGGATCCCGTTGACGTCTTTTTTTCAAGGCAATGATGACTTCTTCTGCGTATTAACTCTTCCATGAGTGTACCTCACGCATTCCCAGATCTTGGCAGGGTGACCACTACTATTACGTGGTTGCAGCCATGACGGGCGTGGCAATTCGGCCAATGAGCTGCAGATCTAAGACTCATCTTTCTGACCCCATGATGGTCTACTCCTACAAAAAATATCACCTGTTCTTCAGGTAGATGACACATTAGGAACTTTGATTTGGGGTTTTCATTTATTTGTCTATTAAGCCTAACTTTTTTTTTCCTTTTTTTCAGCTACAACTTATTGAGATTCATACTTGGGTAACTTATCTTTTTGCGTCTACACTTTCAGCCGCACAAGGTATGCTCAAAACCATTTTGTTTTGTTATTTGAAGAAAAATGCGTAACTGTATATGTGTCGTGTGATCAATAAAGGTGATTAATGTTGTTACGATGTAGAGTTGTTGAACTTATGTCCTCGATTTGAAGCAACCAATGGTCTCTAAAGGTTGAAGGTCTGAACTTTAGCATCAGTCGAGGGCGACGCAGCAAATGGTGTTTTTTTTTTCTTACCAGCGTTTATTTTAGATTTTGGCACTTTTTTCAATTGCTTAAAATTTTTTTTTATCTGATCTTAACATACCCTAAAACGGCAGTTGTAATGTATGCGTGCGTTCGTTGTATTGAGTGACGTATATGTTGTAGGTTCCATCGGTTCGCTGTATCGAGGTCACAATGATAACAACTGCTCTTCTAAAAATGGTGTTACGGATGCTTCTGGATCAAATTCTAATGTCATTGATAATTGTTACGTACCTGAATATCATTTAACCAGAGTTGATGACTGTTAGTATCTTAGAATTTGTTAATACAAATAAGCTGTAAAAACGTTTATTTATATTTTACGATCTTCTAATGTTTTGTCGATAACAAACGTAAAATCATTTTAACGAAACAAATAAAATATGTAAATGGTTTGAGCCAATAGCTTTCTAACACACTTACGTTTGCACATAAAACACTAAAACAAGTATAAGTGATTTTATGATTTAGTAATACATATGTACAACAACTAGTGTTTACATATTGGGCAAATATATACATAATTAGTATATATCATAATGGGTAATACAATTGGGTAGAGATGTAAGTATTTGACCCATTGACCAAATATATTGAATTTAGTTGGGTACAACCCAAAGTCCATGACCCATACCCATGGAACTTGACCCATAACCCATTGCATGACATCATGCTTATGTCATATATGGATAATATCCATGACCCATGGTTTTAATCCATGGCCCATAGTTTTAATCCATGAATCATGGACTAGATGCATTGCATCTTGAAGGTACATTGAACCTACTTGATATCCATTACCCATAACCCATGACCCATGACCCAAAACCCATGGGCAAAAGGGAGCGTCCCACGGATCCCAGTTAATACACTGGACGGATCCCTCAAGGGAGGGATCCGTGGGATCCGGGGAACAATAGCTGTTTTCTCTCTATAAGTAGTGGGCCATTTCTTCATTGTTTCTCACCCCTTTCTCACATACTTTCTCTTTGAGTTAAAAACTCTCTAACCCCATATCCAAGTGATCTATGTATGTAGTTTTGTTTTTGTGTGATCCTATAGGTTCCTCTTAAAGGCAAGATCACCACCTTTGAAGTCAAGCAAGCTCAAGTCCATGAGTTGACATGCTTCCTCATCATCAAGACTACTGAAGTTCTCTTGTTGATGGTTCTTTTCTTTCTCCTAAGAAGTGTAGTGTTGAAGACATTTATGAAAGATGTCTCAAGTGTTAAGACAAAGACATTAGTGAAGGGTGTCGTTCATCCGTATTGATAGCACTAGTGAAGGGTGCTTAGAAGTCAAGGCTAAAGGCATTAGTGAAGGGTGCCTTGAGATCAAGTTAAAGGCATTAGTGAAAGGTGCCTAAGGTGTACATTCGATATGGTGTGTTCGATGTACACGATAGATTAGTATTGGGTCAAAGGATATTGATATCCTTGTTGATGTTGTTGTAAAGAGTGGATCTCCTTTGGGATTAGGTGTTGTGTAGTGTTGGGTAGTAGTTACTCTATTGTAATAGAACTCGGTATCTAGCCTAGTACCGGATAAAGGGTAGGCGACGTTGTGATAGGATTGGTTCTCCTTGGTGAAAAGGACCCGGTATCTAGCCTTGTACCGGATAAAGTGTAGGTAACGTTGTGAAGGTTTCTCCACCATAAGGAGTCGATGTTGTGTAGTGATTATGAACTCTCGAGTAGGGGACTCGGGGAGTGGAGTAGGGAAAGGAAGGTGTCCTTGTAGCCGAACCACTATAAATACTCGGGTTGTTGTTTTGTGCTTCTTACTCTTTATCTTTTCATTACATATTTATATTTCTATATGTTTGTTTATCAACATCCAACACACAACAAAATAGATTGACATAAGTCAATCTAAATAGTTTAAAACGAGTTTTAATTAGTAAAACTTGTTAGGTCACCATGTTTGTAACACAAGCATCAATATAAGAAATAAGAGATAGAAAGTGATCGGTTGAACACTTAACACAAAATACACGTATGATATAGAAAGGTTAGGCGTAGGATTTGATAACAAGTGAACAACCAACTCTCAAATGAGAGTTACAAGACTATTTATAGGGAAAGGGAGCTAGGGCAACACATCTAGTCCTTTCCTTTCCTTATTGGGCTTTTGCATAGGCTCATGGGCTTTCTACATGAGCCTAGCCTTAATTACTAACATAAAAGCCTTAATTAAGCTAACTATTACATATAGATTACTAACAGTTGAGAAATGGTTTAGGAGTGATTCCAACAATCTCCCCATAAGTGTTAGTAATTGATATCTTAAGTAATCTTAAACAGTTGTAGGTGCATATGTAATAGAAGCTTTGACATCTTCTGACATTCTTCTTTCTTGTGAGAAGAAGTGCCTTGATTCGAACAATCTCCCTAGTGTAGGGATCTTGTTTTCTTTGAAGTATTCTGCTTTGACGTCTTGATTTCTTTGTTCTTTAATTCTTTGTTCTTTGTGGTGATTGTGATAGTATGTTGTTGTCAGCTACAGGTCAACCTCGTTGCTCCAGTGTCTCCACGTCTTTCTCCAACATGCTCACACACTCATTTGACAATGAATTCCATAAGTGAAGTAGTTCTCGAGTTTTTATAACTTTGAAGATTCTTTGATTTGTTGAAGAATCATTATGACTTTTTGTTGCCTTTGATTTTGAGAGAACTTCTTTTGTGATGTTGTTGGTATGAGCATGTAGAGAATTAGTACGATCTCTTCCTCCCGCGAGCATCCATCAGCAGCAGCATCTCAGGTACAGTCACGAACACCAATTGATCATTGTAATCTTTTCATAAAGAATTGATTACTACAATTGTTCTACTGATGAATGTCTTGATTCCATTCACCTTGGTCAGGCGAATCAGCCATCCGAATCCCGTAAGGGACAGTTAGCATTACATTGAACAAGTTCAAGTAATGACCCATATATTCAGGACTCGATTCTTGAAAGGAATCTCCTTAGCGGGATTTCCAACACTTACAAGTTCGAACTTCGAGTGTGTCAACAGCATAATGTGAAGACATATCTCTAATTCTAGCAAAGGCTGTTCCTGAAACCGGATGCCCTCAAGAAGGCTAACACGATATACCAAAGTACATCTACAATTCAGGTGAGTCGCTGAGGTACACCGAAGCATCACCCCTCGACTGTAGACCGTTTGAGACAACACTAAGCGTAACCCACAAGGAGTTACCGAAGTGACCTGCTGTCAGGGCTGTTTTGATGTTGACCCTGGCAGGAGTTTCATTCAATCACTGAGGATCACAGATGTGAACCCCTCATAAATGTTCTCGACAGATTGCTAAGATCTGTGTAGGACTCTAGAATGTATCACTCGTGTCCTTATTGTTGAATGACAAGTGATGAAATGTTAAGTGTTCCTAAGAGATCTTTTGATGAATCTCTAGGCTCTAGACTCAATAGTGCGCTTTGGTTTTCCAGAGCGGAGACTAGGGAGAGGGTCTCATTCTTCAATACTAGCAATCTCTAAGAGAAAGCCGATAGTTTATGTAGGGTTCCCTATGAGAATGAAACAAGCTTATGTTGAGAGAAACTTGAGTGGCTAAGAAGGTTTAGTGCATGCGTCACTGGGTCCATAACGACTTTAATCTTCAATACCGGTGTCATCAAGTGACAACCAGTAACATATGAATTGAACCCGGTGTCTGCCCTAAGTTGAATAATCTGGAGGGCTATTTATTTTCACCCTTTTCTTTACTTTTCTTTTTAATTCTTCAACTCCTTCTTTCTCCATTTCTCATTTTCTCCTTTTTATAATCACACCTAAGGACTTCTAAGTTCTAACTATTTGTGGTGTCCTTGGGTAGATCCCTCCGGCTCTGGCGGATCATAGGACGGTTATTTCTAACCTTAGTCACCTTATCACTCCATGACTAACCTATGTTGCCATAAAACCATTTACATGAAAGATCTCTCAGAGTGGTTATGAGTAAAAAACATTTTGTACCACTGAAAGAGTTTTGATATAGTAGAAATACTTCCCCTCCACACGTACTTAAGTATTTTGACATAAATCTGCACGGTGAGAGAAGAGCGCGCACTTTTGAATTGATCAACTCAAGATAGACAATCCCCTGCGAGACACAGTTACATCACTGACTAGGTCAGTTTGAAGTTGTAAACACTCCTTGGAGAGAAGGTTTGATCCGTCAAGGTTCATGTCTACCAAGAGTTTCTCGAATGGTACATTCAACTAGGACAAGTCCTTTGCGAGACACGTTTACATTACTAGCGAACTAGCTTGAAATTATTACCCGTCCCGGACAAGTCTTTTCGAGTTACTAATATTTAGGAGCTCGTCAATTCATTGGTTAAGTCTTTAGCACGACGATTCAATAGCAATTCACAACATATTACTTATCACATAATTTTTCTCCCCCTCAAAAATGGCATATAAATGGTATTTTTGACAAAATTTTGATATCGAATATGTTCATTTCGAGTTTTGTAGGAAGAATTCCACGAAGAATCATTTGTGAATAAAGTTTTAATCAAATACTCCCCCTCAACAAGTGATATTAACTTTTGAGGTTTTGAAAATCATAAGGGGAAGTACTTGTTCTTTTGAGCAAAACTTTGAAAGTGAAAGTTTTGATTAGTTTTACTCAAAAGTAAGAAGCTTTCGCTCCTTTTATAAGGATTGTGGCACTGAAGCGTACCACAGGGTCCTTTCATTACAAGTACGGGTTGTGCACTGTTATTTGTGCACAAGCCATTACCAATTAAAGATCACACATCTAAATAATTAATGAAAGAAACAGATTAAGGAGTACCAGGCAGTCCAGCATTAACACCAGGAGTCCTGTCTGGACGTTGATAGCCTGTTAGAGAAATGCTTTGACGTCCACCCACGAAGCTCTCCAAAGTCCTTATCTGATCCCGACGAAACAACCTTTCATCAATCCTGGTAATGATCTTCTTCGCATCCCTCCTTTCCCTAGAATTCTATCTTTTCTTCGACCCAATGCCTTGATGAATCTCCTTTAACCTATAAGCCATTCCATCCCGAACCTTCTTCAAAGTATGATCACAGAATTTGTGAAGCTCCTTGCATGCCATGAAGCAATTTCGGTAAAGTTCACTGCGGTAAACTACCCCAAATGGTTTCTTAATGATTGTGTACTGAGGAAGATGGTTGATATCGGGAAGATCTAGTTGTGGTTTGGTGAGATTAACACGTTTCTGGTATGACTACACGGCAAGTTGAATATCTTCTACACGTTCTTGGATAACGATGCTTCTGATGAATATTAGCAATGACTTGATGTACTGGAGCTGGATGTTTGTTGAGAAATGTCGCATTCATCCTTGTACCTTGGCAAGGTACATATCTTCAATGTCATTAAGTGACAGTCTCGGGAAATCCTCTTCAGAAAAGTCATATTCCTGTTCGTCTTGGCGTTTGACTACTATTTTTTTGAGGAATGAGTAGTCCCACTTAGAAGACAGGGTAACATGCATTATGGCAACGATCCGTTCGTCACTGAACACCTCCTTTGTCGATTTTAGTACCTGGCAGCTTCTGTAGTAGATTCTTCTTCGTTCTGGCCAATGATGAATCCCATACAGTGCATCGAGGTCATACTTTTCCACATTGTCAACAAACATATGTGTTGCTTCTTCCTCGATGGCTATGTTGTTTGAGTAGATTGTTGTCGGGAATGGGAAGGTGAGTGAGGTAGCTTATTTTGTGCTAACATCGCTACCGTGCAAAAGAAATTCCAGGTCATTGTTGTAGAAATAACGGTATGGAATCTTCGGTTGATCAGGGTAGGTAGTGGCTTAGTCCAGTCGGTGTAGTATGGAGCCTTGTCAGGTCTGGTGAAGTCGATATTGGATTCAGGGTTGAGCCAATCAATGTTATTGGACATGGCTCGTGCTATGTTGTCGAGATGATATTCGACTTCTATGGCACTGGCCGAGTTGTCCTTAAGCAGTTGAAAAGCGTCGTTCTTAATTCGTTTCAACTCTGCTTTCGTCATCTTTTTCACCTTGAACTTTTCCTGTAAAATCTTGACCTGCTCCATAGTTCTTCCATCTACCGGTTCTTGACCTTCTAGTAACTGAGGGGTTGCATCAACAAGCTTAGAAAACAAGTCATATTCTTTAGTTTTGTCTTCATCTAGCCAGGATACAACTGATGTTGAATTTTTCTTCTTTGGCTTTGAGGATGATGTTGGTTACTTCGTTGATGTAGAAGAAGTTGGTTGTTGTTAGGGCTCAGGAATCTCCTCATCGTCACCACCAGTGTATTCAAAGTGATCACCAGTTTTATGCGTTGGTGGTGAAGACTCGGAGTCCTGAGGTTTATCTGTAGCAGAAGGACGTTGAGGAGATCTTGTAGAGGTGGAGGCATAGGTGATGAATCGTCATTTTTCTTCTTACGTTTCGGCTCAGAATCCTTATCCGCATCATCATAGTCTCTTGGACGCTTAGCCCTTTCAGCTGCCGCTTTGCATGAAGTTTTGAGTTGATATTCCAGCAATGCCTCAAATAGTTTAGCTTCGTCAGAAGTAAACGTTGCAGATCATTTAGACATTTGTAGAACAAGCTTGGAAATCAATTCTGCATCGGAGACAACCGCAGGCTCAATTAGATTGATTTGCATTGCTACATGAGTAGATTGCATTGTTTACTTGACCAATTGCATGAGATTTGGATAAAGTTGTCTAGTGAACATCTCTCTTGTCACTCCAGGGATGGTGTCGAGAAGAAACTTGTGAGTATATTCTCTGATCGTCTTATCCATTTCCCATTGGATATCTCTATTAAGGAACTGTTGAATCTGTTCCCTTTCATTCGAAAACTCATTCATCACGTCTTGGAGCAAATTAAGTCTGTCAGCCAGTTGATTAAGTTTCTTGTTGACCACGTTTCGCTTTCGTACATGCTTGACAGCCTTGACGATTTTGGTCTTTGCCCGTGATGTCCAAGTATTGGTTGGTTTCTTGACAGATCTGGATGCGAATCTAGTGGTAGTATGTTTGGATGGTGGTGGAGATGAATGATGAGATGATGAGTCTGAAGATGATGAGTCATGAGGAGGCTCTGGGTCATTTGGTGGCTCAGAAGTTTGTTCCGAGTTATGTTTAAGATTATCTAGAAGATAATCATCGGCTTCTTTTTCAGCTTTAGCCTTTTCTTCAGCCTTAATCCTAGCTTCTTCTTCTGCTTTGGCTTGAGCCTCCTCTTCAGCCTTTTCTTTGGCTGCTGCTTCAACATCTTCATCAGTTATCTTCTCGGTCTTCTCCTTTTCTGGTTTATCAAAGTCGAAGATAATCTCATCTTCTTGCTGCTGTTGTTCAGATTCGTGGGTGGTGGTACCAGTTCCCTTATTGGGTTGATTAACCGCATCGAGAACTGGTGTGGTTTGTGAGGCACCACTTGAACCTCCAGGGCTACGAGTCTGTAGAAGATTAAACTCCTTAGCAACATGTTGAAGCATGAGATTCTTCAGTTTCTTGCAGTAATCTTTTCTTCATCCTGTGGCTCTTCTTCTGAACTTTCTTCCTCTTCCTGCACTTCAACTGGAGTTTTGCCCTTGTCAGATTTGGAACTCGGAGGTGTTTCTACTGTTGTCGTATCGTCTGTAACAGTTTCTAAGTAGTGAACCTCTTCATCCGTGTCAGTATCCTCGGAGTCCTCGTCTTCTAACTTTGGTGTCGATTGAGGATTAGGAATAGCAACCTTTGATGGAACTTTCCTTTTGAGAGTATGAGTCCTCTTTGGATACTTTCGGGTACTCCTAGTGCTTGTTGCACTTCCCGCACTGCCTCTTCTAGTCTTCTTGACTGGAATTGTGGAAGACTTTTCATCAATGAATCCAACTTTACCTGACGCAACTGCTTCTTGATATCGTGAGTATGATTGAAGTTTCTTGATATCTTCAGTGAGAAGGCAGTTTGTCAGTACAACACCTTGTTTCTTTGTTGTTGATTATTTGAATCTGACAACATTCAGAGTAGGCTCAAACAGTTCGGAGTTGTAACACCCCAACCCGATAAGGGTAGAAGTATTACAAAATGGTGTAATATCAA
The DNA here is from genome assembly GCA_019973895.1 of Chrysanthemum seticuspe. Lineage (NCBI taxonomy): Eukaryota > Viridiplantae > Streptophyta > Magnoliopsida > Asterales > Asteraceae > Chrysanthemum > Chrysanthemum seticuspe. The sequence continues at coordinate 243,575,931 of BPTQ01000003.1, read as the reverse complement.
AGCATACATAATGAACATAACAAAGCAGCGGAAGTCTTATATAAATAACCAAAGAAAATCCAGCCAACACGGCTTAAACATTACATAAGTTCAAAAGGAATCAAAGGAATAATCCAAGACATAAATAAGCATAATCCGAGTCTAATAAATGCCAACATAATGAAGTAGAAACTAAGATGACTAAAGCCATAAGTCCGCATATCCGCTCATCACTCAAACCCATAGCTAAGAATCCCAGCACCTAGCTTAATTACCTGCCGCATGGAAAGAAAACGCGGCTGAGCTTAAAAAGCCCAGTGAACAGATATATATAACAAACGAATAATCGAAGGTTAAGTAACGAAGGTAGCGTAATCATAAGGTGCAAATGAGAATATCATAAGGCATAACAAAGGATAACGAATAGAAATAGAAATGAAAGGTCAGTCCTCAACCACGAGCCCATATCATATCAAACACATATCATATCATATCATATCATATCAGTTGTATCCCGAGGGGTGACCTCGAAATACCATAAAAAGGAGGGGAGACCTCAAATAACCATGGAGTGATCAACTCCCAAAAATGTGAAGACGCGGATTGCACCCGACATCATTCACCAAACAAAGCTCCAATCAGATTAAATCCCTCGAAACAAATCAAATCTAGGATGCATCCATACGCCCCCCAAAACATATAATGGCCAAATCAAATACATATAGTGAGCTCATAATCATATCAAAATGGGGACGGTGTGGAACATCACTCAACCACACTAAAGTCATGCCATTGGTGCATCAATGACACGGTCAGGTTACCTTCCTGACTAGGAAACAAATTTTGGCTCGGGTATCAGACTGAAGGGTCAAAGCATATACATATCATAAGGGTTCATATCATATTTTATATCAAAGCTTCATATCAAAGGTTCATATCAAAGGTTCATATCAAAGGTTCATATCAAAGGGAGCATAGCAAAGTCATAGGGAAGCCCTAATCATTAGGCTTAGAGTACAACGTAACAGATCAAGCCAATATCGAAAGATGTATAAGAATAACAAGAAACCTTTAAGAGATAAGGTCAGAATATCTGTACCTTATTCGAAGCAAGCAACAAAGAAAGTAAAGTCAAGAACTGAGATCAATCACGCCGCCCGGAACCTATATGAATTAGATAACGTTCTATAAGAATCCGAAATACTTGTTTTAAGACGGCTTTCCTTTTTTAGCAAGTTTCCCATTTTAAGTACTTTCTATTTTAGGAAACTTTCCATTTTAGGCATGTTTCTATTTTTAGTAACTTTCCATAATTAGCAGATTTCCATATTAAGTAACTTTAGTTATTAATCTAAGTTAATAATGAAAATGAGTGTTATTATGATTTAATGATCATTTATGACAAGTTGCATAAGTATAGGGTTTAAAATGTAAATATTACAAGTTTACTCATTTTACTCATTTAATCCCTTTAGTTATTACATTAGTATGTTAGTCCACCAAGTTTCATATATTACATAATGACCCTTTTACCTTTTTAACTTATGTAATATAACACTAGTTTGATATTACGATTTACGTACACGTCGCTAATCATTTATACTTGCAATCATAATAACGAATTATGCATAAGTAATGAAATAGTCATGCATGAATCGGCCAAAAACAGCCCCTAATACAAACAGACATTACTTGTTAAGCCTTTTTGTTATCATGATTTTATGTGTCTTTAATGCGTTAGTTACAAGCTTTAGTTTCGACTCATGTGTGACATATCAAAACGAAAAAGAACCCACGTACAAACCATGAGTCTCGGCCAGAAATAATCACAAGGGAATGGAAGGTTTAGAATACCTTGAACGCGACAATGACAAGAGGAACACTAATACGAATCCACCTACAACCTCGCTGCGTTTAGAGAGTACACGACACAACACCCAAATGGCTTTCTTTTGTCCAACACCTACGGTACAAACACAAACAGAAGTGGCCATGTTTCGTGCCGTATCAATATGCAAGAACCCACTTATGATACGTGTGAGTCTCGGCCAGAATAACAAACGGAAAAAGGGAGCCTAGGTTTACCTTCGTGCGACGTACCAAGAGAGAAAAAGAGCCAAAACAAAGCCAACAAACGATCACCACAACTCTCCTGCCGTCGGGTGTTTACAGCCACCATACAAGAAACATAAACACGGTTGTTAGGTTGGACGTGACATGGAATACAAGGTCGAAAAATGAGGATGAAAGCCTTACCTTGGCTTGATGGTTGTTGACTAGGAAAAGAAAAATGGAGGCAAGGGAAATGGTGTGAGCCGTATGATGTTTGTGTAGGAGGTAGGGTTTCTTTTGATTTCTTTTACTTATGGCACATGAGAGGAAAAAAGGAAACTCTTTAAAGCATTGAAAGAGGGGGAGCGTGTGACTTGAATGAGAGGCGTGAAGACTTCCACAAAAACAGGGATTTGCATCAAATGCCTAGCCGAAAATTAGGAGAAGGTTACAACAATCAAAGACTTCCCAAAGTTATGAATGTACATGCATATTTTTTTACTTTGTTAATTAATTAAATGTGTATATATATTTTCGGCCAATACGTAATTAAATCGACGTTATTATTAGCTTGAAAGTATGTTGTTTTATTTATTAGTTTACGCTTGCATTCTCGTATTATGGAGTCTCGACATGATCTCGATAGTTGTGGTTTCTTTTTAAGTTGAATGGTCGTTTGAAAGTTAGGTTATACTTCCATATTAACTGAGCTTGATATAATTTACGTTCTTTACGAGTTTCAAAATTTAAGGGCAAAACGGTCTTTTCCAAAGTTTTGAATTTTAGGGTTTTACAGGAGTGATGGTCGGGGTCATCAAGTCTCAAGGGAATGTCAAGATTATTCCCGAGAATCCTTTGGATCAACAATTTAGTGTATCTGATGTAGGTAATCTTGGTGCCAGGCTTCCTGAGGTAAGACATCATGTCATCCCATATCAGGCTTGCCAAGTCGATATGCATCTTGTTGATCATGCCCCGGAATATTTGCAGTTCCATGAGCTTCGGATGCTCATAACCGCTGTCACGTGACTCACGTCCAGAAACAGATTTGGCAATCATGATGTATAATGTTCTCCATGGCTGAGGGATGTTCTTTAAATCGACTGATGAATGTTTAGTGATGATCCCAGCAACTTCATCATAGCCAATATCGCACAAGAATTGGAGTGTAGTTGCTTCCGTTGGAGTGGCAACATATTCAGCAGGCTGGATGGCAGGGAGTAAGAGAATTGCCCTTAAGTCCGCAACAGTGATGGTGACTTGTTTGTTGTTGAGTGTCACCGTAACATCATCTTGACAATCGACCTTTTTCATGGTGTGCCAAAACTGATGAATATAGATCTCCAGTACTGTTGCAGAATTTGTGAGCATGTTCTTGTAGGAATGAGTCTTCAGAATATACACAGCAATATGACACGAAGACTCAGAGCACGTGAAGTTATCGAAGTCCACTTTGAGATTATTCTTTCCAATCTTCATCTGATAACCAGTAGGGAAAATATCTTCCATTATGAGAACATTTGGTGCGTTAACGTTTTCCACTGTGACGTCCATGTTGTGATCTGAAAGATATTGAGCCAGAAGAACCAACATATCGAAAGACATTACGTTAGTCAAAAGTTGATTTTATTGTCCAATTATTGAATATATTATGTTGATGAATGTTACGAGTCCAACGTCACTTGTTTTTCCAATAGTCCAAAGTAGTCGTGATAAGTATCGTGAGTTTATTAATTTTGAATTTTAAAGTCCAAATTTCCACTCATTTACACAACATATCAACCATTATAGCTTATTAGTGACATTTTGGTTTTGTGACGTTATGATTTATTTATTTACAAGTTTGTACGCGTAACAATTCATAATTATGGTTAAAATAAGGCTTAAGCGTAAAGTTTCAAGCTTATGCGTAAACAGTAGTAACCATACGCGTATGCATAAACTTATGCGAAGAAACTCTTCTTACGCGTAAGAAATATTACACGTAGGAAAAGAGGTCTTGGCATAAGGCTTTAGCGTAAGCGTGTGTTGGAGCTTATGCGTAAGGTTTACTGGTAAGAGTGAACCTTATGTGTAAGACTCAAGTTTACGCATATCCTTCACAGGATACGCGTAGTCCCCTTTGTAGAACCTTACGCGTAAAGGTTACACGTAAGATTTCTCTTACGTATAACATTCTACGCGTAAGATGATCCTTATGCTTAGAGATCCATTTTTAACCTTGATTCTGATTTTGCAAGCGTAATAACCTGAAATAATTTCATCATAACATATCCATTAACACATTATTCAATGCCTTTCAATTTTCACATGAAATCATAGTCCTAAACAGTTACGCGTAAAGATTGCTTATGCATAAAAGTTAAACCCTAGGGTTTCAATTTTACGAATAAGAAATCTAACCATGGGTTTAGCACCAAATTCAATCTGGGATGCCTTAGAGGCATATTGAGTTGTTTTCAACAAGTTTTAACATCAGAAACCTCAAGAATCAGAAGAACCCAATTATAACGAGTCTTAAACCCTAAACTTTAATTTTGCAAAATTTGGAGTTTCTGGGCATGATTCAAGGTGGGTTTTGGTTAATTCAACATGTACTAAACATCATATAAGCAACTAATTATCCAGAAACACTCTCACAGGAAAACCCCTAAATCCACGCATAAACCCTAATTCTTGAAAAATGATTAAAGACGTTTTCTGGGTGGATTTAAATGTTAGAAATAGTTAAAGGATAACTATTTGATGTCATATAACATACCCATTTCACAACAAACCATCCCACATGTTCATATGATCATACGCATACGCGTAGAACACATAATCACACGTAGCTTAAAATTTGACCGTTGGATTTGTAAGACATTAAAAACCATTGTTTATAATTACTCAATGAAGCTTAATACACTTACAGATTAGGAGTTTAAAGCACAGATTTGCAGATTGAATCTTAGGCGTAGAATTGGTTAGTTGAAAATTTAATGTATGAATTTAATGATTTTGAAAATTAGGTGGAGTGGTTTTAATAAAATGAGTTTAAACTTTTAACAACTTTGGTCCCTCCACCTCAATCATTTTCATCCAACGCCCATAACTTCCAATTTGGTTACAGAAAGCAAGATATTTGGAAAGAAGCTTGAAGACACTCCCCCTCGACTTTTGAAATAGAGAAATTTTACAAATTTGGGTCCGAGGAGTGTCAAGAAACAAGAAACGTGTCCACCGTTATCAAAGATACAACAAATACAGGGTAACATGCAAGTACAAGGTTTTATGAAACATAAAAATATTTACTTTCTCCCCCTCAACACTTGACCGTGTAAATATTGAAGTTTTGAGAGAGTGAAGTGTTGACGGAAGATTTGTACTTGCCATGTTTGAAAGAAATTAGATAGAAGAATATTTTTGACTTTTATCAGATTTTATATTTTTGTATTTTGTTTTTGAAAAATATTTACAAAAGAGGTTTTGGTGTTTGACTGGTTTTAAGATTGTTTTAAAAGTACGTCCAGTTCCTCAGGAGTCAAACACCTCATACCAATCCGGTGGACCAACTCAGTAAACCTAGCAGGAGCTAAGTCTTTGGTGAGAAGGTCTGCCAGTTGATATTCAGTACCCACAAAATATAATTCAACGGTACCCTTTTCCACATGCTCCTTGATGAAATGATATCGAAGATCGATGTGCTTTGATTTCGAATGTTGAACAGAGTTGCACGAGATCGCAATAGCACTTCAATTGTCGCAGTACATCGGGATTCTGTCAAATATGTAACCATAGTCTTTGAGTTGTGTTCTCATCCAAATGACTTGAGCACAACACGCCGACATGGCTACATATTCTACTTCAGTTGATGACAGCGATGTACAATCCTGCTTCTTCGATTGCCATGACACCAGTTTATCACCAAGAAATTGTAGAGCTCCCGAAGTACTTTTTCATGAATCTAAGCAACCTGCGTGATCAGCATCTGAAAAAGCTATTAGTTCAAAACCAGAATCCTTCGGATACCAGATCCCCAAGTTAATGGTTCCCTTGATGTATCGGAGGATTCTTTTAGCCTCAGAGAGGTGAGTTTCAGTTGGTCTTGACTGATAACGGGAGCAAAGATATACAGTAAAGACAATGTCAAGCCTACTGGCTGTGAGATACATGAAAGACCCAATAATACTTCGGTATTTGGTAGGGTCAACCAATTTCCTATGCAAATCAGCGTCCAGTTTCTTGGTATGTGTCATTGGTGTGGCATAGGTGTCATAGTTTTGCATTCCATTTTTGTTTAAAATTTCAAGAGCATATTTGGACTGACTCAAGAAAATACCACGTGCTGATTGATGAACTTGCAGTCCTAAAAAGAATGTAAGTTCACCCATCATGGACATTTCAAAATGTTTTTTTTATAAGTTTGAAAAAGCGTTTGTGTACTTTAGATGTGTTGACCCAAAAATGATGTCATCCACATAAATTTGAACGATTAAAATGTGTTCCCCGTGATATTGTATGAAAAGTGTTGGGTCGACCGATCCTTTAGAGAAGTTATTGGCAATAAGAAAGGATGATAACTTATCATACCACACCCGAGGGGCTTGTTTGAGATCGTAGAGAGCCTTGTTTAGTTTGTAGACGTGATTAGGGAACTCTGGATCAACAAATCCTTCTGGCTAGCTAACATAGACTGTTTCTTTTAGTTTACCATTCAGAAAAGCGGTTTTGATGTCCATCTGAAAGACCGTGATGTTCTTGTGAGCCGCGAATGCCAGAAAGATCCGAACAGCCTCAAGTCTAGCAACCGGTGCGAATGATTCCTCGTAGTCAATCCCTTCTTCTTGTCTATAACCCTTAGCCACCAGACGTGACTTATTTCGGATAACCGTACCTTCAACATCCAACTTGTTTTTCCAAATCCATTTCAGACCAATAACATAGACCCTAGTTAGTTTTTCAACCAATTCCCATACTTCAAGGCGTTTAAACTGGTTAAGTTCTTCTTGCATGGATTCAATCCAGTTGTCATATGTCATGGCTTTCTTAATATTTTTGGGTTCAGCTTGGCGGACGGTGAGTGCATACATGCAATGTTCACCGTTAGTTTGAAGGTGTTGTCTAGTTACGATTGGTTGATTCGGGTTTCCAATGATGTTCACAAGAGGATGGTCTTTCATCCAATGATGTGTGGAGGGTTGATGTTGATATACATTCTGCAGATTAGGAGGATTCAAATGGCTTGTAGATGATTCTGCAACATCAGGTATGGCAGTTTCATTTGCAAATGGATTAAAGAATGCATGTGGATCATAGTCTGCAGGCGAGGGTACTTCATTGTTTAGAAGATCATCAGCTGGTTCAGTGTCATTGGATGCGGTTTGTTCGACTGTTGTTGTAGAATCAATTGGTGGTACTTCCTCAACAGTAGTTGTTGTTGCAGGTGTATCAGGGATTGGATTATTATCAGGTTGAGCAGCGAAAATAGTTGATACATCTGCAGCACGTTGATCAATATCATCACTAAACAGAGGAGCAAATAGTTGTTCCATTTGGTTACGAGTAAGTTGTAAGCTTGGTTCAGCTGATGATGGGGTTTGGGGGAAGTTTAGACGGTTATGTCCGGGTTCCAAGCTGTTATGCTCAGAAGCCATATCAGTAAGTTCATCGAAATTTGCATGAATCGTTTCCATAATCTCCCTTGTACGACGATTACGGATCCGGTAACCTTTAGAGTTTTCACAGTATCCAACAAAGACTCCAATGTCAGCTTTGGCTTTGAGCTTACCAAAGTCGTCACGATCATTATTTGGGTAGCAAAGGGATCAAAATACATGAAAGTGTTTGAGATTCGGTTTACGGTTGTGGATAAGCTCAAAAGGTGTTTTGTTGTGGCATTTAGTAATCATCGAATGGTTCTAAGTGTAGCATGCAGTTGACACGGCTTCAGCCCACAAGTAATCTGGAAGTTTTGCATTTATCAACATTGTTCTTGCAGCTTCCACTAACGTACGGTTTCATCTTTCAACAACTCCGTTTTGTTCCGGTGTTCGTGCAATTGATGTTTGATGCTCAATTCCCATTTTCTCATAATATGCGCGAAGAGTTTGATTCACAAATTCAGTTCCTTTGTCTGTTTTGATTTGTCTGACTGTGTTCCGGAGCTAAACTTGAATTTTCGTGAGAAAGGTGATGATCATCTGTGGAGCTTGATCTTTACTTTGAAGAAAATAAACCCAAGTCCATCTTGAGTAGTCATCTACAATTACCAAAATGTAGCGTTTTCCATTAATCGTTTGCACACGCATCAGGCCACACAAATCCATGTGAAGAAGATGAAGCACATGTTGTGAGTTGTGTTCCACCTTTGAAGGAAAGTGAGCACGAGTGCTTTTCCCTTGTTCACAAGCTGAGCATAGGTGATCTTTAGAGTACCGAAATATTGGGAGACCTTCAACAAGTTTGTATCGTGCAAGATTAGTTATGGTTTGAAAGTTTAAGTGTGAGAGTCGACGGTGCCATAGCCAAGATTTTGTAGATGTTGCCTTTGAGAGTAGACATATGGGAGATGAAGCAATCATGTCTTGCATTGAGATTGTATAAAGACTTGATGTGCGGGTACCAGACATAATATTATTTCCTTGTAGATCACGAATGAAACAAGTTTTCTCCCTAAAAGCAACTTCCAAATCTCCATCACAAAATTGACCAACTGAAAAGAGATTGTGACCGAGACCTTCCACATAATAAACCATGCTAAATTGACCATTGATGTAATCTCCGTAGCCCATGATAGCTGCGAAAGTGATCATTCCCGAACCTGACAGTGCCAATGAACTTTGAAACAAAGTTGGATAACAGTTTGAGATTGCCTGTCATGTGTTGGGAACATCCGCTATCAACAATCCAAAGGATGATCTGTATCACCTGCATTACACACAGACGACACAGATGGAATAGAAGTAGATGTGGAACCCGAAGAGTTAGAGGGTTCTGATGCATTTATAGTTGAAACACACATGTTTATGATTTTAGGTATCCATTGAAAGCCAAGTGTATTATGTAACCATTTCTGCCATCTCCAACTAGTCTTAGCTTTTGTCTTAGTAAATGCACTAGGTGATAAGTTCTTCTTAGGAGGTGAAGGGGGGTTTATGGGTACATCAATGATTATGGCCGGAACACTAGAGAGTGGTTTACCTAGCACAGACTTAGAAGCATTAGTGGGCCTAGAGGTATTCCGTTTTCTATTATTCTGCTTACGAGATAAGATAGCATTAGCAACACATTTATCATGACAACCCGAAAACATGCTTTTATGACAACCAACACAAGAAGCTTCAAACATAACATTTAAAGTACTTAAAGATTCTGTTGGGTCCAATAAATTGACCCAATCATCCTGAACAAGATTTGAAAATAAAATAGCCTAACTCACTTAATAAATAGTGAGTGACTCATTGATAAAGAAATCAGTGAGTGTTGTTTAGTGCTCTTTACTTATTGATACGGTGTTAGTGAGTAAAATATATGAGCTACAAAAAACACCAGTGACACTGAGATTTTGACAAATGTCTCAATGATCCTGAAGACCTATCTCTACATACAGACTAAAAAATATAGGTGGGAACTTCCAAGATAAGAAGTCAAACAAGTACAAGACTTTACCATAAGAGTGAGAATATTGTGATGACACACCAAAAGGATGGTTGGTGCTTTTCCAAAAGAGGAAGATGAAGATGGACCACATGGGGGACAACATGTCACCATCATCACATGTCTTGTATTATTAGTTGCTATATATATATGTTTGTATTGTAATAGAGATAGGTATGCATCCTGAATAAACACAATACATAGTATTAGTGATAGGATCATCCTCTCATTGAAACACAAGCATAGCTTGGATCAATGAGAGTTTATTTGTCATTCAATGGGGAGAATATACCGAGATTATCCCCGTAAAAAGTTGAGGATGTTATCATGTAGTCTAGTTGGTATTGAGAAATCTTGTAATAATTGTTCATCATTATTAAGGAACGTGTTCTTCATTTAATCAAGATTTACTCAATTATTTGAACCAACAGATTCAGCATTCGTTACAACACTTTTTCCATTACATTTGTCAGACGCAATATCTAAACTGGGTGCAACTTGAGTCCTAAGGTGTTCTTCTACTTCAGAGGTCTTTATTGTTCTTTTCTTACGTCGCAACTTCCTATTCTTCCTTGAGGTGCTCTTAAGCTGTGAAGTGCTAGTGTAGGGAAAAGATGCAACTATTCCTGTTTCAGTAGAGGCAAGCACATTAGTTTCTTGTGTAGTGTCATTAGGCAATCTAAGAATTCCTGGTGCAATTATGGTTGTGTTACTATTCCTATCTTTCTTAAGTTTCACCAACTCTGCTTTTAGATCATGGATAGTATGTAACAAATCTTGATTTTCAGAACGAGTGAGTCCATTTTGTCGTAAAACATCTTTGGTATATGCAAGATGATCATCAGCATCTTTTGACGCTTGAGCACGAGTCTTTTTGAGTAAATCAAATATGACACCATATTCCTTTTTAAATTTTGAGATTTCTTGTTCATATTTTGAAAGTTGACACTTCAAAGACACGTTTTCATCATCCAGTTGCTCAAGTTTTGGATTAAGAGTTTTTGTATGCAACTGATTGATTTTGTTTTGCAAAGCGAGTTCTCAATTTTGACAATCTTTTTGACACCATTGAAGATGACGTTTTGAATTTGAAAGCTCGTTTAACAATCGCTCATTTTCAACTTTTAAAGACTTGATTTGTGACACAGTATCAGTATTCTCAACATTTTCAACAGAATCAGCAGTGATATAATCAAATGCATATGCAACATAATGTAATAACACAATATTAATGGTATCAGCACAGATTACATCTTCCAAGAGTCGATCAACATCTTTTCTTAACATTTTCTTTTTACGTTTTGTATTTGAAATCGATTTTTCTGTTTGTTCGAAAACTCTTTTCATAAGTCCAAGCTCCTTGTGAAAATCCCTTTCCCAATATATTGCACACATTTTCAAATTTTGGACATGAGGTAAAATTCTTTTATGAAAAATGTCTCTTTCTGCTCGCGCTTGAGGCGATTGAAAATATTCAACTTTTATTTCAGAATTGATTTCAATTTCACGTTCTAAAAGTTTGATGTCCGATAAGAATGTTTCAAAATATTTTAGAACTTGACATTGTTCAGCTAATGGCTTTATTTCATTTAATGAAGGTAAAGGACCATTAATTTGTGCAGCATTGGAAAGGGTACCATCATTAGAAGACTCAGAAGTAGGTGTGATAACCCAAGGTGTGTTAGAATGATCCTGTTGTGTGACGAAAGTTATGGCTTTTGAATAGTTAAATGGTTTGTTATAAACAACATTTTCCAATTTTGACCTACTCTCGTCTTCTGCATCTAATTCCTCCATGCGATTGTATTCAACAACACTCATAATGGAATTATCAATTCTATGTTCTGCACTGTAAACTTGAGGATTTGGTTTGAATGCTCTATGTGAAAACTTAGGTTTGTAATCAGCAAGATTCGGTCCATATCCATTTGGATTTGGTTTAAAAGTAAACTTTTGAATAGTTGTGATTGACTCACCATGTTTATAAACAACATTTCGAAACTCTTTGATTTTGTTTAGTAAGTCTACAATTTCTTCAAGATAGTCATCTATTCATTTCTTTGAATGCTTTTTGTACACACAGAACTGTTTTTGACAAGTTAATAACTCAGACTTGGCTTTTTGAGTTTCCACAGTGAGAGCGTTAAGTTGTTGTTTATGTTCATATTTCAGGTGTTCTATTTGAGACAACAAAGCCTTCTTAGATGCAACTAGATCACATATATGTTTTTCCAAAGATTTTTCATTTTGATAGGATTTAGCAAATGCGACTTCAAAACCTTTTTCATGTTTCTCTTTTGTTTGAAAAATGTTGAGTTGAAACTTTAAGCATTCATTATCCTTAGTTAACAGTGCATTTTTATCCTTTAATTTTTGATTGATGTTAAGGCATTTTTCCATTTGAGATTTTTGGTCCGTAATTAAGGTCATGAGCTCAATATCTGGATTAGACACAGGTTCAGCTTGTTCAACGTGAGTCTCAACATGATCATTATTTAGATCCTCAAATATAACCACGGAGTCAACTTGATTATCAATATTAACCATAAGGTCATCTTGATCGTCAAATATAACTACGGGATCTATTTTGTTAATACAAATAAGCCGTGAAAACGTTTATTTATATTTTACGATCTTCTAATGTTTTGTCGATAACAAATATAAAATCATTTTAATGAAACAAATAAAGTACGTAAATAGTTTGAGTTAATAGTTTTCTAAACACACTTACGCTTTCACATAAAACACTAAAACAAGTATAAGTGATTTTATGATTTAGATACATATGTACAACAACTAGTGTTTACATATTGGGTTAAACATATACTTAAACTAAGTATACTAAAATGGGTAAAAACTAAGTGTATGCTAAATTGGGTAAATACAAGTATATACTAAAAGGGTAAATACTTGCAAATGGTTTTGACCCATAACCCATGGTTTTATATATACCACTTAACCAAGTACATTGTATCTAGAAAGAAAACCATGGATCAACCCATAACCCATGACCCTTAACCAAAAATACCCATGGGCAAAGAGGAGCGGACCACGGATCCCTAGCTTTGTGCTAGCCGGATCCCTTGTGGTAGGGATCCGTGGGATCCGGGTAAACAGAAGAGAATTTCTTCTATAAATAGAGAGCCATTTCTTCCTCTCTATGTGTGCTTTTTCATATAAACTTCCCCAAAGTATTCTAACCCTCTAACCTCAGATCTAAGTGATCTATGTAGTTTGTCTTTTGTTTTTGTGTGATCTACTAGGTTCCTCCTAAAGGAAAGATCACTACCTCTTGAAGACGTGCAAGCTCAAAGTCCATGAGTTGCCATGCTTCGTCATCATCAAGACTACTAAGGTTATCTTGTTGATAGTTCTTCATTTCTCCATAGATGTTGGGTTGAAGGCATTAGTGAAGAATGTCGAAAGTGTCAAGATGAAAGCATTAGTGAAAGGTGCTCATCATCCGTGTCAAAGCATTAGTGAAGAATGCTAAAGATGTCAAGACGAAGGCATTAGTGAAGGGTGCCAAGCGTTGTGTCAAAGGCATTAGTGAAGGATGCCAAAGAATCAAATCAAGTAGCATTTGGGAAGAATGCCTAGGTCGTATAATCGATGAGGTGCATCGTTATACATATATGTATTTGTTTATATACAAGGATGGTGATATCCTTGATGGTGTTGTAACAAGGAGTAGATCTCCTTGAGACTAGTTGTTGTGTCGTGAAGGTGTAGTTCACCTAAGGTGTGAAAGAACTAGGTACTTAGCCTAGTACCAAATAAAGGGTAGGTGATGTTGTGAAGGATTAGTTCTCCTAAGGTGTGAAAGAACTCGATGGTTAGCCTAGCACCGTATAAAGGGTAGGCGACGTTGTGTTAGGTGTGGTTCGCCTTGGAGTGAAAGAACTCGGTATTTAGCTTTGTACCGGAAAAAGGTTAAGCGACGTTGTGAAGGCTTCTTCGCCATAAGGAGTTGGTGTAGTGTTTACGAACTCTCGAGTAGGTGACTCAGGGAGTGGAGTAGGGCAAGGAAGGTGTCCTTGTAGCCGAACCACTATAAATACTTGTGTCGTGGTGATGTGATTCTTACTCTTTATCTTTCATTATACGTTTATATATCTATCTATCAACGTCCAACATAAACAATCAAATAGATTGACATAAGTCGATCTAAATATTTAAAAGAAAGTTTTAAATTGGTAAAACTATTCAACCCCCCCTTCTAGTTTTCCATATATTTGATTATCATCGGAATGAGATGTAGACGGCTCATGTTGAACACTATGATCCTCGTCGGATGCAGATGTTGGCGAAGATATCAAATTAGTGATGAATAGATTTTGATCCGGTACCTGAGACAAGCCTTCAGTGTCATACACTGGGCCTGTGTCACTCATGTAGAGTTCTTGCATGTTAGCCATTAACATCACAGCTGCATTAGCCTGCAAGTCCTCTATGTCATCATCTAAATCTGCATTTTCCATGAAGCTCTGTTCCTTGTTGGTAAGAGTTCCACCAGCTTCATCCTTGAGAGCCAAGAGTAAAGCCTCTTTGTGATAAGCGCTGCCTCTTGTCCTCGGCTTTGGGCATGCATTAGCTAGATGACCCTTCTCATTACAGTTATAACAATGAAGACCATTAACCCAGTCTAAGCATTTCCCTGTTCAACCACATGAGCTCGTTATTGTGGAGCACCCATGTTATTCCTTCCATTAACATTAAATCCTTGACAACTACCCATCTGACAAACATTACCACGATTCTGAACTTCAACACGTCCATTGTTAACAACAGCTTGATTCCTAGTGTTTGATGAGGTACGAATGCGATTGTTGGATTTGTTAGAGTATCGGCCGAAGGCTCTAGCAATCATGACAAACCCTTGTTGCAATGCATCGAAAGCTTCTGCATCCTCATTAGATTCGCTGTAAAGTGCTTGATCATTGTTGTTGTTGTATGGAACCAATTTAGTTTCTTGAGATTGTTGCTGTGACGGATCATATAGTGTGATTGTAGCAGTTGGTTGTGGAGGATTTGTGAATACAGTTTGCAAGGTTGGAAATTGAGGATAACATGTTTGAGCCCATAATGCAAGAGTTTGATTATCCGGAAGTGAAGGGGAAACAGGAGCTCCTCGAATGACTCTTTCTCTATCGACTTCCTTTTGGTGGGGCTTTAAATAGTCATACAATAATCCGTATGTAGCATGACATAGATTCTTCGCTTGACGGATGAAAATAACATACTTTTCCCAATCAGGACCAAGACTACTGAGGAACTTAGTGTTGACTGCAATTCTTGGCATAATGATGTTATGTTTTTCCATGTCATTGATGATGTATGAGAATCGATGATGATATGACTCTAATGTCTCCCCTGGTTCAATCATGAAGTATTTATATGCTAAGTAGATTTTTGATTCCAGATCTTCTTGATTGAGTTCTGTGCCTTCCATGAGAAGATGAATATGCTCCCACATTACTTTAGCAGTCTTCTGAGCATCAACACTATGAAGTATCAGATTGGGTAAACCCAAAAGGATATATTGCATTGCAAGTTCATCGGCTTCCATGTGTAGAAGTTGGTAAGTAGTAAGTTGATCAAGACTGGCAATGTTGGTAACATCATCTCTTGGTGGATTCGCATTCGGATCTCCGGGTACAGTGATAGGGGGAATCTGAAATGGACCTTCAAGGATGACCTTCTTCAAAAACTTACCATGTGGTTTCTTTAGATAACAGAACCTAAACAATCAAATAGATTGACATAAGTCGATCTAAATATTTAAAAGAAAGTTTTAAATTGGTAAAACTATTCAACCCCCCCTTCTAGTTTTCCACAATTGGTATCAGAGCTTCGTTACCAAGGTTCTTAAAGTATGTTGTACTTTAAAGACCTGATACGATCCGTGTATGTTTGAAAACTACAAAGAAGGATTTTTTTTAGGTCATATTTTCTTTTAAATCATTTTGTTGGACATTGATAGATCATTCTAACAACTCTTGTTTTCAAGAAATCTTCATGGTAGAATCTCTCCATAATCTTCATTTAAAGAATAATGAAGACAACATTCAAGGAAGGATCTATAAAGTAATCACAACTTATGTACACCAAGTACAAAGGATTACTTTAAGAGCTCATGAAGTATTTTTGGTATTAAGCCAAACCAAGAAGCATAGAGGTATGTTTTACCTTTCATTAGATAGGTTACATGAGTTCAACTTATTTCATAGTTTAATAATCACTAGCATCATTAGAAGTCTCTTTCGTCACTTTTCCGTCTTTTTCATCATCAGGAATAGTATTCCTTTTGATTCGTCAAACTAACGCCGTCGTCTCATATGAACCCTCGATATGTGATTCATCAAAAGCCGTCATCCAAAAATAATCTTCATCTAAATACTTCCAAACTATTTTTGTAAGATAATTTATAAGCCTACTACAAAAATAATGCCAAACAACCCTTTTTCTGTTCACAGTAGCCGGATCCCTCTAGTTGTACTAGCCGTATCCCAAATACAAAGGATCCGGGGGAACCGTGGAACAGAACTCAGCTATACGCTTTCAAAATTTCACCACTGATTACTTTCCCTCTATTCACACAAAAACAAAAACGACCAAGCTACTGAATTAATCCTCATTGGCTTCTATAAATTCAAGTATTCATTCCTAGAACACCATTGTAAGTAATTACATTAACTTGTTCTAATTTTCATCATCTTAATTCAAGGGTTTATGGTTTCTTAATTTCTAATCAATTAATTAGGGTTTTTCAAATTAATCATGAAAAGTTTTTTTTCACATTGTGTTCACAACATTGTTAATACAAATCAAAACCATAAACCCATATCAACCAATTTAACCTAACTGAAAAACTTGTATTTTTAGGACCAACCATGCCTAAAGCCACTCAACAAGATCATCATGACACCATCCATTGCCTTACTCATTACTATCGTAAAAGGGGTCTGACCAAAACTAACCGTAAAATTTTCAAAAGTCTCACAAAACGAATTATTCACGAAGGTCGTGTAGTCAAGGAATGTTTTCTTGAAGATACCGACATTCGTCAAGTTTTCTCGACAATCAACTTTGATTGCCTTCTTGACATTGATGAACAAATTTGTCCGGTTTTTATTTTTGAGTTTTACAAAAGCTTTAGGATCATTACGAACACCGATAATAGCATCTCAATCGCCTTTATCATCAACACACAAAACTTTACTCTTCCTCTCAACACTTTTGCTCAAATTCTTCGCATTCCTTGTGAGGGAATTTGTATGTACTCTCAAGATTGGGCAATTAACTCTCAAAACCGTGCACTTGATCCCAAGCCTCTCTATCACACTCCTCTCGACGATCCCGAAACCATTCGTGATACTATCTTTAAAATTAGGACCGACCAATCCCGTTACGATCGTAACAAAAAGCTCATTCACCGTGATCCTTTTAAAATGGAACTTTTCGAAATGCATTCCATGTTTAGAAAATGGGAAGAAATCCTTAGGGAAAACATCATTAGCCTAGTTGGAAACAAAGATCATCCAAACGCATGTCTTGTGCAAATGATCTATTGTCTTACTCACCAAAGGCCATTTAATCTTGCCTACTACATGGTAAGGAGAATGGCTGGGGTATTCAAAGCTTCCAACATGGTACTTCCATACGGTATGCTCCTAATACGACTTTGTAAGTATGTTAGTGCATTGCAACCATCCCCTATCAACGATGATCATTAACTCTCCGATCACGTCATGGTACCTCTTACCAAACAACCCTCTAAACGGTTCATGGTCAATGGAGAGAAACCTGAAGCTCTCTCGGACTCCTCGGCCGGAGAAGAAGAAGAAAAAGATGAGGAAGACATCGACCCCGTATCCAACATCAAATTGGAAATCCTTGAATACCACGAACAACTTCCAACCATTCCAAACGAGACCGCGGAATTTAAACAAATAAGAGGCATGATTCAAAACCTCGCCTACAACCTCACTAAGCCATCAAAAAGGAAAAGGAATAATTGACGAAAGAGACAATAGGAATGTGCTTAGATTCACTTATTTTATGTCTGAATGTCTTCTCTCTAATATTTTTAGTTTATGGTATTTTGGATATTGTTACTTTACCTTGTATGTGATGTTTTATGATAACTTGCTTGTTCCTATTTGCTTGTCTTATAGATTTAATAGTGTACAAAATCTGCACATTTTTTTTAGGTTCTGTGTTGGTTCTGATCTGCAGATGCCGGATCCCTAGGATTAGCCTAGCCGGATCCGTCCCTTGAAGGAACCGTGGGATCCGTGACATCAGATCAACAATTCAGCATTCAGCCTTCAAAACTGCTTTCTAGATATCATCACAATAACTTGGCATATATTTTTTAGAACCCAACTAAGTCCACTTCAAGGATGAGAAAGGCTTAGATTCACTAAAGGCTTACTTAAGATCTTAGTCTGATTTTATCAACACATTTAAAACTCACCATATTTCCGCTTCAAAAACTATTTCTCACCTCTCAAAACACTTTAAGAAAGCAAGCTAAACAGTTTTAGGAAATTGCTTCTAGTCTTTTATATCTCAAGGTAAGACAAAAATTAGTTTTTCAAATTCTTGAAATTTTTAAGAATTTTTCTTAATATCACCTCAAGCTAAAACCTGATCACTAGGATCATTTATTATGACTTGACACCCTCATAACTCTTAGTGTTATCCTTGGACATCCATTGGTAGTCTTCTTATCCCATCCTTCTTCCATAAAAAGCAATCATTTGCTATAACACTTATTACCTCTAATCATTCAAGTACCCCTTCATCCTAAACCCTTAGGAGAACTGAAACATTCAAAATTAGATAAGCCTTAGCTCCCAGAAACCTCATTACAAACCTGTCATAACTGCTGAGAGCCGGATCCCTAGGATTAGCCTAGCCGGATCCCTTCAAGGAGGGAACCGTGGGATCCGGGTGACAGTTTATGTCAAACATAGCTAAAACAATTATTTCAACTCACCTTCCTAACTCAAACACTTCATCTCATCTTAAATGAGTTCCTAGATCAGTGAAACTCTGAATCTCAGCCTTGTGCATGTCGATCATCACATTTCCAAAAACATTAGTGGATTTAGTCTTAAATGCAATTGCAAAGTTCTTCCCCTTATAACCCACATTACCAAGAACACTTTAGTTATCAAGCACAAACATAATTATCACCAATTACAACCATCCTCCTTAGTCATTTCATCATGAGAAAAGCTCCTAGTGCTTACTCATCCACTCAAAAACCACCTAAGAAACTTGCTAGAATCATACACGAAGTTTCCTCAACCGAATCATCTCCGGTTAAGTCCACCTATGCTAGGATTTCTCCTACACCAAAGAAACCAATCAAACTAATTCCCAAGAAAAGTGTTCTCACTAAGATTTCATCACCAAATTCTATTATACCAAACATATTCTCCACAACTCAACCTAGTTCATTAATACCTAGAGCCATCTCCCAATCATCTCCACACTCTCATAATGTAGAAGCTTTACCTTCTTGGCCATCTCATCTTTCACCATTACCAACTAATTCACTTGAAAAGATTGAGCAACAAAATCAAAGTGTTGAATCAACACTTGATCCAAAAGCAAACTCTATTATTCCTCCCAATAGTCCATTTTGGATTATGAGAAGACATCAAAGGCAACCACCCGATCAAATGGAAATTGATGTCTCTTTACCTCTACCCTCAAACATTGTAGAATCACCACTTAATGAGCCTCCACTAAATCCTCCATCATTTGAAAATCCTCAATCCACTTCACTTGAACTTTCACCTCAAGAAACCCAAAACCATGACAAGGATTGCTATCATTGTAAACATGTTGAAAAGTTGATACATGAACTACGTGAAAAGCAACGTTTCATGTTTTATCACCTCCTCGAACGTTTCGAAGAGGTTAACAAGCCTAAACTACAATAAGCATCATATTCAAAAGGTCAAACTTAGAACATTTAGGAAACCTTCTCATCCTTGATCTGTAATAAGCTTTTAGTCAAATCTTAAGTTTGGGTTAACTTATTAGCATTAATGGCACTTGTTTGGCTAGTTCATTCTCTTAGTTTTTAGAGATTTGGTTGTGTATCTCTTGTTTTATTGAATGAATACTTATATGCCATGATTATGTGTGTTGTGCTTGTTATATTGTACATTTATATCATTCCCTCAATTAGCACTCCTTGACATTTCTTCATTTGCTGAAGAAACTGTAACAGATAGCCGGATCCCTTCCAGATAACTAGACGGATCCCTCCTTGAAGGGAACCGTGGGATCCGTGGTACAGGAGCACAAATTTCTACTAACTTGAGTCTCTTTTGCAGGAAATTATGCACTATACTCTTGTTTCTCTAACCTTTGTTTTGTAGTTATTCAAAATACACATGAAGATATTGACACCATAAAGCTAGGGGGAGCTTTGTTTGCAAAATTAATTGCAAACTTAATCCTATTTTGGGTTACACTTCATGACACACCATTGCAACATTGCAATATTTAAGGGGGAGCACGTTCTCGTCACTTAGACGAACCATTTGCAAACTTGATTGCAAACACAATTAGTCTATTTTACGTTATGTCTTTGACGCCCTTTCAAGTCAAGGGGGAGTTAAGACGAGTACCATTCCCATCACTTGCTCTCTTTACATTTTTTTTCTCTTATAAAAATTGTGTTAGTTTCTTTTAACACTTTTTGTTTCGACAAAAAGGGGGAGAAGAAAGTAAAAACTACAAATTCAAACTTTTACGAATTTTAGATTTTTCCTTAAAATAATTTTATGTTTTGTCATCAACAAAAAAGGAGAGATTGTTACTACAAATAAGCCGTGAAAACGTTTATTTATATTTTACGATCTTCTAATGTTTTGTCGATAACAAATATAAAATCATTTTAACGAAACAAATAAAGTACGTAAATAGTTTGAGTTAATAGTTTTCTAAACACACTTACGCTTTCACATAAAACACTAAAACAAGTATAAGTGATTTTATGATTTAGATACATATGTACAACAACTAGTGTTTACATATTGGGTTAAACATATACTTAAACTAAGTATACTAAAATGGGTAAAAACTAAGTGTATGCTAAATTGGGTAAATACAAGTATATACTAAAAGGGTAAATACTTGCAAATGGTTTTGACCCATAACCCATGGTTTTATATATACCACTTAACCAAGTACATTGTATCTAGAAAGAAAACCATGGATCAACCCATAAACCATGACCCATGACCCTTAACCAAAAATACCCATGGGCAAAGAGGAGCGGACCACGGATCCCTAGCTTTGTGCTAGCCGGATCCCTTGTGGTAGGGATCCGTGGGATCCGGGTAAACAGAAGAGAATTTCTTCTATAAATAGAGAGCCATTTCTTCCTCTCTATGTGTGCTTTTTCATATAAACTTCCCCAAAGTATTCTAACCCTCTAACCTCAGATCTAAGTGATCTATGTAGTTTGTCTTTTGTTTTTGTGTGATCTACTAGGTTCCTCCTAAAGGAAAGATCACTACCTCTTGAAGACGTGCAAGCTCAAAGTCCATGAGTTGCCATGCTTCGTCATCATCAAGACTACTAAGGTTATCTTGTTGATAGTTCTTCATTTCTCCATAGATGTTGGGTTGAAGGCATTAGTGAAGAATGTCGAAAGTGTCAAGATGAAAGCATTAGTGAAAGGTGCTCATCATCCGTGTCAAAGCATTAGTGAAGAATGCTAAAGATGTCAAGACGAAGGCATTAGTGAAGGGTGCCAAGCGTTGTGTCAAAGGCATTAGTGAAGGATGCCAAAGAATCAAATCAAGTAGCATTTGGGAAGAATGCCTAGGTCGTATAATCGATGAGGTGCATCGTTATACATATATGTATTTGTTTATATACAAGGATGGTGATATCCTTGATGGTGTTGTAACAAGGAGTAGATCTCCTTGAGACTAGTTGTTGTGTCGTGAAGGTGTAGTTCACCTAAGGTGTGAAAGAACTAGGTACTTAGCCTAGTACCAAATAAAGGGTAGGTGATGTTGTGAAGGATTAGTTCTCCTAAGGTGTGAAAGAACTCGATGGTTAGCCTAGCACCGTATAAAGGGTAGGCGACGTTGTGTTAGGTGTGGTTCGCCTTGGAGTGAAAGAACTCGGTATTTAGCTTTGTACCGGAAAAAGGTTAAGCGACGTTGTGAAGGCTTCTTCGCCATAAGGAGTTGGTGTAGTGTTTACGAACTCTCGAGTAGGTGACTCAGGGAGTGGAATAGGGCAAGGAAGGTGTCCTTGTAGCCGAACCACTATAAATACTTGTGTCGTGGTGATGTGATTCTTACTCTTTATCTTTCATTATACGTTTATATATCTATCTATCAACGTCCAACATAAACAATCAAATAGATTGACATAAGTCGATCTAAATATTTAAAAGAAAGTTTTAAATTGGTAAAACTATTCAACCCCCCCTTCTAGTTTTCCATATATTTGATTATCATCGGAATGAGATGTAGACGGCTCATGTTGAACACTATGATCCTCGTCGGATGCAGATGTTGGCGAAGATATCAAATTAGTGATGAATAGATTTTGATCCGGTACCTGAGACAAGCCTTCAGTGTCATACACTGGGCCTGTGTCACTCATGTAGAGTTCTTGCATGTTAGCCATTAACATCACAGCTGCATTAGCCTGCAAGTCCTCTATGTCATCATCTAAATCTGCATTTTCCATGAAGCTCTGTTCCTTGTTGGTAAGAGTTCCACCAGCTTCATCCTTGAGAGCCAAGAGTAAAGCCTCTTTGTGATAAGCGCTGCCTCTTGTCCTCGGCTTTGGGCATGCATTAGCTAGATGACCCTTCTCATTACAGTTATAACAATGAAGACCATTAACCCAGTCTAAGCATTTCCCTGTTCAACCACATGAGCTCGTTATTGTGGAGCACCCATGTTATTCCTTCCATTAACATTAAATCCTTGACAACTACCCATCTGACAAACATTACCACGATTCTGAACTTCAACACGTCCATTGTTAACAACAGCTTGATTCCTAGTGTTTGATGAGGTACGAATGCGATTGTTGGATTTGTTAGAGTATCGGCCGAAGGCTCTAGCAATCATGACAAACCCTTGTTGCAATGCATCGAAAGCTTCTGCATCCTCATTAGATTCGCTGTAAAGTGCTTGATCATTGTTGTTGTTGTATGGAACCAATTTAGTTTCTTGAGATTGTTGCTGTGACGGATCATATAGTGTGATTGTAGCAGTTGGTTGTGGAGGATTTGTGAATACAGTTTGCAAGGTTGGAAATTGAGGATAACATGTTTGAGCCCATAATGCAAGAGTTTGATTATCCGGAAATGAAGGGGAAACAGGAGCTCCTCGAATGACTCTTTCTCTATCGACTTCCTTTTGGTGGGGCTTTAAATAGTCATACAATAATCCGTATGTAGCATGACATAGATTCTTCGCTTGACGGATGAAAATAACATACTTTTCCCAATCAGGACCAAGACTACTGAGGAACTTAGTGTTGACTGCAATTCTTGGCATAATGATGTTATGTTTTTCCATGTCATTGATGATGTATGAGAATCGATGATGATATGACTCTAATGTCTCCCCTGGTTCAATCATGAAGTATTTATATGCTAAGTAGATTTTTGATTCCAGATCTTCTTGATTGAGTTCTGTGCCTTCCATGAGAAGATGAATATGCTCCCACATTACTTTAGCAGTCTTCTGAGCATCAACACTATGAAGTATCAGATTGGGTAAACCCAAAAGGATATATTGCATTGCAAGTTCATCGGCTTCCATGTGTAGAAGTTGGTAAGTAGTAAGTTGATCAAGACTGGCAATGTTGGTAACATCATCTCTTGGTGGATTAGCATTCGGATCTCCGGGTACAGTGATAGGGGGAATCTGAAATGGACCTTCAAGGATGACCTTCTTCAAAAACTTACCATGTGGTTTCTTTAGATAACAGAACCTAAAGAACCTTATCACCCATTGATCGTAGTTTCCGGGAGTGAGTATTGGAGGTCTATCAAGTGGTCCAACCTCATGAATGGATTGTTGGCTACTTAAAGCTTCACACATCTTTGCAAACCAAGAGGGTTCCTTCATAGCATACTTGGTTGGATGCTGATTTTGAAAGTTTGTGTAAGGTTGTACTTGTAGACTAGGTGGTGGTTGAATCATTTGTGGTGGAATTGCTCCTTGATTAAATTGTTGTTGAAATTGATGTTGTTGTTGATAGAGTTGTTGTTGTTGTTGAGGATACATATGAGGAAAGTAGCTAGAGTATGGTGGTTGAGACATCTTAAAACTTGTGTTGATGATGGATCTTTGTAGTCGAATGAAACTTTGTTGATGAAGTATCCTTATGCGTAGAAAACCAGCTTATGCAAAGAAAATCCCTTATGCGTAAGAAACAACGACTTACGCTTAAGAATAGCTTATGCGTAGGAGTAGCTTAAGCGTAAAGTTGGTAAACACTTAGCTTAGGCATAAATCAAAGGCTTAGTATTAGAATGCTTATGCGTAAGATTAACTTAGGCGTAAGATAAGCTTAGGCGTAAGAAAATGCTTAGGCAGAAAGAATTCTACGCGTAAGTGATTGGCTTAGGCGTAAAACTAGGGTTTTGCCCAAAAAATCCTTTACACTTATACCAGTGTAAAAGATATCCAAAGTCGAAGTGTTTTCAGGCTTATCCAAGCAAGAAAACACTGAGTAAACCAATAGCATGAAGATCAAACCTTGTGGAGCTTACGCGTAAGTTTAGGGTTTTGCTATGCGTAAGAACTACCAAAGGTAACAAAAACTGATTTTTAAGGATAATAACGTTTAGAATCCTGATTTTTATGATGAAACAGCTTCAAAATGACCAAAATAACACAAAAGTGTGAAACTTGATGATTCAAAACACTTATGTACCTTACGCGTAGAACAGACTACACGAATGAAACCAAGCTCAAAACTAATGAAATACACGTAAAGTTTCAAACTTTTTGCCAAAAACTTAAACTTTATCACCAAATAACCTTTAAAGTACAAGAATCTTGAGTTTTAAAGTGTAAAAATTGAGGTTTTTAAGCGTTTGAATGTTTAAACATCGAAACTTATGCGTAGACACTAATATTCCAAAAACAAAATCGTTTCACCCAACTATTTGGCGAATGATACCACTGTTAGGTCACCATGTTTGTAACACAAGCATCAATATAAGAAATAAGAGATAAAAAGTGATCGGTTGAACACTTAACACAAAACACACGTATGATATAGAAAGGTTAGGCGTAGGATTTGAATACAAGTGAACAACCAACTCTCAAATGAGAGTTACAAGACTATTTATAGGGGAAGGGAGCTAGGGCAACACATCTAGTCCCTTCCTTTCCTTATTGGGCTTTTGCATAGGCCCATGGGCTTTCTACATGAGCCTAACCCCTTAATTACTAACATAAAAGCCTTAATTAAGCTAACTATTACAATAGATTACTAACACTTGAGAAATGGTTTAGGAGTGATTCCAACAAAACTATTCAACCCCCCCCCTTATAGTTTTCCACAATTAGCATCAGAGCTTCGTTACCAAGTTTCTTAAAGTATATTGTACTTTAAAAACTTGATACGATCCACAGTTAATTGAAAACTACAAAGAAGGTTTTTTATAAAAACAAACACCGTGTCTTTTAAAACTCTTTGTTTGGATGTTGATTAGATGACAACATTTTTTTTTATTATTTTCTTATTATTTATTTAATTGCACTAATCTTCTTTGACATGTTGCTTAGTTAAAGCTCATACCTACCAAGCCTTAGGAACTGCTTGGTAACAAGAATACCTTCCCTAAGAAGGTATCTTAAACACGAAGGATCCAGTATTGTCCACTGACACTTGTTGTGTCATTTGTAAAGACATTCCTAAGTGCATTAGAGGTATGACTTTCCTATTATCTCTAAATAACATTAGCTTGATAAATAAGTATGCTTATATAGGAATTTATATGATTATTTTTTGTGCATAGTTATATATTACATGTAGCTTAGTTAGGAAACTTTTCTCGCATTCGTGTTTTTCTTTCGTCTAAAGTCGAGGTTTATAAAACTTGTGTTTTATTTCATTTAATCCAAAAATCACATCTTTCTAAATAATAAAACAAAACACAAATCTCAAAAATTCCTCCTTTCCCATAAAAACTCACTCTGACGTCCACTCCACCTGTTAGAAACAGACAGACCTTGATAGATCTTAAGCACTCGGAGATCGTTAGTGTTGCCTATGTAATCACAAGCAAACTAATAGAAGATCTCTACAACTTGGTATTGTAGCGGAAAATAAATACAAGTTATAATAACTAAGAACACTTTTGATCCTCTATGGATCTTTGATTATAGAAACTCTATGTTTCGGATAGAATACAAGACTTGAGAAACTTGAGAAAAGCTTATCTATTACAAACTAACATGGTTTCTTATATAGGCAAGAAACCCTAAAGGAGCGTTGACAATTTACGCTTCTACTACTAAACTAGACTAAGCATGCATCTAGACAAGCATGCAACTAATCATTTTGTTTTGTTAATCATATTGTTTATTCTGATAAGCTCTACATAATACGGCGCCAACCTATACATACGGCGCTGACTTTTACTCTAAACTGAGCTTATCTCTCCTACGTGGTTCCCACTTTCAGCAGCAACACAATGTCTGCTTTAACACTTCTGCTGAAGTATAACTTCGGCAGAATCCTTTCTTCTTCGGCAGAATCTCTTCGACAGAAGCTTCGGCAGAATCAGTAGTTTATGCTTCGGCAGAATCAGTAGATTACCTTAATTCCCAACAATCCTCCCCTAAACTGGAATTTGACTAGGTTAAGTTCCAGTTTCCTTGATAGATCGATAATGCTGTTGAGGATTGTAACTTTTTCCTTGAGGATTGTACCATAATGTTGTTTGAGCAATGAGTGGACAATATCTGGAGGAACAGCAACCAAGAGTCAGAAGAAGAACATCTGTATGATGACTGAACTGTGAAACACCAGATCTTTGCAGCAACATATGACATCTTGTACATCAAAACATATAAGTTCAATACTATTCTCATCATTTCCAGGTGTGTTAACTCCTGTGAGAGGTGAATCATTGAAATTAATGGATTTGATGTCTCTTTACCAATAGCCATTTCTACTGGAGTAGCCACATGTTTGAGTTCGAAAACTATGGTACATTGATAACCATCTGATTTATTGGCAAACCAGCAACCATATAAACGGATTTGGTTTGTCTTTACCTGTAGCCGTTTGCTCAGGACTAGTCAATTCTTAGAATTGGTGAATTGAGCACCAAATATGGATTCAATTGCCTTTACCACATGCCATATACAGGTGGGCTATCCAATTCTTGGATTCCAAACAGGAATAGACCATGGTGAATTGATGACCATACAACCCTCAGCAGTTAAGCATGGGTGGTTGCGAACCCTATGATTTTGAGCAAACCATTACATCTATCAACAGATTTGATGTGTCTTTACCAAAGCTGTACCCTTTGGACTAGCCAACCCTTTGACATACACAAGGTACATCTGTTGAGTTAAAGACCATCAGAATTGGACAACAAACAAACCTGCATAAAAGTTAGTTTTTTTTTTTTTTTTTTTTTTTTTTTTTTTTTTTTTTTTTTTTTTTTTTTTTTTTTAAGAACAGGTTTATAACACTGAAAAAGCTTAATAATCAGTTGAAAAGGAAAATTAAAAACTTAATTTTTATTAAATAAACGCTATCACTATTTTTAAAATGATGTTGTTGTGAGTTTTCTTTTTATGAAAGCAGTTTACTTAAAAAAAATTAGGCAAAAATAGACAAATAACATAAACAAAGCAAACTAAAATGAACAAAACAAGGTAGTGCAGAGAGTACCAAGTGTCCTGATATGTATGAAGAAGAGGCCTATTGCAGTTGTTGAAGTTGAGTTTTGATCAATCCCACCAGTGCTAAAGCAGAGTGCCTTTCATTTCCCACTGGATCTGGAGGAATTTCCAATTTCTGGCTCAGCATCTTTTCCATAAGTCTTTTAGGCAGAGGGTACTTTCTTTCAGACAACATGCACACAGTGATTCCACTCTTAGTTTCAAGAACATGAACACGAGGGAGAGGATAGAATCTCCAGGATATAAGCTTCCACCGATGTGAGTTTTCCCAAATGGAAGATGCTTTGCTATTGGGAATGTGGGAGTTCAACAGAACTTGAAGATCTCCTGGTAAAAACATTCCAGATCCTTGAGGTTCCTTGTTGCAGTAATGGGTGGTAACTTGAGTGAACAGAGAAATTAAGTCTGCCCTGTCGATCAAGTGTAGAATTTCCTTTAGAAAGGTGAATTCCATTAAAATGGAGTTCCTTCGAAGAAGAACATTCATCTCATCATTCTTTAATTTCCACTCTATCACCCCATCTGAGTGTCCATCAGGAAAATCAGCAGCAGTCCCTTCTACAATGAAAGCTGAGTCATCAGCTTCAAGATCCAAAGGAGATATTTTGGCCATTCTCTTCTGCCTCCTCCCAGGCTGATAGATTTCCTGAGGGGGAGCATTTTCATCTAGTGCATTGGTAGTGGGACTTGTATTGGTAGATGGAGACTCGGTTGAAGTGCGAAGTGCTTTCATCCTGTGGAATATCTTTATCGCCCTCTCTGTTTTAGTTTCTGTGAGATCAGCTTCCTTTTCTTCAGAATCTTCCAGTGTGACAACAGGTGCCACTGAGGGAGAGGGAGCTGATGCTTCAGGTGCTTCAGGAGGAATGAAAGATGGTTCAGCAGATTGACCCTTGGTTGTAGAGGAGGCAACTTCAGAAGTCGCTTCAGCAGGAATGACTGGAGAGGATTCCTTGGTTGGAGCATCATCAGCCTTGAGTCTTTTGGCTTCTTGAACAGCTTCATTCTCTGAAATCCTTTTTAAGTTGGAAGAATGTGCTAAAAATGATGATCTTTCTGACATGATTTGGTTATACTTGCGATACAGGACATGATCAGGAAAAGCCTTGACTTGTTTCATTGTTAGGCCAGAGTTGGACATTGAGTATTGGTTTTTCACCACCCTTCTTATTTCATCTTTAGTGGGAGGTTTGTTTTTGGCCTTCTGAGCTTGGATGGCCCTCTTTTGTGCAATTGCTTCTTGCCTCCTTTGTCTTCCCTGATCCATCATTCGCTCAACATAATTGTCACTGAGGAAATCTCCACCGAGTATACTTTGGGCCAGAGATGGTCTTGAGATGACTTGCTGAGTTAGAACATCCCAGTGTTCAGCATGCATCTGAACCCTCAGTTCATCTAGTTCTTTTCTTCTTTCAGGAGTTAGAGATGAAAAATTCTCTGTTTCAAGTTGTTTAGCCAATGCTACACTTTCCTTTGACTTCTCAAACTCTGCCAATCTACTTGCTTGACCTAGTCTTTCCTCCTCAGTCACCAGGTTAGGACCAAGCTCATCTTCAGTGATGACATTTTTCCCTTTATCATCAGGCTGCTTAGCACACTCTTCTTCAGTTAGATCAACTATAGGAATTTCTACTGGAGTACCTAGATCAACATGTTGATGTAGATTATCAACTGGAGTGGTCAAGACAACAACATCGGGAAGATCTGCTGAAGGTGAAGGGCCTGATGGTTCTTGAACAGATGAAGATTGACCAAGATCTGGAGATGCATCCTCCATTTGCATATCAGCAGATGCAACCTTATCAACCCCAGGTTCCTCTGAAGCTTCAGAAGAAACCTTATGTGAAAAGGATCTCCTTCTTCTTTTGTAAAGGACAGGTTCCTTCTTTCTTGAGGAAGTAGCAGCTACTGATGAAGGGTCATTGAGAGAAACTTCAGCCAACATGTCCAGAGATCCAAAGGGAGGAACTTCTTGTTCTTCATCAGAGGAAACCACAAGTTTCCTTTTGGAAGACCCTTTTTGTTTGTGCTCTAATACCTTAACCTGATTCTGCAGTTCTTCAATTTTACCCCCAAGAGACAATTTGGTCTCTGCAAGTTCCTTTTTCAGATTATTAACCTCTGCAGCATACCTGTTGACAAGAGCATACACAGATGAGAGAGTAATGGGGTCCTCAGCTCCACCAGCAGATTGCTCTGTGGTAAGGGGAGCCTCATTGGACCTTTCAGAAGTATCCTGGTCATGCTCAATGTGGGGAAGATCTTCATCGAGAGGATCCCTCACAGGACTTGGTGTGGGTGGTCTATGCAAATCTGACTCATCATGAGTAGCAAGTGTGGGTGAAGGGCTGGGACATGGTGGTTGGTCTGGAGCAACATGAGTTGCTTCAACAGTTGAAGATGGGCCCTCATCAATGTTAACCAATGGATTACCATCAGTAGCAACAGGTGAAGAAGGAGGATTATTAGCCACATTCTCCTCATCAGCAGCCTCATTACCTTGTGGCAACATGGCCGCTAGCAAGGGATGATGTTCCCCCTGAAAGTGGGTTCTCGTTGTTGCAAACAGTTTAGCAGTCAAAGAACCTATAGGATAAAAAGCTTGGGCTTGGGTAGAGGTGTCTAATATAATTTGTAAAAACCTTGGGTACATTAAAAATTTTCCCTTTGTCTTTTGAATATTTTCAACCATGTTTTCGAAAATATACTTAGAAAAATTGAAAGTTACCCCTTGAGAAAGACACACAATACCATAGCCCAGTCGTGTAGAGAACTGGTCCCATACTCCGGTCTTGTTGCTCATGCATTGGAGCAGTGTGTGAACCAGGAACCTCCATTTTGGGCAGAGTTCCTTCTTTAGCCACATATCAGTTCTAGTACCACGATAACCAATAGCCCTTAGCCCATTCAGCACATCTTCCTGATTAGAGTAAAATACTCCATCAGCATCTTCCAGGTGAAGCTTCCTCCTGATTAGGTCCTCGGTCACAATGTACTCTGTTTCATCAATCACAGCCCTAATCTCTGTCTCGCTCCTTTTCTCAGCAGTTGCCCAAAATTGAGTAATCAGAGATTCATATATTTCATTTGGAGAATGAGTTAGAGCATAACGAATTTTGGACCTTTTCAGAAATTCCACCATTGGTTCGTACAATTCATAACCTTTGCCATTACTCAGAAATGCAACTTTGTTGTGATCATGTTTAAATTCAAGAGCCATGAGGAATATGAGTGTTTAGGGTTATGATTTTGAAATGGTGAGTGTTTGTGAAGTGGAATGAGAGGGATTTTGTTTGTTCTGAAGCGAGTGAAGGTGGATGAAGTGTTTTTGCCCAAATTATAGTCAAAGAAAAATGGACCGTTTGGTTGACCATTGCTGACGTGTAGGACATCTTTGACCCAACCCAAAATAACACTTCGGCAGAAACACAAGATCAATCTGCTGAAGTTATGGCATCAGCAGAATGCATCAAAGATAAGAATATCTTCGGTAAGTTTCTAGAATTACTGTGCCACCCACTTGCATTAAACTCATTGAACCTTGAATCCGTCTATAAAATGATCCCAATGTAACTCATCTTTTCATCAAGATCCCCAATATTTACCACAAACCCTAGAAGTAAAATAACCTCAATTAACCCAATTGCACCATGAATACCAAACCTGAGATCATAGATCTCACTTCCTCAGCTTCATCATCCTCTTCATCATCATCAAGTGGTGAATCAAACCCATGGTTCCATTACTTTCCTCAACCCTATCCAAGACCAAATAAATCGCCCTTTCTTCCTTTTTCAGAAGATGACAGTGTAGTGAATCCAAGTGAATCTGCTGATGATTCTGATGACTCCTATAAGGAGGGAACATCTTACTCCCAACCTCTAGCACCTCGGTCTCAACAAAGACCTCGTGCCAGGAATCCGCCACTCCCCAAAGATAGAGAGGTGGTTCTTGGTCTCACTGCGCCATCTTTTGGTGCATGAACACACATCGTATAGTAGAAGGGCTTAAGGAGGGTGGATCGATTGCATTTTGGTTGAAATGAATAGATGAAGCACAAAGGACACGATAGTTCTCTTCGTCATCCTTCGTGGTCATCGTCATCATCAATCGTTTGCATCAATCCATCGTTCCATTTTGGTCCTTAGCATCTTCGTCGTGCTGGTCATGCATATCCAACCAGCCAGTTAAGCGGAATGGGTGGTTACGCAAGACCTACAAAAGCAAAGCCAGCATTTAACGCATATCCAGCATTCCATTAGATTTCGGAATGAAGGATATACACTAGAATAGGCTTAGCTTAAGTGTACAGCTCGTATCTTGAGGATGCAAAATAGAAGGTTGACTTTATGTAAGCTGTAAGCTGTAAACTGTTTCTTGAATGAATGAATGAACAATTTGACTTCAATTTCTTTTCTTTCAGTATTATCTTCAGTAGAATCAAATTGTATGCTTCAGTATTTGTTATCAGAAGAAACAAGCAACACTCTTTCAGCTTTCTGACCATGTACTAATGAGCCACTCTTGATGAATTTGATCTTGATCATGGGGTGTATATACTGCAATCCAGATAAGGAACAGACAAAATGCAGTACAGACAACTGCAAAACAGACACTAAAACATAGACAACAACAAAAACAAACTAGAGAAATATTAGAAGTTAGTGTTAGAAAACAAACTAATATACAAAAACTAACAAACATCTGCAGAGTTTGCACAAATCCTCCCCTGAGGCATATGCCTCCCCTGAGGCCTATGCCTCCCCTTAAACTATGCAGTCAAGGGTTTAGCATTCCAATATTGACCACGAGGTGTTGAAACCTTGGTCCATCAAACGCTTTTGTTAACAAGTCAGCCACATTATCATCAGTATGGATTTTAGCCACTTTTATCAAATGTTTTTCATAAGCATCTCTTATAAAGTGGTGCCTGATTTCAATGTGTTTCGTTCGACTGTGAAAAACTGGATTTTTGACTATGCAGATGGTACTTTGATTATCTATATGAATTGTAGTGTTCATAAAGTTGTACCCATAGTCCAGCAATTGGTTCTGAATCCAAAGGACTTGTCCACAGCAATTTGCAGCAGCAACGTACTCTGCTTCAGTAGTTGAGGTGGCCACAATGGTTTGTTTCTTGCATTGCCAAGAAATCAACCTTTTGCCTAGAAATTGGCAGCCTCCAGTTGTGGATCTTCTATCCAGATTTGCACCAGCATAATCACTGTCACTATATGCTTCCAACTTGAAAGGAGATTTTTTTGGGTACCAATGGCCTAAAAGAGGTTGGCCTTTGAGGTACTTAAAGATCTTCTTGACAGCATTGAGATGGGAAGCAAGTGGAGTGACTTGATGTCGAGAACAAACACTTACAGCAAATGTGATATCAGGTCTTGAAGCTGTCAAATACATCAATGAACCAATCATGGACCTGTACAGATGAACATTCACAGGTAGATCTGGTTCATTATTTGCTTTAGCCTTTGGAGCTTCATAAGGTGTTGTGGCAGTCCTAACACCTTCCATACCAAATTTCTTCAAAATGTCCCTCACATATTTATCTTGACTGATAAATATGCCATCTTGTTTCTGCTGAACTTGGAGACCCAAAAAGAAAGTAAGTTCTCCCATAGCACTCATTTGAAATTCACCCTTCATCAGTTCCTCAAATTCCCTGCACCAAGCTTCATTTGTGGAACCAAAGATAATGTCGTCCACATAAACTTGCACCAGAATGATGTCGGAGTAGTTCTTCTTGAGGAACAGAGTTTTATCAATAGCACCTCTCCTATAGCCATGCTTCAGCAGGAATGATGAAAGCCGAGCATACCAAGCTCTGGGTGCCTGATGTAAGCCATAGAGAGCTTTAACAACCTTATAAACATGATTTGGGTGATCTGGGTCTTCAAATCCCTTGGGTTGAGAGACATAAACTTCCTCTTCAATCTCACCATACAGAAAAGCACCTTTAACATCCATCTGATATACCATGAAACCCATGTAAGAAGCATATGCCAAGAAAATGCGAATTGCTTCAACTCTGGCAACAGGTGCAAACACTTCATCATAATCAATCCCTTCCTCTTGTCTGAAACCTTGAGCTACCAATCTTGCTTTGTTTTTTATCACAACACCCCGAGCATCTCTCTTATTCTTCAGAACCCACTTTGTCCCAATGGCATATTTGCCATCAGGTAGTGGAACCAAGATCCAAACCTGCTGATTGTGAAATTGTTGCATCTCTTCTTGCATTGCTTCTAGCCAGCTTGAATCATTAAGAGCTTGAGAGACACTGGTTGGTTCCACTTGAGAGAGAAAACAAGCAAACAGACAATGTTTGAAGTCTGTGTGATTGTCTCTTTGCTGGTTGGAGACATAAGAGAGAAAAGCAATCTGTCCAAACTGAGGGCTGGTGATAGCCCTTCGAGTTCTAACAGGTGCCAGAAGATCACCTATGATGTTGGATTGAGGATGAGCAATGCTGATCCTCTGAGTAGCAGTGGGGTTGACTTCAATGGATGAATCAAGATTAGTGATGGTTGGTTCAAATTCAGCATCATAAGAGGGTGAGGTGAAGATGCCAGCTTTGGGTTGATGATTTCCAAGATCTGAAGGTTTTGGAAAGCGTGTATAGGGTTCACCAAAGTCTGAAGATACTTGAGAAGGAACAGCATAGCCTTCAGCAGATTTGGGGATGGAAGGTGTGACAAAGTCAACTTCAGCAGACACGTTGTTTCTGCTGACTCCTTCATTAGCTACCCCTTCTTTCAGTTTCTCTGCTTCAAGCTTGGCAGCAAATTCTTGAGTCTGAAGCCTAGCAAGGTCCTCAGCATAATGAGAGTCATCTTCATCACTTGAATCATCAGTATCCTTGGAGGTGGTACCTGCAATATTGTTAGGGGAGAAAGAAGGCACAAGTATAGGTTGCTCATCATCTTCAAACTCATTTTCAGAGTCATCATCTAAGGGACCTGCATTGTTAGTGGGAGAAGCTTGAGAACCTGCATTTTGATGAGCCAAGTGTCTAGTATAACCCAAGGAATCAGTTAAGTAGTCAAGGTCAAAAGACCAAGTATGACCCTGTCCTTGAACATTATGCTTATCTTCCAAAAATCTCAGGTTCAACGTCTCCTCTATCTTCTTGGCTTGCAGATTGTACACCCTGTAGGCCTTACTATGAGCTGAGTAACCCACAATATAGCCATCATCAGCCTTCTCATCAAACTTTCCCAACGGATCACTTGTGTTCAGAATGGTCACTTGACAACCAAAAGGTTTTAGGTAGTGAATGACAGGAACCTTTCCAAAGAGAAGTTCATATGGTGTTTTGAGTTGTGGTCTTGTAATGGAGACCCTGTTGAGCACATAGCAAGCTGTGCCAACAGCTTCAGTCCAGAACATAGTGGGCAGTTTTGAGTCTGCAAGCATGGATCTAGCAGCCTCTATTAAGGTCCTATTCTTTCTTTCAGCCACCCCATTTTGTTGTGGGGTTCTTGGATTACTATAGTCCCTTTTTATGCCTTTTGACCCACAGAGTTCTATAAGAACGGCATTTTTGAACTCTGTCCCATTATCACACCGAATACCCTTGACCTTTTTGTTCAACTGATTTTCAACAAGAGTGATGAATTCAGTCAGCACTTGAGATGTTTCATCTTTGGTTCTGAGAAAGAAAACCCAACAAAATCTGCTATAACCATCAGTGATTACCAAACAGAAGAACTTATGATCAATGCTTCTGACTTGAGTTGGACCAAACAGATCCATGTGAAGCAGCTGAAGAGGTTCAGTAATGATGCTCATAGCATTGATAGCCTTGTAAGAAGCTCTGTGTTGTTTTCCTTTGTTGCAAGCGACACAATTATGATCATTGGTGAATACTTTGGTGGGAAGACCTTCAACAAGACCCATTTTAGAAAGTTTGTTAATGGTCTTGAAATTCACATGCGCCATCCTCCTATGCCATTTTGTGGACTCATCTAGAGATGCTTTAGCCACCAAACAAGTGAGGTCACCACCTGGTTGAACTTCATTAAGGTTGAATGTGTATAAGTTGTGAGTTCGAGGAACCTTCAGCAGAATTGAAGTTTCTTCTGGGAGTTTGAAGTCTTTAGACAGCACAAGACATTCATTCTTAGTGAAGAGAACTTTATTCTTAGTGTCACAGATTTGTGAAACAGAGAACAAGTTGAAATGCTGAAGTTCCTTAACATAGTACACATTTTCAAAATCTAGATGAGGTGTCTTTATGGTGCCTTTCCCTGTGATACTACCATCACTTCCTCCAAAAGTCACATTGCCTCCTCCTTCTATAGGGACAAAATTGTGCATCATATCCCTGTTTCCAGACATGCTTCTGGAACAACCACTATCAACAATACCAATATTCTTATGCTTAAGGGGATGATCCTACAAACAACAACAAAAAATATATATACAAACAGTTAGTATTCAGAGGAGGCTCAAGTCATTACTGACTTGAACCTGCCTTGTGGATCACAGGTTTAGGGCATGAAGTTTTAGAGGATCCACCATTGTTCTTGGTCCTCCATTGGTAATTGGGTCCCTTGTTAGTCCAAGAACAACCTGCTGAGGGCTTCACAGCAGTGTTCCCATATCCCATCCCAGCATACATAGAGTCAACATATGTAGGCAAATAACCATGTTTAAAGTATGGCCTAGTTGGTTGGACATAAGGTCTGGTAACTGAACCTCTCCAATGAGAGTCAGTCTTTGCTGCTTGAGGGACATAAGGTGGAATATTAGCAACATTGGTCCAGTTAGGTTTGTGTTTCTGGAGAGTAGCACATGCACCCAATCTTTGCTCATAAAAATCACAATCCTTAATCAAATGAAATTTACTTCCACATACAAAACATGTCTTCTTCTTGGAAGATTTATTTAAATAGGGAGAAGTTTGATTACATGCAGAAGTACTTAAAACAGATACATTTAAGGAATTGTTTTTAACAGACTGATTATTCAAACATTTAAAAGATAAGTCTTCAGGAGAAACTGTCTTGGAAGTTGATTCCTCAGCAGCTTCCCTAGAGGGCTCACAAGTAGACTGGGGTGCAGGCTTGGGTGTTGGTTCAGGCTTGGGAAGGTCAGACTTCTCATTTGAATCACAGCTTTCATAGGAAGTAGACCCTTGATCCGATGAATTGTCACTGTCAGAGCAAGAGACAAAATCATTAGATGAGGTATCAGGGTCTGGCAAGTCCTTTGACTTTCTGCCATATAGATGATGTGATCCATCAAAGTCAACAGTGATGGAAAGGTCTATAGGCATGAATTCACCTCTAATAGGTCCAGGGACAGCATGCAAATCACCTTCTTTTACAAAGTTAGCTAACCCTGCTGTTGTAGGTTTACGCCCATCATACTTAGCTTCTGGACCTACATATTTTTGAAAACCTAAACCTATCGGGCATGTCTGAGATTGACTAGTATAGATGATTCTATTTAAGCTTTTACCAGACATTTGCCATTCATTATTCCTAGCAATTTCCTCAGCTAGTTTTTCTTTAAGCTCTAGGTTCTCAGACACAGCTTCATCCTTTGCTTTCTCAGACAGTTTTAAGTAATTATTTGCAACTTCTAGATCAAACTGTAACACTTTTATCTTTTCTTCATAAGCCATTTGATTCTTTTGAAACCACACTTTTTGTCTTTCTATAGTTTTTAACGCAAGTTTATGAGCTTCATTATCAATATAGCATGCATCAAACTTAGGTTTCATAGCATCAAATTCTTCTTTAAGTTCATTGTATCTAAGACTACAGCCAAAAATACAATTGTGTACCTGAGATAGTCCCATCAAGGCAAACTGATCATGCCTTTCATCCGAAGTGCACCTTGCAAGCAGTCCAAGCTTGTCAGTATCATGAGCTTCCTCATTAACAGGTTCATGTGTAGTCCAGTTGACCTGTTCATCCATGGTGAGGAGAGCTGCTGAAGCTCCAGCTTCCTGCTGTTTCTGCTGATAGGAAAGATATTTGGCTCCATCTCCATTCTTTCTGTCCTTGCATTCTCTTGAGAAATGCCCCATCTGATGACAAGTGTAGCACTTGACTTTCCTCCTATCAAAGCGAGCTGGTTCCTTTCCCTTGAAAACAAACTTCCTTCCAGCCTTCTCTTCAAACCTTTTGATGTCCACTGACAGCAATGCCACCTGCATTTTCAGCTTCATTTCCTCCATTTCAAGAGGGTCCAACTGATCAAAGTCTTCATATGCAAGATACTGCTGAGTATCATAGTCAGCAACAAACGAATGAAGAACATCCTCCATCACACTACTAGACCTAGCTTGAGAACTTGGTGGAGTGGGACGAGGGTTATGTGATGAAGGGGGAGCTGAAGATGATGATGGAAAGTAGTTGGAGCTCGGAGATGATGGAAAATAGTTGAAGCTAGGAGCTTGCACCGTCATGTTGGAATGAGACGTCCCGAAAAAAGCTGCATGGTTAGAAGAAGATGTACGGTAGGGAGTCCTGACATCTGGTTCAAGAGTTCTGAGTCTGTTGTATAGCTCATCAAAAGTGAGCATGTCCAATCCTCCTTTAGCCTTGAGTGCAATACTAACATGCAACCATGATGGCGGCAAGGACCGCAAGAACTTTGAGTTGCAATCTTCATTATCTGGTTTAGCATTCAGCTGATTCAGCTGACTCAAGATCCTATGGAACCTGTCGTATCCCTTGTGGATACCTTCTTCTTCTGATATGTTGAAGTCCTGA
Organism: Chrysanthemum seticuspe; assembly: GCA_019973895.1. Classification (NCBI taxonomy): domain Eukaryota; kingdom Viridiplantae; phylum Streptophyta; class Magnoliopsida; order Asterales; family Asteraceae; genus Chrysanthemum; species Chrysanthemum seticuspe. Next base: position 243,537,578 of record BPTQ01000003.1, on the reverse strand, counting down.
AACTGTTGTCTTAGCATGGACTTCCTCATTCTCTTTGATTCTTCATTTCCATCCGAACGTTGCTTTGAGAGCCATCCATATGTCTTTAGCATCATCCATATGGTGAAAATCACATAGATGATCTTCAAGTATGGCTTGAAGCAGAATAGTTTTTACTTTATGCTCTCTCTGCATGGCCAGCACTTCTTCAGCAATTTTTGGTGGAGCCATGATAAACTTCCCATCCCTGTCAGGAATCATTTTCTTTAGACTGTTTCCTTTCTTTACTACCTCCCACAGATTCCAATCAATATTGGAAATCCAGTTTTCCATCTTCATAGTCCAAAGTTCATATTCTTCCCTCTTTAAATAAGGAAATTTACCATTGCTGTTTGTGAGACTGAGCTGTTGCATGGAAGTGGTGTTGGTGTTGTTTGTGTTGGTGACTTCAGTTTCATTATCGGATCCAGGCATGGTGATTCAGTGAGTGTTTGATTGTATGGGGGTGAGAATGGTTCTTAGTATGGTAGAGACTTTCCCGAGGCTCTGATACCACTTGTTAGAAACAGACAGACCTTGATAGATCTTAAGCACTCGGAGATCGTTAGTGTTGCCTATGTAATCACAAGCAAACTAATAGAAGATCTCTACAACTTGGTATTGTAGCGGAAAATAAATACAAGTTATAATAACTAAGAACACTTTTGATCCTCTATGGATCTTTGATTATAGAAACTCTATGTTTCGGATAGAATACAAGACTTGAGAAACTTGAGAAAAGCTTATCTATTACAAACTAACATGGTTTCTTATATAGGCAAGAAACCCTAAAGGAGCGTTGACAATTTACGCTTCTACTACTAAACTAGACTAAGCATGCATCTAGACAAGCATGCAACTAATCATTTTGTTTTGTTAATCATATTGTTTATTCTGATAAGCTCTACATAATACGGCGCCAACCTATACATACGGCGCTGACTTTTACTCTAAACTGAGCTTATCTCTCCTACGTGGTTCCCACTTTCAGCAGCAACACAATGTCTGCTTTAACACTTCTGCTGAAGTATAACTTCGGCAGAATCCTTTCTTCTTCGGCAGAATCTCTTCGACAGAAGCTTCGGCAGAATCAGTAGTTTATGCTTCGGCAGAATCAGTAGATTACCTTAATTCCCAACACCACCAAATCCTCACTTTTTCAAATCTTCCACTTTCAAAAATTACCTCTCTTTTAAAACTTCATCTTCTTACTCGTCTCATCTCATCTAAAAACAAAACCAAGAAGGTTCATCATCATGGTTTACATTGCCCTCGTACTCATCGCCTTAACACTAATCGCTCTCGTGTTCCCTATGATGAAGTTCTCGTATGGAGACATATACTTTGTGTTGTTAATCTACATTGGTGTTATATACCCAATCCTTTGTATCGTTCTTAGCATTGAAATGAAATATTACTAATGTTCTAGTTTATCTAGTTTATTTCTCAAATATGTTTTTTTTCCTTGCGTTTACTTTTTATCTTTCGTATTTTGGTCTTGAGACACATTAGAAATCAACAATGCATGCTAGAGTAAACATTGGCTAAATTACATACTCTTGTATAAACATATAAGATGCAAAAATCTCTTTTCATCAAAAACCTGTTTTCTGTCACTACAGATCCATAGATCCCTGTAGCTATACTAGCCGGATCCCTCATAGAAGGGAACCGTGAGAACCGTCCTTCTGGATAAACAGTTTTTCATGGAATATAAAAACCACTTTCTTCCTAAAAGAAATGTTCCACTAGAATGTCAAAAATTAAGTGAGTTAATTATCATTGTTAATAAACATCTAGTAAAAACGTTAGGTAATCATTGTCTTACCTATAAAACGTCTCATCTTATTAACTCTTCACTTCTATAGGTCTTGTTATGTTGCATGAGTATGAGTTCGATTCTTCACTCACTTATCTCTACATCCCTAACATCTCTCTTGAGCCCAACACACCTGGCAATCATGTCTGTGGGTTCAATAATCTCAAAACCCGTCACTTCCATGAAGGACGTATTGTCGACACTCCTCTACAATATGAAGAAGGTATCAATACCTCCTTCCGAACCATAGGACTAGAATGTCTTCTCGAAATTAACGAGAAAATATGTCCGAGGTTTGTATTGGAATTCTTTCGTCAAATGAAACTCGTTCGTAACGAGGATCGCTCTCTATCTCTTTGGTTTTGGATCAAAAACCAAAAGTTTGTTCAAACCCTTGGGCAATTTGCTCATATCCTCCGAATTCCAAATCATGGACAATGTGCCTTCATTGAAGATTGGTCTCTTGATTCTCTCTTCAACTTTCGTGAATAAAATAGTCCATATTGTTCACACATACCTTCCCCGCAGTATTTGACTCGCATGATATGCAAACCTCAACCATATTACTCCGATCCAAACATTATCTATACACGGGATATCCGAGAAGAGTACAAAGCTCTCGCACTCATCCTACGTGAAAATGTTTGGAGTCTTAGGGGAAATCGAGAAATCCTTCCCGCTTGTTGTGCTCACATAATGTATTGTTTGCTAACACAACAACCATACAATCTCGCCTACTTCTTCGCAAGGCAAATTGTAAATCTCCAAGGCTCCAAGAATAAACTAATCCCTTATGGAATGTTCTTGACACGCCTTTATCATCACATCATGTACTTCCACCCTCAATTTCAAAGTCCGTTGTACGTACTTGTGAACAAAATGATGGAACCTCTCAACCCATCTTTCATGAAGACTTTCTTCATCCCTGAATCGACGAACACTCATCAACCACTTGATGATCCATCTAGCAAAAACACTCAAGGAACTTAGTTTTCCTTCAAAATAGGGTCAATTCTTAGTATTCATGCTTTATCAATGTAATGGTTTTTCTTTCATGAAATAAAATATCTTACATTTGATATCTCTACTATATTAGTGTTAGAACTTCTTAGAAGAACGCTATCGTGCCTTGTGCAACCCTTGCATACCTTTTGTATAGGTTCTGTTTAGCAGAGAGACGAATCCCAAAGGTTGTGCTAGACGGATCCCTAATCCTAGGGAACCGTGGGATCCGGCAAACAGAAATGCAATTGCAATCATTTCAAAACATGTCTTTAGATCACTTCACACTAAGTTAGACATAGTATCTTAGGACAAATTGAGTCCTTATCAAAGCTAAGAAAAAGTTTCATACTCACACATAATTCACTTAGATTACACTCAAGGCGTGTTAAATCGTTAGAACTTCGATAGATCTTGAGCACTCGCAGATCGTTAGTATTGCTTATATAATCACAAACAAACTAATAGACAATCTATACAACTTATATTCTTTAGCGGAAATCAAATATAAGTATGAACACAAATAACTAAGAACACGTTGATCCTCTATGGATCTTTATATTACTAAAACTTTGTTTTTCAACTCGTTACATTCATCATACTATTGCGTTCCTTTTATAGACAAGGAACCCTAACTTGTTTCCTAAGAAACGTATAAAACTAAATAAGATATACACAATAACTTCCTAATAAAGCTCATGCATATCCTAACTAACTATTATAAACACGGAATAACTATTTCCGCATAAACAGACTATGCTCTATATAACTTCAGCAGATTCTGTTCTTCAGCATATTACTTGAACTTCAGCAGAATCCTTTCGGTAGAAACTTCAGCAGAATTCTAACTTAGTAGAATTCTCAACAATCCTCCCCTAAACTGGAATTTGACTTGGTTAAGTTCCAGTTTCTTGATAGATCTTCAACGCTTCAGAGGATTGTTCACAAACAATGACACCTCAATGATATCAAAACTATAAAGCGCCAGTTCTTTGCAGCAACAAATGACATAATGTACATCAAACCAGTTTAGTTTCATACTATTCTCAACACATCCAGGTGTGTTAACTCCTGTGAGAGGTGAATCATTGAAAATAATGGATTTGATGTCTCTTTACCAATAGCCATCACTACTGGAGTAGCCAAATGTTTAAGTTTGAAAACTATGGTACACTGATAACCATCTAATTTATTAGCAAACCAGCAACCATGAACGGATTTGATATGTCTTTACCTGTAGCCGTTTGCTCAGGACTAGTCAATTCTTAGGATTGGTGAACTGATTACCAAATATGGTATTCCACTGCCTTTACCACAAGCCAAGATCCTGACTCAACTAGGGTATAAGCAATATTGTAGAAACTAAGATTCTACAATACGTAATAACCATATTCCGCATAACACTGAATTCCGCATATTCCGCATCAAAATGAACTGAATTACATTGGTATAGGTATTCCGCATATTCCGCATCAAAATGAACTTTATTAGAGGATCCAGTTGGTAATGATAAGGATCGTAAAAGAAGGTGATTTACATGCAGTACGTGGATCTATTAGAGGAATACCTATGCCTGTTGACCTTTCCCTTACTGTTGACTTTGATGGATCACATCATCTGTATGGCAAAAAGTCAAAAGACTTGCCAGACCCTGATTCTTCATCTAATGATTTTGTCTCTTGCTCTGACAGTGACAAATCTTCTGATCAAGGGTCAACTTCTTATGCCAGCTGTGATTCAAGTGATAAGTCAGACCTACCCAAGACCTCCCCCAAGCCTGCACCCAAGCCTACCTTCAAGCCTATTAGAGTTACTGCTAAGGAATCCTATTCCAAGCCAGTTTCCTCTAAAGACTTGTCTTTTCATTCTTTGAATAATAATTCTGTTAAAAACAATTCTTTTCATGGTTTTGGTTTGAATACTTCTGCTTGTAATAGAACATCTTTTGGGTTGAATAAATCTTCTAAACAAAGACATGTTTTGTGTGTGGAAGTAAATTTCATTTAATTAAGGATTGTGATTTTCATGAACAAAGAATGGGTGTATGTGCTAGGAAATATAGACCAATTTGGAATAATGTTAATGCTATACCACCTTATGTTCCACAAGCAACCTATGCATCTCCTCCTTATAATTGGGGAAGCTCAGTTGCTAGACCATCTGTGCAACCAACAAGTTCATATTTTAAAAATGGTTATTGGCCTGGATATGTTGACTCAATGAATGATGGGAAGGGTTATAGGTATACTGATGTGAAGCCCTCAGCAGATTGTTCTTGGACACAAAAGGGACCTAAATTTCAATGGAAACCCAAGAACAATAGTGGATCTTATAAATCTACATGGCCTCAATCTAAAGATCTACAAGGCAGGTTCAAGTCAGTAATGACTTGAGCCTCAATAGTGTACTAATTTTTGTATATATTTTTTTGTTGTTGTTGTAGGATCATCCTCTTAAGCACAAGGAAGTTGGCATTGTTGATAGTGGTTGCTCAAGAAGTATGTCAGGAAACAGAGATATGATGCTTAATTTCGTACCCATAGAAGGCGGAGGCAATGTGACTTTGGGTGGAAGTGATGGTAGAATCACTGGGAAAGGGACCATCAAAACACCTCAACTGGACTTTGAGAATGTGTACTATGTCAAGGAACTACAACACTTCAACTTGTTCTCAGTCTCCCAAATTTGTGACACAAAGAACAAAGTACTCTTCTCTGAGGATGAATGTCTTGTGTTGTCTAAAGACTTCAAACTTCCAGAAGATACATCAATTTTGCTGAGAGTTCCTCGTACTCACAATTTATACACATTCAACTTGAATGATGTTCAACCAGAAGGTGACTTAACTTGTTTGGTGGCTAAAGCATCCTTGGATGAGTCTACAAAGTGGCATAGAAGGATTGCTCATGTGAACTTCAAGACCATTAACAAGCTATCGAAAATGGGTCTTGTTGAAGGACTTCCTTCAAAGGTTTTCACCAATGAACACAACTGTGTTGCCTGCAACAAAGGAAAGCAACACAGAGCCTCTTACAAAGCAATTAATGCAGTGAGCCTTATTTCAGAACCTCTTCAGTTGCTTCACATGGATCTTTTTGGTCCAACTCAAGTACGCAGTATTGATCACAAATACTTTTTTCTGGTAATCACTGATGGATTTAGAAGGTTTTATTGGGTGTTCTTTCTGAGAACAAAAGATGAAACATCTCCAGTTTTAAGAGAGTTTATTACCCTTGTTGAAAATCAGCTGAATAAAAAGGTTAAGGGCATCAGGTGTGATAATGGGACAGAGTTCAAGAATGCAGTATTGATAGAACTACTTAAGTCTAAGGGAATCAAAAGGGAATCAAAAAAGACTATAGCACTCCAAGAACCCCTCAACAAAATGGGGTGGCTGAACGAAATAATAGGACCCTTATAGAGGCAGCAAGATCTATGCTTGCAGACTCTAAGTTACCCATAATGTTTTGGACTGAAGCAGTTGGCACAGCTTGTTACGTTCTGAACAGGGTATCTATTACTAGACCTCATTCTAAGACACCTTATGAACTTCTCTATGGGAAAGTTCCTGCCATTCACTACCTAAAACCTTTTGGATGTCAAGTGACTATTTTGAATACTAGTGATCCACTGGGTAAATTTGATGAGAAGGCTGATGAAGGATATATAGTGGGGTATTCGGCTCATAGTAAGGCGTATCGGGTATACAATTTAAATGCTAAGAAGATTGAGGAGACTTTGAACCTGAGATTTCTAGAAGACAAGCCTAATGTTCAAGGACAAGGTCATGTTTGGTCTTTTGACCTTGATTACTTAACTGATTATTTGGGTTATTCTAGACATGTGGCTAACCGAAATGCAGGTTCACAAGAGTCACCTACTGACAGTGCTGCTACCATGAATGCTGATTCTGATAGTGAGTTTGAGGATGATGAACATCCTATTATTGTACCTTCTTTCTCCCCTAATAATTTTTCAGGTGACACTTCCAAAGTTACTACTGATGGGAGTGAAGATGAGTCCAACTATGCAGAGGACCTTGCTAGGCTTAAGAAACAAGAGTATGCAGCTAATCTAGAAGCTGAGAGGAATGCTGAGGAGGTTGCAAGAGAAGCAATCAGTGGAAATCATAATTCTGCTGAAAGTGATCCTGTTTCTCCTATCATCACCAATTCTGCTGAAGGCTATGCTGTTTCTACTCCCATGTCTACCAGAGTGTCCACAGACTTTGGGGAACCTTATACACATTTTCCAAGACCTTCAGATCTTGGTAATCATCAACCCAAAGCTGGAGTCTTCACCTCACCTTCCTATGACAGTAATTTTGAGCCAACTGTGACTAATCTTGATACCTCCATTGATGTCAACACCACTGCTACTAAAAGGATCAACATTACTCATCCACAGTCCAATATTATTAGTGATCCTAATGCACCTGTTAGAACTAGGGGCACTGTAACAAGTTCTAAATATGGTCAAGTAGCTTTTATCTCTTATGTCTCAAACCAGCAAAGGGACAATCATACAGATTTTGAGCATTGTCTGTTTTCCTGTTTTCTCTCTCAAGTGGAGCCAACCAGTGTTACTCAAGCCCTGGATGATTCAAGTTGGCTTGAAGCAATGCAAAAAAGAGATGCAACAGTTCCAAAATCAGCAGGTTTGGATATTGGTCCCACTACCTGACAGGAAGTATGCAATTGGGACCAAATGGATATTGAACAATAAAAGAGATGCAAGGGGTGTTGTGATTAAAAACAAAGCAAGATTAGTGGCTCAGGGGTTCAGACAAGAGGAGGGGATTGATTATGATGAAGTGTTTGCACCTGTTGCTAGAGTTGAGGCCATTCGTATTTTCTTGGCCTATGCATCTTACATGGGCTTTATGGTGTATCAAATGGATGTTAAAGGTGCATTTCTGTATGGTGAGATAGAAGAGGAGGTTTATGTCACTCAACCTAAAGGATTTGAAGATCCAGATCACCCAAATCATGTTTATAAGGTAGTTAAGGCTCTCTATGGACTACATCAGGCACCTATAACATGGTATGCTAGGCTTTCATCATTTCTGCTGAAGCATGGCTATAGAAGAGGTGCTATTGATAAAACACTTTTCCTGAAGAAGAATTCCACAGACATTATTCTTGTGCAAGTTTATGTGGATGATATCATATTTGGATCCACTAAAGAGGCTTGGTGCAGGGAGTTTGAGGAGCTGATGAAGGGAGAGTTTTAGATGAGTGCTATGGGGGAGCTTACTTTCTTTTTGGGTCTCCAAGTTCAGCAGAAACCTGATGGTATATTTATCAGTCAGGACAAATATGTGAGGGACATCTTGAAGAAGTTTGGTATGGAGAGTGTCAGGACTGCCACAACACCTTATGAAGCACCAAAGTCAAAGACAAACAATGAACCAGATCTACCTGTGAATGTTCATTTATACAGATCTATGATTGGTTCATTGATGTATCTAACAGCTTCTAGGCCTGATATTATATTTGCTGTGAGTGCTTGCTCTAGACATCAAGTCACTCCACTAGCTTCCCATCTGAATGCAGTCAAGAAGATCTTTAAGTATTTGAAAGGCCAACCCCATTTAGGCCTTTGGTACCCAAAAGAGTCTCCTTTTAAGCTGGAAGCATATAGTGACAGTGATTATGCTGGTGCAAATCTGGATAGAAGATCCACAACTGGAGGTTGCCAATTCCTTGGAAAGAGATTGATTTCTTGGCAGTGCAAGAAACAAACTATTGTGGCTACCTCATCTACAGAAGCAGAGTATGTTGCTACTGCAAATTGCTGTGGACAGGTTCTTTGGATACAAAATCAATTGTTGGATTATGGGTATAACTTCATGAACACAACAATTTTTATTGATAATCAAAGTACCATATGCATTGTTAAAAATCCAGTTTTTCACAGTAGAACTAAGCATATTGAAATCAGGCACCACTTTATAAGAGATGCATATGAAAAACATTTGATAAAAGTGGTTAAAATTCACACTGATGATAATGTGGCAGATTTGTTAACAAAGGCTTTTGATGGACCAAGGTTTCAACACCTTGTGGTCCATATTGGTATGATTAACCCTTAACTGCAAAGTTTCAGGGGAGGCATATGCCTCAGGGGAGGATTTATGTTGTAAACTTTGTATATTAGTTTATTTTTGCTAATACTAACCAACTAATGTTTTGTAAGGTTTGTTTGTTTGGTGTGTGTGTTTCTCTGTGACTGTTTTGCAGATTGCATATTTCAGTTCAAGTCTATCAAGTTTGGTTCATTGGAGAATGGTCAAGTAAGCTTAAAAGAGTGTTTCTTCTGAAAGCTAAGTACTGGAATGAGCTATTTGTTTCTACTGAAGAGAAAAGTACTGAAGTTAAAAGTTCATTCATTCATTCAAGAAACAGCTTACAGCTTACAGCTTATAGATTACAGATTACAATCAACTTCATAAGGAGTTACATGATCTACTTAACCTATACTAGCTCCTATCATCGTCTAGCCTATATCTTCTATCCCGATGGCTGGATATGCATGACTAGTGATAACGCTACACGCGTCGTTCGGGGTCAAGGAAACTTCCTTTTCTTCGAGCAAGTTTTATAACACCCTAGGCAGTGAACCTAATCGTTGTAGTGTAGTAATTAGGGTAAGCCACGGGTATTGATATCGTTCTCTAGGGGAATAGGAATGCTAGTAAGAAGTTACTACGCTAAGGTTAAGGCTGAGGAAGATTATTTTTGTATTTTTATATTTTATGAAATGGAAAGGTACGAATCTCGGGTATTAGGTTTGGGGGGTTGGTATTTCTACCGATTACTCTACTATTATCTAATTATCTAAACTAAGGTTGTGGGAGTCTATGTCTAATTAATGTGTGCTCGTATGATAGTTTAAAGATGTGTTTACTTAGGTTGTACTACTCCTTAATTATCTCCTATTAATGGTTGAGTTGTCACGTCCTTATTCTTAGTTGCGTTGTGTGTCTAAAGTTGTAGGGTATGCGTTTCTCCCTAACTCTTTGAACTTACCAAAGGGTCTCGTCTACAAAACCCACTAGGGATGATAAACTCTTACTCTAAGGCACTCTTTGGATAATTTAGCCTACAACTACTCAGGTAATCATATTCTAAGGTTCACAAAGATGAATCAAGCATTAAGTACACAACGAATGACCTATCGCATTACTAGATCATTGATCAACTAAGATAAGAAACAACCAATCAATATTCAATAATTAAGTTTCATACTTCCTAAGCAAACACACAAATAAATTAGCCGAACATGGAGAACATGCAAGCATACACACAAATAATCAAAGACATAATTGAATTAATGAAGTAAATACTTATCTTGATGTAAGATAGGGTTTAAAACCCTAAAATATTGTACAAGACACCTTAGGTTCAGTTTTAGGTTTTTACTCCAAAAAGACTCTCTGTAAAACTGAAAAATTCGGATTCTATATATAAGATTACATATGCGACGGCGTCACCTTATGTTTCGTGACGCCGTCATTAGGGTTTCATCTTGGCCACGTTAACCTTGCGACGGCGTCACCTTACGTCCGTGACGCCGTCCTCTTCAGCTTCTGACGTCGTCTGGGTTGCATCTAGGCCGTCTGAGTAGCAACGGCCTACTCTTTTAACGCCCGACGTCGTCACTTGAAAATAGGGTATTTGGCTACTGTATCGTCACAAAAAATCCTCCGACGGTGTCGCAATTAACACCTGACGCCGTCGCCTTCTGTTTTCAGCAGCTTTGAGTGTCTCGATTCTGACTTTGGCCATTTTCTTCATATATTCGCGCCTTTTCGTCCAAATAAGTGCCATTCCAGCATTTTGCCTTCAAGAGACCTAAAAAGTGAAAAGGAACGATATTAAGCAATAACGGATACAAAAGTGATCAAATAAGGACTTAAACGACCCCTCAAAATGGTACCTTTTAAAACCTTATCAAATATCCCTACACTTGTTATTTGCTTGTCCTCAAGCAAATGTGCTTTTAGCCAATTAATTTATAAGTTAGGGGTCATGAAGCATTAATTCAAAACAGTCCACAACACATATAAGCCCCGCAAAAGTCATAACAAGCACGGAAATTACATACTAGCACCTTACATGGGGTGTTTGAGTACTCACATCTCTCTCGGGTGTATATATGAAATATAACAAATAGGAAATGGAAGATAAACACTCATTAACCGGTCCTAGTACATAGATTACCATAGGCTTGAGAATAGATCAAACCTCCATCGCTTTGGCGTAAGCACCTACGAAAGACTATCAAAGAGGTATTTTAAAGGGTTGTAATGTTAGGCTTACGGTAGGGAAACAAGGGTTTGGTGGGATAGGCTATTTAGTGGTGGCAAGTCAAAAATCTCTATGTTAAATGCATACGAAGAATGGCGTTGCTAAGCCAAGACTCGACACTCTAAAACTCTAGGTAACGAAAATAAACAAACATAAATTTAAAGGATAGATGTAGGATGGTAGCCCGTATGTTTTTTTTTTTTTTTTTTTTTTTTTTTTTTTTTTTTTTTTCTTTTTCTTTTTTTTTTTCTATTTTTTTTATACACTTTTACTCTACCATCCTCTATGGTAACATCAAAATGATAGGGATTTATAGGCACATCCTTACACTTGAGTTTTTATTACTCTAACACTAATTTGACCCGAATTGAAAAGATCAAAACACATGGGGTACATTATTATGCAAACAAAGGGAATTTGAATTTAACATTCCCTTCCCGTCATTTTATAAATTTTAACTTTTCCCATGAATCCCAATCGTCCCAAAACTGTATACAAAGGATATGACTCGACTTAGCAACTTATGCAAGCAACTAGATAATTGAACTAAGGGTTTAGGGTGATAACAAACATTTGCACTAAAAGTGAGTGCATAAGGGGTAGGCTAAGGCGATTTGGGTGTATATTTGGGGGTGGGGTGTAAACAATGCTCTTCATTGATATTCCGGAAAAACCGAAACATCACGAGAACCGCGAAAAGGATAGGCTCTGAGGGGTTAACTAGGGGTATCGTGTACTAAAGATGAGTACAACGCAAAGGGTGTGGGGGAATTACTCAACCGATATGGAAGAAGTAATTATATTACGGGTATCAAACAAGGGTTTATCCTAATGCCTCTTATCATTTAGTTATTCCTAACCACACAAGTGTAGCCTCACTTGCGATCTCGGAATGCATCACAAAATAAGTTCTAGAATCTAATATACTACCAGTTCACACTCTAAGCATTGAAGATGAATGCTTTAATTCCTACTAATCTAAGGGCGATCCTCACATTTTGGGTGGAATTTGGGTGGTAAAGGGTTTTTGTGCTAGTCATGCAACTTCCTATCCATGAGACGCTTTTGTTAAGACTAATGGCCCACTCCTATATGTCATGAAAAATTTTAAATTTGGTGCCAAAATTACCCTAACCGATATTTTCTCATGGTTTATTACGCAAATGCAATTGGACAAAGCAAATAATCAAGGATAAGCATAGTTTCAAAGTTCCCGTTTTATTTTCCCTCCCTACACTTAAACTGAACATTGTCCCCAATGTTCCCCGAAAGTATCAAAGTTATGATAATGGAAGGTAATTAAAAACGAAAGAAACTAATACTCCCCTGATTAGCTTGGTAGGATCCGTGTAAAGTGGTGGTTAAATCCTTTTCAAGAAGAATTATTGCGTGAAAAGCTCCTTCCAATTTTATGTAACTTCTTCTCGACAAACTAAACCTGCACACTTGAAGAAAACAAACGAAACCTTCGCGTAAAATCGGCGGTAATAATATATATAAGACTCGATTTAAACTAGGATATAATGCTTGTGGAATGGATGTTTACAGAATTTCTAAGAAAATTAAGACCTGGAAAATTCCAAAAATTTATAAGTAGCTCAGAAAACGAAAAAAAAGTAATCTGATGTTTTTACTCCTTCCTGACGCCGTCAGGTTGCAATCCTGACGCCGTCAGGTTATCCTGACAAAAACTGGTCTGCGATTTTCTGAAAAAAAATTCTGGAAAATTTACATCTTTAGAATCTGGAAAAATTTCTGCAAAACATCCATTATGACTCGATACAAGCATTTGACTCGAACAAACAAACATAAATATCTTTTAGTTAATTGTTATTCTCATGTTTACATTTCTTTTGAAAACGTGTGTAATCCTCCCTACACTTATCCCTTATGTAAAATATCTTTATATGCAATTAAGACGAGGTTAAAAACAAAATAAAGCATTTTTACAAATTTAAACATGAGGATAAACAATTAATAAAAGATATATGACACTAACAAGCAAACAATTAAGCATGGGTTGCCTCCCACGAAGCTCTTTTCTTTATTTAAGAGTCTTGTAGCTAGACTCATAGTCGTGCTCCTACGTACCGATATAAGTAAGTCTATCCTCAACAATGTCGTAAGGATCAAACTTATCATTCAAGTTCCTAGTAGTACGTTCGGTTAAATATGTCTTTTCAAACTTCTCACCATCGGGATCATAGATTTGTATCCTAATGTGCCACTCTCCATTACCATCACTAGGCGGTCTATCCCAATCCCACTTGTGTTCAGATTTCTCAACTTTCCACTTATTCATGACAAGGTTAACGGGCAAGCTTCCTAGGAACTCGGTCATCTTCCTAAATACTAAGGCGTCCTCGAACGGGTTCACTTCCATGTCCCTAGCCATTTCTTTTTCTTGGAAAGTTGCTTTACTAGCGAAGGTTTTATCTAGGTAAAAAGGTCTTTGGGGGCCTATGATGTTCTTATCAATCCAAGATCTAGAAGGCTCTCTATCCAACCTAATCTTGTGGGATTTCCTCATCCTTGTAGTATGTATGATTTTTAACATCGTAAACGGATCTAGCACTCCCCTCCCCTACCACTATTTTGGACATCTTACAATCGATGATGGCACTAGCGGTAGCTAAAAAATCCTCTTCCAACTAGTAATGGGCATGTCGGGTCCTTATTCATGTCTAGCACATGAAAGTCGGCCAAAAGAGTCAACTCTCCTATGTGTACTACCATGTCCTTTATTATTCCTACCGGACGTGCCACACTACCGTCCGCTAGACCTAAGATGGTTTCCGTTGGTTCTATTTTACCTAAATTAAGGCTTCTATGGAGGGACAACGGAACAAGATTGATGCATGATCCTAAATCAGCTAGAGCGTCGAGTGGTTTGGAAGTTCCAAGTCTACAAGGAAGAGTGAATAGCCCGGGATCGTCTAGCTTCTTAGGTAAGTTGTTTCGCACAAAAGCGGACCCATGTTTTCCAAGCCTAAGTTCTAACTCATATTTTTCTTTTAAAGCATTATAATAAGGTGCATGAGCTAAGACTTCAAGAATCGTTTTTTCTTGATGGAGTTCCTTGTACTCCTCCTCTAAACTAGGTTTGGATTCTTTGCTGACGGGTTTCTCAAGAGTAGGCTCTACCAAAGGTGCCGGGCCTTGGTACCTCTTGGATGGCTTGGAACCCTTTTTGATAGCATTTACCGAGTGAACCGTCGGGTGCGAGGGGCATGGATGTGCACTCTCCCATGGTGAACTAGAAGATGAAGTCGACGTAATCGAATTCACTTTTGGGTTCTTTATGGTATCACTTGGGAGTGCTCCAACTTCCCGCTCATTGAAGGCTTTTAAGAGGGCATCAAGCTTGGTTGTCATCTCGCTTTGTTTTTGCTTAAAATCGGCTTCAAGCTTATTCAATCGAGTCTCTTGGGATGACAAAAATCTAGATGCAATTGTCTCAAGATTAGTGGGGTTCCCGGTATTAAAAGAATTGAACCTAGTGGGCGAGCTAGATGAGCTTTGGGGTGTGCTTGAGTTTTGGTTCCACTTAAGGTTAGGGTGATTTCTCCATGAGGGGTTGTACGAGTTTCCTAAGTTGTTTTGTTCGGGTTTGAAAGTGTACCACTTCTCTCCCGCTCCGTCGGTACGTATGGAGGCGTAGTCCGCAAAAGCTTGTTCGGGGAGCCTTGTGCAATCACGAGTGTCATGGGGACCACTGCATAACTCACAAGGTAGAGTGATTTGATTCACTTGTCGTGAGGACTTAGGATTTTTGTAGGAACTCATGAGGAATCTAACTTGATCTTCAAGTTCGATCATCCGACGGTCGGAAGGAGGCAAGGAGATTGCCTTAACGGTTTTGGGCAGCTCACGGGGGTCATCCCAACTTTCGTTGTCATAGAGGGCGAGGTCCTCTATTATACCCCATGATTCTTCCGCGGTGAGATCACTAAGTTTTCCACCGGCCGCTTGGTCAATGGATCGCTTGGTGGGGAAGTTGACATGATCATAGAAAATTTGGACTTGGATCCAAAGATCAATGCCGTGATGAGGGACTTTATGAAGTAAGTCCTTGAATCGAGTCCATGCTTCATAGAGAGATTCACCTTGACGTTGTTGGAACGTCAAGATGTCATTCCTAAGCTTAGTGGTTCTCCCCGGTGGGAAAAATTGAGCAAGGAAGCGAGAGGTAAGATCATCCCAACTTGAGATGGAGCCGGCGGGAAGTCGCTCAAGCCAATTACTAGCTTGGTCCCGTAGAGAGAATTGGAAGAGACACAGGCGCGTAGTCTCCCGAGTAGTAGCATCAAGGTCGATGGAATCGACAATTTTGAGGAAATCCCTCAGATGCTGATTTGGATCTTCGGAACGAAGTCCATGGAATGCACATCCGTTTTGCACCAACCGGATGGTGTCGGATCGCAGGGCCGTAGTTTGGGCTTGGTCGGGAAGCTCAATGGTGTTCCTATAGCCTAGGTGGCTTGGTCTTGAGTATTCACCAAGAGTACGGTCTCTTGGCGGGACAATGATTTGAGGGCGGTTTTCACCTTCCATGATGAAAAGTGATAGGGTTACGAACAAAGGTCACGAAGAAGGGGGATAGACTAAAAGGAAGCTAAAAATGAGAAAAAAGTTTACTTGATAGGAATCAAGCAAAGAAACCTAAACGAGGTGCACTACTAACTAGCTATTCTATTCCCCGGCAGCGGCACCAAAAACTTGATAACGCTACACGCGTCGTTCGGGGTCAAGGAAACTTCCTTTTCTTCGAGCAAGTTTTATAACACCCTAGGCAGTGAACCTAATCGTTGTAGTGTAGTAATTAGGGTAAGCCACGGGTATTGATATCGTTCTCTAGGGGAATAGGAATGCTAGTAAGAAGTTACTACGCTAAGGTTAAGGCTGAGGAAGATTATTTTTGTATTTTTATATTTTATGAAATGGAAAGGTACGAATCTCGGGTATTGGATTTGGGGGGTTGGTATTTATACCGATTACTCTACTATTATCTAATTATCTAAACTAAGGTTGTGGGAGTCTATGTCTAATTAATGTGTGCTCGTATGATAGTTTAAAGATGTGTTTACTTAGGTTGTACTACTCCTTAATTATCTCCTATTGATGGTTGAGTTGTCACGTCCTTATTCTTAGTTGCGTTGTGTGTCTAAAGTTGTAGGGTATGCGTTTCTCCCTAACTCTTTGAACTTACCAAAGGGTCTCGTCTACAAAACCCACTAGGGATGATAAACTCTTACTCTAAGGCACTCTTTGGATAATTTAGCCTACAACTACTCAGATAATCATATTCTAAGGTTCACAAAGATGAATCAAGCATTAAGTACACAACGAATGACCTATCGCATTACTAGATCATTGATCAACTAAGATAAGAAACAACCAATCAATATTCAATAATTAAGTTTCATACTTCCTAAGCAAACACACAAATAAATTAGCCGGACATGGAGAACATGCAAGCATACACACAAATAATCAAAGACATAATTGAATTAATGAAGTAAATACTTATCTTGATGTAAGATAGGGTTTAAAACCCTAAAATACTGTACAAGACACCTTAGGTTCGGTTTTAGGTTTTTACTCCAAAAAGACTCTCTATAAAACTGAAAAATTTGGATTCTATATATAAGATTACATATGCGACGGCGTCACCTTATGTTTCGTGACGCCGTCGTGTCGCCGTCATTAGGGTTTCGTCTTGGCCACGTTAACCTTGCGATGGCGTCACCTTACGTCCGTGACGCCGTCCTCTTCAGCTTCTGACGTCGTCTGGGTTGCATCTAGGCCGTCTGAGTAGCAATGGCCTACTCTTTTAAAGCCAGACGTCGTCACTTGAAAATAGGGTATTTGGCTACTGTATCGTCACAAAAAATCCTCTGACGGCGTCGCAATTAACACCTGATGCCGTCGCCTTCTGTTTTCAGCAGCTTTGAGTGTCTCGATTCTGACTTTGGCCATTTTCTTCATATATTCGCGCCTTTTCGTCCAAATAAGTGCCATTCCAGCATTTTGCCTTCAAGAGACCTAAAAAGTTAAAAGGAACGATATTAAGCAATAACGGATACAAAAGTGATCAAATAAGGACTTAAACGACCCCTCAAAATGGTACCTTTTAAAACCTTATCAACCAGTACGACGAAGATGCTAAGGATCCAAATGGAAAGGATGGATTAAGTAAACCATAGATGATGAAGATGAATACACATTTCCTTTGTGCTTCATCTACTGGTTTCACCAAAAAGCAATAAATCCATCTTCCTTATCCCCTTCCCTTATACGATATGAGATGAAGCACCAAACCATGGCGCAGGAAGAGCGAGCACCACCTCTCTTTCGGCACAGGGCCTTTGTTGAGGCTGAGATGCTGAAGGTTGGGAGTATGATCTTTTCTCTATGTAGGAGACATTAGAGTCATCAGAAGATGCATTTGGATTCACTACACTATCATCATCAGAAGAACTGAGAAATGGGGATTTCAAAGGTCGAGGGTCATGTGGACATGGGAAAAACTGAAGGAAATCATCACTAGATGATGATGATGATGGAGAGGAGGTTGGATCAATAACCTCTGGTTGGTTTTTCATGGTTGATTGTGGTTGATTGTGGTTTTTGGAGAAACTAGGGTTTGTGAAGATATTTGGGGGTAATTGATGAGAGATAAGTGTGCATTGGGGATTGTTTTATAGACGGGTTCATGGCTTAATGAGATTTAATGTGAGTTGGGTGAAACAGTAAAAAGATATTTACGGAAGCTTCTTTGTAATCTATTGGATTTCACAAACACACTAAACCATAATCACAAGTGGCGTACAAGAAGGTTTTTAGAGAGAGAAAGTTAAAGGTTTAGGGAACTTAGTGAGAGAAAGAAAAGATCTTATTATGAGCTCCAACTCTCTACCTTGGATGGTAGAGAGTATTTATAGTCTTACAATAAAACGCCACACAACGGGCTGTGGATCAGGCATACAGTGGGTAAAGACCCGTCCGTCCTCCACGGTGTTACTAAACTAAATACTACTTAGCTTAAAATAACCACGACTACGAGCTTTCTAACGATTACATATACTTGAGGTGACCGACTCTTTAATACCTGGAATTTCTAATTCCTAACAATCTCCCCCTAAGGGAGGTCACCTCAAACATATACTAAAATTATATTGAATACAAACAGATATTACATTAAAAATTTGTTCTTGCATTCTTGATGTAGCACTTTGCTCTGAAGCTCGTAGTCATTGATTCTTCTCATTGCATGTTTGTTTAATCCAAGTGGAGGTCTTTTACTGATCCACGTGATAATAATTTTGAGCCAGCTTTTGAGATCATCAGCAAACAAAAATCTCTAAGACATCCATTGTGGTGTTGGTAATATGTGATGTTGTAACTTTCGGACCGACATGCTCACATTCTGGATCATGATATCTTCTCATCAGAGTAGCGGAAGCTTTCGTTGATTCATGATATTGGCAGCAGCGTAGCAGAAGCATGGAGTGAAAATATCATAGTCATTGATGCACTTATCAAGATTTCTTGAGAAATGAATGTATTGTGTGAGCATGCGGCTATGGATTGACCGCTTCATTCTGATCAGCTGCAAACGTCGGGTGTACCTGCATAAATCAGTTAGCAATAAAGCGCACGAAAGTGTCTTTGATCACTTTCGTTGAATTGAGGTATACGGCCCACGGTTCCCCGTTGATCAGTACAAGTACTGCCTGTGATCAGGTATAATTCTGAAGAATTTCCTTGACAGGGTTTCGCAGCTGCTCTAGTTGTTCTCAAACCGGAACGTCTCAAAGAAGACAACACGGAGTGAGTGAATCAGCGAATAGAAATTCACTGATTGATGAAAAGAGATTTGAAAAACAATCGTGTATCGCACAATAGAAATTGTTTTTGCAATACAACGAAGGTTTTAATGAAAATCAATTATCAATCATAAACACCTTTTGATTTGAAATATTCGTACACGGTCGATGTGCTAAAGAAAAGAGTTTTTAAGCAGAATGACCGGTTTTTCAAAGGTATCCATCAATCCATAACCCGAACCAGGATTGATTCAAAAGATTGAATCGCTTCATTGTTTCTGTTCAGTTGTCACATGGTTGATCTATTGAATAGATCTCACATGCCACCTACCAGGAGCTTGTTTGATGTTGGCTCCAGAAGGCTTTCCATCTTCATTGTGAGTATGTATGCATATCACTCGGATGTTCTGGCAATACCACAAGGATAATGCGTAGGACTCAAGATATAATCTCTCTTTCCACATTGTGTGAAACAGAGAGTCTTCATTGAAAGTGTCCTAATGAGATTTATGGATGATCTCGTGGCTCTAGACTCAATTTGTGCATATTTGGATCCTGTATCGGAGACTAGGGAGAGGGTCTCCTCCTTCAATATCAACAATCTCTAAGAGAAAGTCGATAGATAATGTCAGTTCCCCGTGAGAATGAAACAAGTCCTTTTAAGAGGAACTTGAGTGGTTTAGGAAGTTGAAGTGCAGTGCGTCACTGGGTCCATGACGTCTTGTCTTCAATACCGATGTTACCTTGGTAACCACCAGTAGCATATGAATTGAACCCGGTTTCTGCCCTAAGTTTGAATAAATGGAGGGCTATTTCTTTTCACCCTTTTCTCATTCAATTCTTTTTCATTCTTCAACCCCTTCAGTGCTTACCGAGACTTCATAGCCAGAACCTTGTTGGGTTTATTCTAGTACTAGCTCTGTCTCAGTCCGCACTCTTCCCATATCTCATTTTTCTCCTTTTATCATCATACCTAAGGACTTCTACACTAACTAGTGGATTGTCCCTGGGTAGATCCCTCCGAATCTGGCGGATCATGGGAACAAATACCTAACCTTATCATCCTTATATCACCGTACATAAAGTAAATCTGGTCGGTCTATTTGGTATTGTTCATCTGCCATTTGAACCAATTGAAAACCATTTGAAAATCAATCCAGATACTTGTGATATATTATCAAAGCATTTTGTACCTGAATTGTTTTTGATATTTTTAGAACAAGAGCTCCCCCTCAACATGTGCATCAAATGTTTGAAATCTTTTTGCACACGGAGGCAAGAGAGAGAATTAACTTCTTTGATTACCATTTTCTAAAAGATATCAACATCACTTCCCTAATCAAATCAAGTAGATAAAGCATTTTGGGGAAGGATGAGGTTTTCAAAGTTTTGCTCCCCCTCAATATGTGCCTCAAGGTTTGAAAAGAGTTTTGCACATACTAGAGGGAACCTGCACATTGAGATAAATGATCACGTTTCAAATCATTGTGGTTTAAAATAGATGCTCCCCCTCAACATGTGCATGGAAAATTTGAAATCGTTTGGCACATGTGGGAAGGAGAGCTTGTACATCCTTATAAAACCATTTACCGAATTATCAGTTTAAATCCAATTTAAATCACAAATTCTCCCCCGATCACAATTATCAAATCCTTTGAGATTTGTGATCTCTTGTAAATTTAAATTGATTTTGAAAGATTTTAAGGAGAATTGTGACTTGATTATGAAAGCGTTTTAACTGATAAGGATTGGATTTTAAGACTTTAAACTCCATTGATTAAACATGCATAAATATCTTTTGAAAAAAATTGAATGACAAATAACTTTTTAATTCAATTGAAATCATTCTCCCCCTCAGTCAATGACATAGGTTGTTGATTGAGAGATAGATATTTTGACAAATAAGTCCAGATGATTATCAAAAATAGAGTCCGAGTTATTTTTTTCAAAGCAGTTTAGTTTTCAGCAGAAAAATGTTTATAGAATCAGAGCATGGAATTTGAAAACATGAAAAAACATGGCTCTGTTCTTTCTTTGAAAAGCGAGTTACTGCCTGAAATGACAGTAAACCATTGTTTCTTTTTCTTTCTCTCAAATTTTTTTTTTTAAATATGAATATTCGAACAACATCTAGAGTCCCGTGTCATTCTTTGAATGACAGCACAAAGAGCGTAGATATTATCGAACTGAGAAAAACATGACAAATTGACAATATTTTTTTGAGGATTTTGAAAGTTTTATATTTTTCTATTTGATTTTTTGAGGGTTTTATAATTTTGTATTTTGTTTTTCGAATAGATATATACAAGAGATAGATGAAGATAGACCTTTTACTCCTCGTCTTCCTCATGAAGACGTTTGAGTGTTTCTGGTTGAAGGCTTTTCAAGCCAAGACGTGGAAGAATAAACTCAAAACGTTCTCTTAGAAGAGCTTTGGTGAAGATGTCTGCTAACTGGTATTCTGACCTCACAAAATAGAGTTCCACCACACCTTTTTCCACATGTTCCCTGATGAAATGATGTCGAATGTCGATATGCTTGGCTCTTGAGTGTTGAACGTTATTGCATGAAAGAGAAATAACACCTTTATTATCACAGTACAGAGGGATTTTGTTGAATACAAAGCCATAGTCAGATAATTGAGATCTCATCCAAAGGATTTGAGCACAACAAGATGACATGGCTATGTATTCTGCCTCTGTAGAGGAAATAGAAGTACTCATTTGCTTCTTTGAAGACCAGCTCATAAGCTTATCACCCAAAATTGAGCACCTCCAGACGTACTTCGACGAGTATCTTGACATCCTGCATGATCAGCATCTGCATTGGCTGTTAGTGACATACCGGTGTCCTTCGGGTACCAAAGACCCATATTGATGGATCCTTGGAGATACCGAAAGACCCGTTTAACTGCTTCAAGGTTCTTTTTAGTAGGCTTAGCCTGGTATCTAGCACACATACAAACAGCAAACAAGATGTCTGGTCTACTAGCAGTGAGGTACATCAGGGATCCAATCATACTACGATATTTCGTTTGGTCTATCATGATCCCTGAATGGTCCTCATCTAGTTTGGTTCGATCAATCATGGGAGTGTCAACAGGGTCACTTGAATCAAATCCAAATTTCTTTAAGATCTCAGTTGCATATTTAGATTGATTTATGAAAATGCCTCCGGGACTTTGTGAAATTTGTAATCCCAAGAAAAATGACATTTGTCCCA
Source organism: Chrysanthemum seticuspe (assembly GCA_019973895.1). Classification (NCBI taxonomy): domain Eukaryota; kingdom Viridiplantae; phylum Streptophyta; class Magnoliopsida; order Asterales; family Asteraceae; genus Chrysanthemum; species Chrysanthemum seticuspe. The sequence continues at coordinate 243,515,376 of BPTQ01000003.1, read as the reverse complement.
TCATTGACATTTGAAATTTTGAACTCATTTCATTTGAAAAACGGTCACACTCATTGGGGTCAGTCGAGGCAAAGATGATATCATCAACATAAATTTGAACGTGAATTAAATGTTCGCCTTACTTCCTGGTGAACAATGTTGGATCAACTGCTCCTTTGCTAAATCCGGTAGATAGAAGAAACTTTGATAGTGTATCATACCATGCCCTTGGAGCTTGCTTTAAACCGTAAAGAGCCTTCTTCAAATGATAAACGTGAGAGGGATGCTCTTGATTCACAAATCCTTCAGGTTGGCTGACGTAGACGACTTCTTTAAGATCTCCGTTTAGAAATGCCGTCTTTACATCCATTTGATAGACTACCATGTTCTTACTAGCAGCATTAGCCAAAAAGATTCTGATTGCCTCAATTCGAGCAACAGGAGCAAAAGATTCTTCAAAGTCAATACCCTCCTCTTAACGGTATCCTTTAGCAACTAATCGAGCCTTGTTCTTCAACACATCACCATGCTCATCAAGTTTTACTTTGAAGATCCATTTTAGAGCAATAATCATAGCACAATCTGGAGCAGGTACTAACTCCCATACATCAAGTCGATCAAACTCATGAATTTCTTCTTGCATGGCATTGAACCAGCTATCTTCATTCATGGCAGTTTTAACATCTTTTGGTTCGATCTTTGAGAGTACTGAGTTGAAGAAGCACCATAAGGCATCGGTTGCAAGTTGTTTCCGTGTAGATACTGGAGGAGAGGGATTTCCAATGATGTTGTCTAAGGGATGATCGTGAGTCCATTTTCTAAGGTGTTCATGTGGAAGTTGTTGAGGGACTGAGGTAGCAGAGTCGATGTCTTCTGAAGAAGATGGTTCTGATGATGATTCAGGAGCAAATATGTTTTCAAATGGAGCATCTTCAGGAGTAGCAAAGGGATTAACTTCATCATTGATGCCAGAAACAGTTCCATGATGTACATTCGAAGATTGATGATTTGTTGATGAGACTGAGTTATCAGCAGCAGGTGCTTCTTGACTTAATGATATTGAGACTGAAGGATTGACTTCATTCTCAGGGATATGAGCAGCCTCTGTTGTAGGAATTGTCAGTTCACTAGCACTTGGCTCATAGAGTTCATCAAACATCAGATCAAACAGTTTCTTCAAATCATCTTCAGTTGGAGGTACATATGGAATAGCTGGAGAGAAATTTGGTACAAGGGATGAACCAATGGGACTGTTTTGAAGTGCGGGTCCTGAACTTGATTGTCCAAGAGCCATTTGACCGGTCAGCTCATCAAACGTGACGTGAATTGTTTCCATGATATTTTGGGTTCTCTTGTTGTAGATTTGGTATCCTTTTCTGTTTGATGCATAACCTACAAATACTCCAATGTCTGCTTTAGCTTTAAGTTTGCCTAAATCTTGGCCCTCATTAGTTGGATAACACAATGCACCAAACACACGAAGGAATGAAAGATTAGGTTTTCTGTTGTGGACAAGTTCATATGGAGTTTTTCCATGAGCAGTGTGAATCAGGGATCGATTTTGGGTGTAGCATGCAGTGGCGATGGCTTCACCCCAGAGAAACATTGGAACTTTTGAGTAAATCAGCATTGTCCTTGCGGCTTCCACAAGAGTTCGATTTCGTCTTTCAACTACACCGTTCTGTTGAGGAGTTCGAGGAACACTTCTTTGATGACTGATTCCAATACTTTCATAAAACTCACTAAGTTGTTTGTTAACAAACTCAGTTCCATTGTCTGTGCGGATGATTCTGACCGTTTTGTTAAGACGAACCTGCAGCTATTTAATGAGTTTGATGATACTATCTGGAGTTTCATCCTTTGTCTTTAAGAATTTTACCTAGGTGAATCTAGAGAAATCATCAACCACAACTAACACATATTTCTTCCCAAAGATATTCTGCACTCTCATGGGTCCACATAAGTCCATGTGAATTATATGAAGAACTTCTGTGACAGAGTTAGTAGGTTTGGGTTTATGGGCATACTTCTTGCTTTTTCCCAGTTGACATGCTGAACAAAGATGATCCTTTTCATACTTAAGTCTAGGTAAACCTACAACTAAGTCCTTTCTGGAGAGATCATTGATGGTGCCGAAGTTCAAGTGATTGAGACGATGATGCCATAACCATGACTTTGTTTTAGAGGCCTTTGACAGCAAGCAAATTGGAGAAGACTTCATCATATTTTCTATAGAGATGGTGTATAGATTTGAACCACGTGAACCTCTTAAAAGTTCCTTACCATCAAGTTCTCTAACGAAACAGGTATGTTTTCTGAAGGCTACTTCTAGATCAGAATCGCAGAATTGACCAACAGAGAACAGGTTATGAACAAGACCTTCTACATAATATACCCTGGAGATAACACTTTTACCGACAACATAATCTCCATAACCCATAATTGCACCAAAATGATCATTCCCGAATCTAACAGTCCCGATGAATTTGCTCATGAAGTTCATGAGCCGCGACCGGTCGCCAGTCATATGCTTGGAACAGCCTGAGTCCGGGTACCACCGAACGATTTGAACGATCTGCAGTTGAACACAGACAAGAGTGGATAACTGGATAATTGGGATCCCCATGCAAGAATGGGTTCCATTTGGTTAGTAACAATGGTTGGAACACCCACATCAGAAATAGAAGCATTCATATCAGAAATTAAGGCAATGGAATCATTATGAATAGATGCAGTACTAGTGTCTGTATTAGCCCTATTCAAAGTGTGCTCACTTCTTAAGGGAATAGTTCTTCCAGTAGGCATCCATTTTCTAGTGGGCATTGTCTGATTAGTCTTATGACCAACAGGTATCCAATAATAGCCTATCTTACTAAATGTTCTTCCTGTGGGTTTCCATTATTTTCTAACTTTCTTTCGCCTTTGCCTTTTTGCCTTCTTAGCATGATATTTTTCATTGACAAGATTCACTGGGAATTTGACAGTATTAGACAGAGTATTTGATGTAGACTAAATAACAAGATAACACAAACCGGACCTGTTGATTCACACGAATACCAGGAACGATCCTACCAATAATCGTTGATTCACACAAATGCCGATTATAGGGAATTCTTAGCAAAAGCTGCCAAAAATAGACTTTTGGTATTTCATAAAACTGATTATTCCACATTACAAAGGAAGTCTTAAATAGGACTACAAAACAGGACCGGGCCCTAGAAGACAAACGGGCTGAAAGTTATTACATAAACAAAGTCCAAAAAAACCTGAAAAAACACTAAAATGCAAATAACTCATAAAATAGAGTGTTTCGGGGCTCGAAAGTTCTGGAAACTAACGAAGTCATTTCCCACCACGTGCTCCTCGTTCCAAGCTTCGATTTGACTGGTCATTCACCTAAAACGGAGCCCCGTAGCCCAAGTTATGCCCATTTTAGTGAGGCCCCTTTTGTCACACGATCTTGGGCCTCTAGAAACATCATGGCCTGTTCATCAACACTTGGGCCCACATCAGTATTCATACCACATTCATGATTAGCAACAGAATTCAAGCAGACATCATTACAAGGTTTGCAAAAAGTATCAGAATTCGAATTAATTACAGTACGCCTATGGCTAATACTAGAATCAACACGATTCGTTTTATTCGGCTCAAAATTAAAGTTCCTAGGTTGGTCTTCTACTCTTTTCCAATGCACATTCTTAGCTTGCGAGGTCCTATCATTCCTTGTATTGTCTTGAGACTTTGACCTGCTTGCTTTAATATCACTGATTACTCCTGTAGACTGAATGGGAACATTAGTTGGTTTTGCTACTTTTTGCTTCTCCTGTTTAGATGTGCTGGGATCTGAACTACATGCAGGCACACTAAGATTCACTTTCTTAACACTAGAAGTGCTGGGATTTGTACTTCTAGAAGGCACACATGAGTTCACAATCTTAGCATTAACAGATATGTAATCTGAACTTCTTGAAGGCACACTAAGGTTCATATTCAAAACATTGGGCATCGAATGAATATCATACTTGGCACTAGGCATAGAACTTGGAATCAAAGGATTAACTCTCTCACCTAATGACTTAGGGCATATTGTGATTAAGCACTCTAGAATTTCTTGAGATCGTTTGGCATATAAGCATGCATGCCCAATTGCTTTATCAAGTGGTTTCTCTAACTTATCCTCTTCAACAATCTCACGAAGACATTCTAGGCATTCCTTAAGTGATGAAAAATATGTTTGAATTGCAAGTTTGTTATTCCTAAGATGAGGAAGAACATATTTTACAGACAAAGCATATTTATTAGAAACAGGCACCTTTGATTCATCATTCTCCCCGTTTGTCATTGGCATCTTCCCTTTTACCTGACTCTTCAGATTCTCAATTTCTTTTTGCAACGAGGTTATTTTTTCATTATTTTTGTTACGAGTGACTTTTATTGACTCAAATAACTCATTGAAATGACGTTTAACCTTTTCATTTTCTTCTAGAAAACTCTCATTTTCCTTTTGTAAAGCATTAACCAGGTTTTGAAGATGAAAGTTTTGAGAATTCCGAGAATCTAACGGAGGAGGCATTTGGGAGTCAGTCACATTGTTCTTTTCACCCTTTAACTGAGAAATTTGGGCTTTCAACTTTCTGATCGTGTTACAGTGAGCTTGAATCTGTTCATCACGTTTGTTTATTTCAAAAACTGCATCAAACTCTGGAACATTCGAGGATATCTTGATATTTGAGGTTTTAACATTTTCTTTGAGATGTTGATATTTAAGTTGTAAATCAAAATGTTCAACTTCTAGTTTAGAAAGATGTTTTACCAGATTATCGTGATCATCCTGCTCAATTTTCTCACTTAGTTCAGAGTTTTTGAATTCAAGTTCAATGACACGATCATGGGAGACTTTCAAAGCAACAGACAATTCATGAAATTGAGAAGCAGTAATAGAACAGTTAGTGGCAGTATAGAACACATCTTGAGAGATACACTCAGAAATCAAATTCTCATTTAAGGTATGCAAGTTCTTCCTCTCAATTTCATTATATTTAAGTGTTTGCTCGTAGTCATTAACCTCAACTATCATTGCATCAAATTCCTTTTCCATTCCTTTAATATCTGTTTCTATCCCCTTTTTAAGACTCTCAAAATGATCTTTTAGAAGTTTAAAGAAAGGCATGACTTCAGTTAGACAGCATTCTTTTGTTTGTTCAAAACCCCTTTCCCCTTCAGTTATCCCAGTGGGTGTGATCCTTTTCTTACATGTTTTCTCAAAATCGACAAATAGTTGAAAAATCACATATTGACCGATTAAGGTCTTGCTCTTAGTGGCAATAGTCCTAGGAACTAAATGCATTGGTGTATTAGGAGGATACACAGTCGCTCTAGGCATTTTCCTAAGGGGAGGGTTGGTTTCAACAATATTTTCAACTTTTTGCTTATCTAAGTCCATTTTCCAGAACACTTGTTCGGGAGTTAACAAAGTCTGAGGCTTAAACTTGTTTAAGGCAATCCAATTCTCCTTTTTGTAATCATGGGGTGTGATGATTACTTTCTTTTCTTTACATTTTGGATCATCAAGTTTCTTGCTCATCTTTTCCCTAGTGACTTTATCTGATTTCTTATCATCCTCTGAGCATTCAACGCAACTAGGTTTCTGTCTGGGTTTAAGGATTTCATTACCATCATAAATTACCTTATGTGCAATTCTAGCCTTTTTAATGACCTCAGGATTAGGTTCCTCAACAAGGGCAATGCTATGCTTGTCGCTTAAGACTCTATGCTTAGTGATCATGTGAGCAGTCTGAATGGTGTTTCTTTGTATGTACAACTTGTTTTCAAGTTTGTTTTTCAAAGTTTTCAGATTAGAAAAATCTTTTAAGAGTTTTGATTCCTTAGCATTAAATTCTTGCTTAAGCATTTTCACATTTTCTTGAAGTTCTTGTTTTTGCTTAGCAGTTTTAGAAAGCTTTTCTTGCAAGGAATTTAACTCTTGTTTTAATACTTCTTCTCTAAAATTACCTTTTCTAATGATTGTACGCACTTGGTCATCCATTTCCTGCTCACGAGTGGTCAACTCAAATTTGGCACGTTGTTCATAAATAGCAACACGTTCTTTATAGGCATTCAGTTCAGAGATGACAGAATCATCAGGGGCACATGCAGTGAATTCATCAAAAACATAATCATTGTTGACTGCAGAAGATGCATTACTTGGTACAATCTCACTTTCACTTTGTTTCACATATTGATCATATGGGACAACATTGATATTACCCATATTTTCAATATCTGACTCAATAATTACAATTGATTGTACTTCGTTATGTATATTTTGCTCATCAACTTCATCATATAATTTTAATACCTCAGAAATGAGTTTGTCTTTGGATGGACCAGCTTGTGGAGATGAAGAGACTTTAGGAGAGACCATTGGAGAAATGCTAGCCATGAAGATGGTTAGTGCAGTGGGTTCTTCATCAACATCAGAGTCGTATGCATCACAATCAGCTACTTGAAAGGCATTCTGATGATTATGGCCTATCTCCTGAACTGGTTGCTCATCCACATCTGCATCATATGTCTTAGCATTTCCCTCAGCCAAGAACAACAACTCCTCTTCATCCAAAGCTGCACCATTATCCTGAGCTTGTACAAGCAACATCTTATCCCTGAAGTACTCTGCATTCTGAGGGTGTTTTGGTGATGTGCAGTTCCTTGCAATGTGTCCCTCACCTCCACAATTGTAACATTTGATTGGCTTTGATTGACCCTGATTTCCATTCCTTCCTTTATTCTGATTTGCAGCATAACCTCTACCAGCTCCACCTCTTGCTTGTTCGTACTGTCGTTCTTGAACTGGCTGCACCATAACCTTCCCATCTCTGACAGTGGCTTGATTATGTGGATTGGAAGCAGTTCTGAGATTGTTGTTGGTGTGTGGAAGAGAGTTCATGTTTTGACTAATCAGAAGAGCTAGTTGATTAATAAAGTTTCCCACGTGTGCATCAGCATCAGCTTGTTTGAACATAGGATCAGGAATGAGTTTGTGATTACCATTACCCATAGGTATGACTTGTGAGGCTTTGGTTGTGATTCCAATGTTTGAGTAGAAGGCAGTTGAATCATTTGAAGAGCTTGTCTCTCCCTGGTTGGTTTTGAACTGATTAAGAATCCTTTTTTCAAACATAGCATGTCTCTCATTCTGAAGGAGGAAGGCATAGAGTTGCTCATAGTTTGTATTCTTCAATCCTTTAGTGAGCTTCACAGAAGTGACAAACTTGTGCCATTCGGGATTCATGTTGTTCACAAATTTTGAGTTCAACTGAATGTTAGGCATAGTCATTCTAATGTTCCTCATATCATTAACAAGCTTGTGGAATCTCACATAGTACTCATAAACACTCTCATCTGGTTTCATCTTGAAGTGTTCAAATTCATCATAGAGTTGTGATTCTCTGTCTTCCATAGTTAATTCAGAACCTGAGAGAAGCATCTTGACATTATCCCACACTGCCTTTGCTTCGGTGTTGTGATTGATTAGCTTGTAGATATCTTTTGGAAGGCCTTGAAGTACGATGTTAGAAGCCCTGATATCAGCATCGAATCTCTTTTTCTCCTTATCATCGAGCTCATCATATGTCTTTGGTCTGTCAATTCCATAGATCATTATTCCATCTTCTGCTGTATCAATTAAGTCTCTAGTCGTCTCAACCCGATATGGTCCTTCATCAATGGATTTGAGAATGTTGACTCCATTTTCCCTTCCAAGACAGTACAATCTGATTCGTTGAGCCCAAGAGTCGTAGTCAGTTCTGTCAAGCATGGGTGGACGAGTATCTGAACCAGCTGCTTGAACATCCTCGGCAACAGTGGAGATGATTGTAGGAACGTTGGTAGACATGATGACAAATTAAACGGGATTTTATAACTCTATGATTAAACCGGGAAATAGATTCTTTCACGGGATTTTACTAAATCAAGAGAAAACCGTATTAAAAAAATCACCCAAATCGCTAGGAAATCTTGAACCAAGTCGCTAACTACTAAGTCGCTATAATCCCAAGTCGCTAACACACAGTCAAGTCGCTATATAACAACTCGCTAAGATTCAAGTCGCTAGCAAAATTTTGACAGCAATTCGCTAAGATCCAAGTCGCTAAAATGTCAAGTCGCTAAATAGCAACTTGCTAGGTACCAACTCGCTAACACCAAGTCGCCAACAATATAACGTACAAGTCGCTCACTTATACTAAGTCGCTACCCGTAGTGGAGAATCCACTAAGTGTACTGTTTGTCGGCTTGTCTCACTAGACAAGTCGCTAACCCTAACTCGCTACGACTTTCAACTACAACTCGCTACCAAATTGTAAAGCAAGTCGCTACCAAGAACACTTTTCCGTGGCTCAAGTCGCTAGCATGAAAAACACATAAACACCACTTTTCAATCCAAAAACAACCCAACCACTATGATTCAAACCTTCTAAATCAAAACCTAAACACTTGAGATGATTCTAAACACAAAAGTACTACCAAAATCCACACTTTAACACTAGAAATCAACCAAATGATGCAAAAAACCACTAAACTTTTTCAAACTCAAAAACCACCTAAAAACCACTAGAAATCCAAAGATATGTAAGATATGATCTAACCATGGCTCTTGATACCAATTGTAATCTATTGGATTTCACAAACAAACTAAACCATAATCACAAGTGGTGTACAAGAAGGTTTTTAGAGAGAGAAAGTTAGAGGTTTAGGGAACTTAGTGAGAGAAAGAAAAGATCTTATTATGAGCTCCAACTCTCTACCTTGGATGGTAGAGAGTATTTATAGTCTTACAATAAAACGCCACACAACGGGCTGTGGATCAGGCATACAGTGGGTAAAGACCCGTCCGTCCTCCACGGTGTTACTAAACTAAATACTACTTAGCTTAAAATAACCACGACTACGAGCTTTCTAACGATTACATATACTTGAGGTGACCGACTCTTTAATACCTGGAATTTCTAATTCCTAACATTCTTGAATACGTGATTTGTTTCTGCTGATTGAAGTCTTCAGCAGAATGACCATTGTTTCTGCTGAAGTTGAAAGTTAAATTTGGTAAAAGGTACATTACACGTCACTTTGGTCAACAACTTAATAATTTGACCAAAATTTGGGAAACTTCTACTTATACCCTATTCGAATATCTTCGTCTCAAATTAACTGATTCCCACTTCATTCGATTTAAACACACTTTCAGTTGATTAAATCGTAACCCATTATCTCAGCTTCCCATGGCACTTCAATTGAAGAATGATCATAACAAGGTTGCTTTTCTGGGTAAAGCTAAGGGTGATGATTTGTATGAACCAATGGTGGAGTTCTTGAAGAGATCTAAGATTCATTATGCTTTAACACATTCTCCTACTGTGATATATGAATCGTTGGTTACTCAATTTTGGGCATCTGCTTCGATACGAAGTGACACAGAGATTGTTGCGATGGTTGAAGGGACAGAGCATGTTGTAACAGAGGAGTTGATCAGAAGAAAGCTTCGCTTGGATGATGCGAATGGGGTCTATCACTCTAATTCGGTGGAGATATTTACTGGGCTGAGAGCGATTGGATATCAGGGTACATATAACAACTCGTAAATTTCCCTACCGATTTTTGCGGCCATATTTTTTTTTTCTTCTTCGTTTCGAACTTTAAACACGGCAAGTCACGGGATATTTTTTTTTCACCTCGACCTCGATAATAAAAACTTCATAAAATAAATATATAATGAACTTTTATACTTTTATTCCTCACCGGGCCTTTTTAACCCAAACCCGATCCAATCCAATTTAATTTTTCCTCTTGGGCTTCCGTATACTTACAAGTCCAACCCAACATGAATCTTGGGCCAAGCCTTTATTTCTCAGGCCCAGCGCACCCTCATTTCTACTAGTTAGCAAATGTAAATTGTTGGTGTCTTTTTTTTTTATGTTTCTGTTAAGCACACGATTACAAAACAACACAAAACATAAATCACAAACAACAAAGTCAAGACAAACCAATGGCTTTTCTTTTTTTTTTGGTTCTGTGACCCCAGCAGCGAACACCAAGGCAAAGTCACAACACAAAACAAAATCAAAACTTTGGTCAAATAACAAAACGTGCATATGTATGTGATATAGGAGACAAAGAGCAAAGTGAAACCACCCTACACTATATTTTAATAAGCCTAAGACACCCTTTTGACCACTTGACTTCATTACCCAAGAGATCATATGTTTCCTTGCTCCATTTGATGAGACTTGTCCAAAAATGTGCCCCTAAAACCCAACTGTTACCATGCACGCTCAAGGACAATACAGCCCATCTCATTCTTCTTCTTGGAACCATGCAAGAACTCACATAATATATTGAAGGAGCCATACCCTCTTTGTCTATAAAAGCCACTACCTCACAAGCTCTCATTCACACTTAAACTCATCTCATTCTCACTATCTTAAACATAGAGTCGTCCAATGTGGAGACGGGTCAAGGAGGAAAGCAAAGACGCTAGGGGTTTAGTCATTTCGTTTTGGTATAAGGGTCGAGGGAGTTGGTTGATCACGTTCACTTGTCTTTCGAATCTCATTCCCACCCTCTTGGGTGTTGTAAGTTCTCTTCGACTCACTCTCAATTCATCTTTCTCGTTTTAATTTCCATATCTCACGTACACATGTCTTTGCACCGGTCACATAAACATCTAATAGATATAACGCAAGCTTTTAAAATGTTAGAAAACTATCTAAACATGTTTTTATGTCAACTATAATTATGAAATGTTAAACCAACTTTTAAAACTTGATAGCTCATGTGTGGAAGGAGATGACAAAGAACAGTGAAGAAGAAAACATAAATACTACATATAAACAAAACGCATGCAACTAAGGAAAATAAAACAAGTATATCACAGTTTCAAACACCCATAAACATAGTTAAGCATAAAATCATACACGAAACACCCTCTAGCTCAGGTGGCAGACTCGTTTACCCCTCAGCTAGCCCACCCAAGTTCGAATCCCAACAGTGGCAAATGCCATATATATATTTTTTTCTTTTATAACTTTCGCGAATTGGCAGATTTAGCCCTCCAAATCTAAACCACTTTACCCTTTTGTCTAAGAATTTTATAAGTCTTAAAACTAATACCAAATGTTACATTTTAAACCCTTCAACTTTAAATCACTTGACAATCTTCTCAAAACTTTTATAAGTTTTATATATTATATTAAACTATACATTTTCAACCCCTCAAAGTGAACACTTGATACTTTTCACCAAAAACTTTTATAAATTTAAATAACTTATATTATTGTATCATTCTTCGTTTAAATAAATATGTTTAACATATATTTGTTTGACGACCTCATTCGCGTAAACTTTAAATGATATAATTGTCCTAATATATTATTTTCCCCAACTTCAATAAATATGACTTATATATACTTAGACCCTCGAAACCCAAACAAATTTAATAATTACTTGTCTACTTATATTTATTTAGCATTCGACAATACTTGAGCCAATATTTACAAAACATTTTGAAACGATTTAAACGTAAGCATTGCCACACAAGCAACACTAAACACAACCACTTATAAACACTTAAATTTATTTTCACACTTCGAGTCGTGAGTACACAAAACTGCAAACTGAGACTTGCCCTCTCGTTCTAGGTTCTGGGTAGGAGCCACTGCTATATCACACTCGATCTCTTTGTGCTTTATTCACCGAACTGCTAAGGTGAGTTTATAGCCCAACTTTTACTCTTATTACTTGTTTTATAAAACTTTGGGGTGAGAAACATGCAAAACTCTTTTCGGACCTGAAACTGAAAACACTATTACGTTAAACATCCTTGAATCCCAACTATGCTACCGTTAGTTCCCTTTGGGGAGGCGCGATTGTTATGAATAGATCTATTGGGGATGACACCCCCGTTCGAGTTTGACCGGATAGGCAAACGTCGGGCGTATATCATATCGTATTGATTGAGTGTACTGGAAATACACTTGCTGGGCTTTTATTTATCATGCTTCTAGATGCATGCAAACTGTCGTAGTTTCGGTTGCATGAACTTGGTACTAGCGTAATAGCCTTTTGCATATAGTGTCATTCACGGAGATGCTATATGTGCAACTGTGGTCCAACTTGATTTCTTAAACTTAAACTTATGAACTCACCAACCTTTGTGTTGACATTTTAGCATGTTTTTCTCAGTTTTACTTCTTGGCGTGGGCAATGGCAATGGCATTCATTGAAGACTGGCATCCGAAGTGTTTCCAAACATTTTAATACAACTTTTAATGGGACAACATATATTTTTATGGGCTTTACTTCCGCACTTTGAAACAATGGTGTAAAACTATTTCTTAAATAAATCTATATCTTGAAAATGGAATAGAATTTCCATTCTTTATTACCTTGTGTTGTGTATATTGATTTAGTAGCACCCCATGACCCGAACGCTTCCGCTGTGAAATTTTGGGGGTGTTACAGTACAAGAACTGACATATGGTTCAAGAATAAGTTTTGCTCTATGTGGAGGTTTTTGGTACATACTTTACTTCAATGTATCAGCAATAAATCAGGAGGATGGGACCAGGTTTCTATTCAATTGGGTTGTGGTATTGTTTGTCTTTCTCAGGGGTTAACTTATAATTTTTCTAGGTTTATTTTTGATAATATGGTTGAAAATATTAATAGGAAAAAGTTTAAGTTTTTGATGTACCCTAGGTTTTTACAAATGATTTTGGATATTACTACCCTAGCCCAAGCCTTTTGTCCCATAGGAGTTTTATCTTCTAAACTATTTGCTTCTATGAAAACTAATTATGAGGGGGAACATCATCCTTTGCTAGCAGCTATGTTGCCTCAAGGCAATGAGGCTGCTGATGAAGGGAATGTTGTTGGATCTCCACCCTCTACTACTATTGCTGCTGATGGTAATCCATCAGTTGCTATGGATGAGGGTCCTTCTAATACTGCTGAAGCATCTCATGTTGCTCCTGACCAACCTTCACCTAGATCTTGTCCTAGTCCACCACCTATTCATGTTACCTCTGATGAGATTGAGCATGAAGTTAATAGACTGCCCACACCTAGTCCATTAAGGGAACCAATTAATGAAGGTTCAGATAATTTTGAGCATGCACATGTTTCTCCTGAAAGGTCCAATGAAGCTCCCGTTACCACTGAGCTATCTGCTGGTGGAGCTGAGGACCCTATTACACTTACATCTGTATATGCTCTAGTGAATAGGTATGTGGCTGAGGTTGCTGATCTAAAAAAGGAGCTTGCAGAGACAAAATCTACACTTGGTGGTAAGATTGTGGAGTTACAGAGTAAAGTTAAGAGATTGGAGGAACAACTTGGAAACTATAGCAAAAGGAAGCTGGATGTTTCTTCTGATGAGGAGGAAGTGGATTCTCAATTTAAGTCACTGGATATTTTGGCTAATGTGGCTCAACAATCTACTCCCATGGTTAATAAATCAGTCAAGCAAAAGGAGCCAATTTTGTTTACTTGACAAAGGAGAAGGAAATCTTTGAGCAAGGATACATTGCAAAGAGAGGATGTTGCAACTACTGAAGAGCATATTATTGCTGATCCTCCTATGATGAATATTGATCTTGAAGTTGGTCAAGCTTCATATGTGCAAGCACAACCTGCTTCTACACCTTCAGCAGATCAGTCTGAAGTTTTTCTTGCTGGCAGAAGTTTTGTTTTGGATCTAGTAGATGATGTATTTTCCACACCTGTTGAAGATCTGTCTCAACATGTTTCTTCTGATGCTAATTTGGATGTTTCTTCTGAAGTTCCTATTTGTGATACTTCTTCAGTTGATGGTGTTCACATATCTGCTGATAAAGAAAAAGAAGTAATGGTTGAAGATGAGCTTGGTCCAGATTTGATAAGTGCACAAGAGATGAAAGCCCAAGAAAGACTGTTAGCTGAGTGTGCAGAGTTGAAGAAAAGTGATGAATTGGCTAAAAAGCTTACAGCTGAGTCTACTTCAAATTTGACTCCTTAGAGACGAAGAGAACTAGATGACTTGCGTACTCAGATTCCTGGTGCACAATGGGATGTTTATACTCAGCAAGTTGTTTCAAATCCTACGCTTGCTTAGAGTATATTAGGTGCAGAATTTGACAGTGAGACTTTTATTGAAAAAATGGTCAATCTTGGACGAAAATGAAAACAATAGGCAGCTGACAAAAAGAAGGTTCTTGTTGCTTAAAAGAATAAAGGAAAAAGGGAAAAACCACCTACTGAAGCTCAGCAGAAAGCATACATGAGAACTATTGTACTTTATCAGAGTTCTGCTATCTTTAATTCTGGTTTGAAGAAAAGGCAAGTCTGGAATTTACCTGATGATGAGTTGCATAGAATGTATCAAAGGATTATGAAGCAGACTGCATCATCTTCTAAAAAGAGATGTGATGTTAATTCAGATGCTCCACAGGCGAAGAGGCTTAAAACAGTTGAGATTGTAGATAATTTTGATGATGTTCCACCAAGGATGGTTTCTCCTGTTATTACTTCTGAAGCAACTACTGCAAATATACCTTCAGCTGAAAAGGTTCAATCTGCTGAACCTCATACTGTTTCTTCTGAAACATTGCCTTCTGTGACGTTTGTTGATCTAGAAGGAGAAGAAATGGGTAAGAAAGCTAAAAAAGCAGCTGCTAAAGCTAAGAATGCCAGAGTGATACTTGAGAGAATGTATAAATTGAGAGGTATTGCTCCAGTTAAGTCTTCTTCTACTTCTTCTACTCAAGCTACAGATGTTCCTGAAACATCTGAGGATGTATCATCTATGGGAATTTATATACCTGGTAGGAGGATGAAAAGAATGTCTAAAAGAAGTCACACTACTCTAAGGCGATCTGTGAGATCTGATGGGACATATACTTCTAGGATTCATAAGTCTCTCAGAGGTAGTTCTTTGGATCTAAAAGCTGATGATTCAACTTTTATTAAAGAAGGATCTGTTGCTGTTTTTCCTGAAGGATCTCATGATGTGTTGATTAATTGGACATTGACTGATGGGGAGCTTAATACTATTTATCGTCTGGATTATACTACTATGAAGTTCAACTTTTTGAAGGAAATACTTCATCTGGTGGATAGAGATGATTTGAATACTCTGTATGGTATTGTTACTAAGCATTATGTTGTTCATTCACCACAGGGTTCTGGTTTATTTTTGTTGGGTGATCTTCAAGTGTTGTTTGATTCTCAATCTCCAAATGGTAAAGGGTATCATATTTGGAAGAATTCACATCACTGGAAGGTTGAGACTTGGAGATTTTATCCTTTGCCTTGTGTGCATGTGTTGGAGACAACGGGTAGGATTACTGTTTGTATGTTTGCTGATAAGATTTATCCCTTACCTATGAGGCTGATGGAAAGAATGCTTAGACAGAAGTTGGAAGTTCCTCCGGATCCAGTTGGTAATGATAAGTTGCATGCTTTACATATTTGGTAATCAGTTCATCTGTATTAGAGGAATAACAATGTATTAGAGGAATACCTATGCCTGTTTACCATATTCCGCATCAATATAATAACCATATTCCGCATCAAAATGCAAGACCAATGTAATAACCATATTCCGCATAACACTGAATCCCATTAAATCAACACAACAGCAACAGCAGAAAAAATATATCATCAAGATTCTTGTGCAATAACATGGGGACCAGTACCAATTAAAAACATGAGTATAATTAGATCTGTTGTTCCAATCATCACATGAGCTCAAGATAAAACGAGCCAATCAAGTGGTGATATACAATTCGAACAACCGTATCAACCATACACCACACCACACAGAATTCATCCCACTTAGCCTTATGTGAAAATAAAGAACGCATCATATTAATGATTGGCCACGCGACAGTTACGTTTTAAACGAAATCATTGGTAATAATTGCCGTAACATCTGACCTCCAAAAAATTCAACCTCGTTTGAAAATTAAACCAGATCAAAAAATAATTATTACCTCGCAAATAAATGTTCTTCGAAGCTCCTTCTGTCAGCAACAGTAACAACCTGTAGATCCGCTTTTTGCTTGCTGCCTCCTTTCTTTTCAAATCTGCTGCAATAGATGAACTAGGGTATAAACCAGTAATTAAAGGAAAACCTTATAAACCCTAGATCGAGAGCCACGAGGCTCTGAAACCAATTGTAGAAACCAAGATCCTGACTCAACTAGGGTATAAGCAATATTGATTGATTGATTGATTGATGCACAGCGGAATAATAATAACAATCAACATTGTTTTCTTTATTAATTAAAACAAAGAAACTAATAACTACTAATACTACTACTACGCTCTATGCGTTTGATCAGACTCTCATTAGGAGATGTCTGCTTATGAAATAAAATGAAAAGATATGATCTGTAACCTACGCCTACCCTCTTTATATAGGAGAGGAGGTGTTACAAACCCTAATAATAGCTTACTATGAAAGCTACTAACAATTACATAATAACCCCTCGATGTTTCTTCTTTCTTCATTCTTGCTTGTGGTTTTGTACTCAGAAATTCCCAACAAGGCGCTTGTAGATCTATCGTCTCATCAAACTCATTACCCTTCCGCTCTTATACTCACACATGATCCCTCACATGTTAATACATCTAGCTTTAGAAATCTTTCAATTTTAGCAAATTGATTGTAGTCATCCTTACCTCAAAATAGGTCGAAATGGGTCAAATTCTAACTTTTCCATCTTAAGCTTTGAGGATATCCTCCAAAACATTATCTTAAGTTACTATCTGGTCTCTAGGACCATTTAGCTTCATTTGACACTCTCAAGTTTTTAGTGTCATCTTTGTTCATTCATTGGTACTCATAAAAGTTCTAATTTCTTCCATAAAAGGCAATCATTAGCTACATCACTCATTGCCCTTGAACATTTAAGTACCTTTTCATTTAAGATAATTAGGAGGACTGAAACACTCAAGATGGTATAGGCCTTAGATCTTAGAAATATCATTTTTATCCTTTCCTAGCTGCTGAGAGCCGGATCCCTAGGATTAGCCTAGACGGATCCCTCATTTGTGGGAACCATGGAATCCGTATGATAGATTCATGTCAACTCTAAAGTACAACTCTGAAGTTGACTCTTGTGCATGCTAATCATCACATTCCAAAGAAGTTTAGTGGCTTAAGTCTTGAATGCACTTGCCAAATCCCTTGCTTTATAAACCACATTGTTAGGACTCCTAAATTTATCATCTTCATCCTCATTTTCAGCACTTAGAAACATTCACAAACCTCTTCGAATCATCTCATCAAGAGAAAAGCTCCAAGTGGTAACTCATCCACCAAAGGACCACCCAAGAAAATTGCTCGTGTTGTACACGAAATCTCTTCAACCGAATCATCTCCGGTCAAGTCCAAAAATGCAAGGATTTCTCCTCCACCAATCAAACCAATCCCTAAAAAGATAGTTCCCACAAAACTACCTATGTCAAACACCACCATACCTCCTAAACCAAACAATCCCATTTCCACTAAACCATCACCATTGGTGCCTAGAGCTATTTCATTCACGACCCCACTATCAACACCACACCTCTACAATCTAGAGGATTTGCCTCCTAGGCCGTCTCATCCTCCTCCACCGGCAACATTCTCCTCATTAGGAGGAATAATGGTACAAAATCAAGGTGTTGAATTAACACTAGCTCCGGCTTCTTTTTCGCCGTCACCATCAAATAAACCCATTTGGATTATGAGAAATTATCAAAGTCAACCACCCGACCATATAGAAGTTGACACTTCTCTACCACCACCATCATTCTTGGTCAAGCCATCTTCAAATGCGCCTCCACCAATCCCTCCATTGTTTGAGGCTCCCCAACCCGGTTCACTTAATCCTTTGCATCAAGCAATTTCCTTTCTTCCACCACCACTACCTAGCCATGACAAAGATTGTTATCATTGTCAACATGTTGAAAGTTTGATACATGAAGTACGGGAAGATCAACGTTTCATGTTCTATCACCTCCTCGAACGTTTCGATGAGATTAAACCTAAACAAACTTAAGCTAGAGGATTTTAGTGGTGTCCTAGTATAAAGCGTTACTTAGATAATTCTAGTAATTCCAAGTCACGTATCATTCATTTTCTTAGTTTTTAGAGTCATGTATATCATATCTTTAGTTTTATTAAATGAAATTACATGATACTTGCTATATTTCTGAGTATATGATTATGATTGTATAATACATATCTCACTTTGATGTTAACATTATTTGTTATATCACCATTGCTGAATTTAGTTATCAGCCAGACGGATCCCTGATATTTGCCTAGACGGATCCCCTCAAGGAGGGAACCGTGGGATCCGTGCAACAGAAAACTAGATTTCTACTAACTTGAGTCATATTTGCAGGAAATTATGCATTATATACTTGTTTTTCTAACCTTTTTTTGTAGTTTTTCAATTTACACATGAAGACTTTGACACTCTAAGCTAGGGGGAGCTTTGTGTCAAAGCAATACATTGCAAAATCACTTGCAATATTAGGATTACATTTCATGACGTCCCTTTGCAAAGTTGCAATCATCAAGGGGGAGCATATTCGTCGCATAGACAAAATCTTTTGCAAACTTAGTTGCAAATGAACTAGCTTAGTATTATTTTTACTTGACGCCCTCGCATAGGGATGGACTCGTCAAAGGGGAGTTAAGACGAGATCTTTTCCCGTTACTTGCCCTCTATTTTTTTTCACATGTTTTTCTTAAAACAATGTGTTAGTTTATTTTCGAAGCTCTTTTTGTTTCGACAAAAAGGGGGAGAAGAAAGTAAAAACTACAAATTCAAACTTTTATGAATTTTAGTTTTTCCTTAAAATAATTCTATGTTTTGTCATCAACAAAAAGGGGGAGATTGTTAGTACAAATAAGCCGTAAAAACGTTTATTTATATTTTACGATCTTCTATTGTTTTGTCGATAACAAACGTAAAATCATTTTAACGAAACAAATAAAATACGTAAATGGTTTGAGCCAATAGCTTTCTAACACACTTACGTTTTCACATAAAACACTAAAACAAGTATAAGTGATTTTATGATTTAGTAATACATATGTACAACAACTAGTGTTTACATATTGGGCAAATATATACATAATTAGTATGTATCATAATGGGTAATACAATTGGGTAGAAACGTACGTATTTGACCCATTGACCAAATACATTGAATGTAGTTGGGTACAACCCAAAGTTCATGACCCATACCCATGGAACTTGACCCATAACCCGTTGCATGACATCATGCTTATGTCATATATGGATAATATCCATGACCCATGGTTTTAATCCATGGCCCTTAGTTTTAATTCATGAACCATGGACTAGATGCATTGCATCTTGAAGGTACATTGAACCTACTTGATATCCATGACCCATAACCCATGACCCAGGACCCAAAATCCATGGGAAAAAGGGAGCGTCCCACGGATCCCAGTTAATATACTGGACGGATCCCTCAAGGGAGGGATCCGTGGGATCCGAAGAACAGTAGCTGTTTCTCTCTATAAATAGTGAGCCATTTCTTCATTGTTTCTCACCCCTTTCTCACATACTTTCTCTTTGAGTTAAAAACTCTCTAACCCCAGATCCAAGTGATCTATGTATATAGTTTTGTTTTTGTGTGATCCTCTAGGTTCCTCTTAAAGGCAAGATCACCACCTTTGAAGTCAAGCAAGCTCAAGTCCATGAGTTGCCATGCTTCCTCATCATCTAGACTACTGAAGTTCTCTTGTTGATGGTTCTTTACTTTCTCCTAAGAAGTGTAGTGTTGAAGACATTTGTAAAAGATGTCTCAAGTGTCAAGACGAAGACATTAGTGAAGGGTGTCATTCGTCCGTATTGATAGCACTAGTGAAGGGTGCTTAGAAGTCAAGGCTAAAGGCATTAGTGAAGGGTGCCTTGAGATCGAGTCAAAGGCATTAGTGAAAGGTGCCTAAGGTGTACATTCGATATGGTGTGTTCGATGTACACGATAGATTAGTATTGGGTCAAAGGATATTGATATCCTTGTTGATGTTGTTGTAAGGAGTAGATCTCCTTTGGGGTTAGGTGTTGTGTAGTGTTGGGTAGTAGTTCCTCCATTGTAATGGAACTCGATATCTAGCCTAGTACCGGATAAAGGGTAGGTGACGTTGTGATAGGATTGGTTCTTCTTGGTGAAAAGGACCCGGTATCTAGCCTTGTACCGGATAAAGTGTAGGTAACGTTGTGAAGGTTTCTCCACCATAAGGAGTCGGTGTTGTGTAGTGATTACGAACTCTCGAGTAGGTGACTCGGGGAGTGGAGTAGGTCAAGGAAGGTGTCCTTGTAGCCGAACCACTTTAAATACTCGCGTTGTGGTTTTGTGCTTCTTACTCTTTATCTTTTCATTACATATTTATATTTCTATATGTTTGTTTATCAACATCCAACACAAAACAAAATAGATTGACATAAGTCGATCTAAATAGTTTAAAAAGAGTTTTAATTGGTAAAACTATTCAAACCCCCCCCCCTTTTAGTTTTCCACAGAATTCACATATTCTTATGTTGTTAAAATGTATTTTGGTGTGTTTACCTACTTGCCATATGTTGCTTCCATAATTTGATTGTTGTAAACATGCGCACATGGGGTGTATATAATGAGCCGGATTCACACAATGGCGAACCACGTACACCAGTTGCAGGTGTGCTGTTGATTAAACCGACTTAGTATATAACTATCATTGTAACATAATTCTTTTCAGTTTGTAGCTAGCATATTTTGCTGTTTTTTTTATAGTTGTATGCATCCACGCCTATAGCTTACCTTTGCTGACTCTGTCTAGCACGCCTAAATGGACTTACAGTCTACGTTTTTGTGTTCACTTTGTAGATGTGAATGTACAATGCACCAGTGACTTAGTTCCCCAGTATGCCTATGCCGATTGCGCAACTGTTTACTAGAGGTCAGTTGTTGTATACGTTTACTTCTCAGTCAGTATTTGCGTGGGATGTGTCATGATTCCTTTATAGGTTATATCTTCCAAATACCAATTATAATACATGTTCCCATAATGTATCTAATACCCGTTCCCATAATGTGAATATGCATAACGGTCGATGTAGACGTGCTTTTATTTTCAAATTCACTTTTAAAAAGCATGAGTTAAAATGCGAGAATACATTACGGGTACCTCAAAAAAAATGATTGCGGTGAATGTTTTTTATCTCTTCTTTGTTCAATGAAAATTTGAGTTATAACCCACTTAGTAATAGGTTGTGTTAGGAAGAGTAAACATTAAGTGGTTAGACCTCAAAATCAAATATCTTTGTCACTCTGATTAACCCATTGACCGACTTAGTAACAGGTTGTGTTAGGAAGAGTATATGTTAAGTGGTTAGACCTCAAAATCAAATATCTTTGTCACTCTGATTAACCCGTTGACCCATTTAGAACGACTGTTATGATCAAAATCCAAAATTGAACTAGTCTCGATATCAATTCTAGCAAAAAAATAGCTTCTGGTACCATATATAGTAGACTAATATTGGGTGCTCTTGAGTTTTAGAATTTTGAAATTTCATCACGTAACTTTAGATGTTTTTGTTATTTCTTTTAGTGTGCAAAGTCGTTGTAGGATTTTGAGGAGAAGTTGGTTGCAAGCTAATTTGATCATTTGAGGCTTTACATGTTTATTCGGAAGATCCTGTTTATAGCAGCTAGAACATATAAGTTGCAAATGAATTGTTAAACTATTAGATATTTGGGTTTGGGTTGGCTGCACCACATTTTGGTTTCACTTGCTGTATTCAAATTTGAGATTTAGTTGAACCATCCTTATGTCATCAGTCCTCTGCTTCGCAGACAAGTAATACCATTTTTATGCATTGAATCAACGCCTAGCCGCAACGAGGCAAGCATTGCCCACCTCGTTATAAAATTTAATAAGTGGTACGAAATAGAGATTGAGTTAAAAATATGGGACACCTTTTTACAACAAATTGCCTATTGAATTCATTTATAATCCTTACTTCTCACATAGGATTTGTACACGGCTAATTTTCATCCTTCATCCCCAATCAAAGGACCCACCATCACATACCAAACATCAATTTTCTACCATAACCCATTGCCAAAATGCGTCAACCAAACAGACCCTTATATAGCACTACTAGTATTAATGTTTGTGCATGCATGAGGCTCGGACTATAAATACAACTAACAATAATATTTCAACTATGTTTATTCACGCTTGAAAGTATGATCAAATTTTGTTTTTAGTGTTATTGTTTGAGGTTGACGTTATCTTTTTAGATTAAATTTCATATGTTTATGTTTTAGATTAGTTTGTTAGTGTGATAGGTGGTATGTCAGTTTTTTAAGATTATATTGAAGATATTGAGTTTTTGGCATGACTATACTCTTTTTCAATAGCAACCATGATTATACTCCTTTTGGAGTTGTAATAAAACAATTTAGTCCTCCAATCTTCGTATTTACATCAGTCTTCGTATTTACTTCATAAGTCGATGAGTGGAAGTGATGCTAACATGTCGATAAATTGGTTGGCATGTATGTTGAAAGGTGGAGAACACCCCTATAAATTGCATGTCGACTAATACGGTTATACTTTCACATGAAACACATTTAGGTATAACAGTTACATAAACTGATTGATGACCCTAAAATCACCAAAACGTCTTTACTTTAGAGAGGCTCCCTATTTAATTCCAGATTCGAGCATTGCATCCAGATACATTTGACATATGAGCAATGATCTTTGCCTTAAACCTTACTATCCTTCAGCACAAAAGCTGAAACAATATATATAATGAGTAATACATATATCAGTGCCTTAGTGGATTAGATAGCTATTGCATCAGGCCCTTTCAAGAATGGACAAAATTAGAATACCCACATGGTCTAAATCTACATTAACATAAAAATCACATTAATTTAGCAAGATAGAAACATTTGATTTTTTCCTAGTACTATGTTAGTGTCTATAATATTTTTTTTTCAAACACAAACATGAGGTCTTATGCATTTAAAAATAACTTAAGGTTAGTCGACTTTGAACCTGATTGCCCTTTTGACTCATTTCCTTAAAAGCTTTTTTTTACCTGTTTGAAACTTGTCAGAGATTTCATAAAAATAAAACCTAAACCAACCCATTTAAATTGGGTCATTTCCACCTTTATTAAAAAAAACTTGTCATAATCAATATAATGTACCTCATCCACATGAAGGTTATAAATCTGAATCATGGAATCATCCATTCCAATAGCATTATTGCTGTTCTCTTGAGATGAAAAAGCAGGAAATGTTGTTGTTGGTGGTCGGGACTATGAACGTCGTCATTGTCTGCATTTCCTAAAACTCAAAAATAGCTTGGAGTTGGAGTTAAAAAGCCAAACTTTATGTCTTTACGCAGCCTAAAAGGGCAAAAAAAGATAACCACCAACATTACCTTAAATATAATCATGAATTCATGATGAATGACGAAAGATTTATCCTGATGCTGATGTATAAAGGTATGTTGACAACTAAGAGATTCAAGATAAAAAAATATGTGGTGCTTGGGAAATACTCATTTGATTTTACACTTCGATACATAAATGCCAAAAATTTACTGTAATTATCATTACTTCAGGGTGAACTAATCAGTTTCAACGTAAAACTAATTAGAGCTTCTGATTATCCCACCTCTTTATATCCTTAAGTAGTCAGATTTGCCAAACACTCATACAACTAAATATTTGATAACTGAGTTTTGTTAAAGCATTTAACACAACAACCTGCATTACCTTAATATAACTAATTATCTGAAAATTCAGCTGTATTACAATAGTAAAAAATTCAGCTGTATTACAATAGTAAAAAATTCAGCTGTATTACAATAGTAAAAAATCCAAACACAACATCTTTCATCATGAAGAAGTCACATTTACATGTATACTAAGAAGGTGCCCCCTTTCTGTGTAGCCAAGAGATTGACTTAGTTTTCGAACCTTAACAAAATCCTCAGTCAATTTAAGAAAAGCTTTGTATATTATTGGTGTAGACACAAACCATCCAAGTGATTACACATATATGCACTACACTGCATGTCGTTGCTTCTTGTTATTATTAAATACAAACACCCATATGACCCATTTCAGTAAACTGACCCGTCTAACCCATTTGATAACTACCCGCCTCATCCATTTGAATCAAATGACCTATATGATCTTTTATAAGATAATTTAACCGATTTAAGAAAAATAAATGAAGTTTAAGTTTATATACTGATGCACCCTTATACATGGTGTTTGGGTCTTTGTATAGCAAATTATTAATAATCCATATTAAGAATTTAAAATTACTAACCAATCATCCATTTGATAACCAACTCAAAATAGCCATGTTCCAAATTCAGAATTTCACATTACTTTTTTATTTTTACCATAATTCACATAATCCAAATAGTAATTGAAGGTGTCGTGATCCTGAGTCATGTATAAATAAAAGTAACCCAAATAGAGTGCAAGAATCAAGCTTTACATACAAAATTATAACAAAAAACTCCTAAAATAAAATTCAACAAAAGATGAAAGACTTAATAAGCAATTTAATATGCATGATAACATAAAACCATAATCAAACAAATAAATTTACATAACGGATCAAAAATAAGTTTAAGGACGTAAGTCGTATTGTAATTTTTTTCTCCAACAAATTTACTGGCGAAAATTTTAATAATGCTAGCCAAATTGTAATCAATTTTGACTTTTATTGACCAATCACATTGCTCGATTTTGCATATGTGTCAAAATCGAGCAAGGTCCAATTTATTTTTTGTTAAAATGTTTTGACAAAATCATTCTTGTTTATAAAATAATTAATAAGAACACAAGAATGAAAGGTAGAAGAAAGAATTCTTATTATGAGATAAATTCAGAGGGTTACAAATGTGTAGTACTTATAGAGTAAATAATTACATGGTAAACCCGAATGGGGTAATGGGCTAGTAACATAATGGTGAATATACATAAGCCCGTAATAAATATTTGTAACACTCCTTGGATATCCACCATTTATTATACGTTGAAAACTGTCTCATTAAAAACCTTTTATCAAGAAAAACTTGTTAGGATTTAGTAAATCCATATAGAAGAGCCGGTCACCTCAACTATAGTCTACTATATGTTAGTTCGTAGACTTAACATTATTTAGTAGTTATAGATTAGCGTGAGTAACACCGTGGAAGAAGGACGGGTCTTTACCCACTGTATGCCTGATCCAAAGCCCGAATGAGGGCGTAAGTAAGTTGTATAAATAGCCCTCTCCCCACAAGGGAGAGGGTTGGATGTTAATTTGGAATCTAACCTACCACATTTTGTTTCTCTCTCTAGCATCCTATTCTCTCATATCTTTCTCTCTCTACCTCACGAATTTTACATCAAATCCATTGTGTGTTATGATATCAATAATCTTACAATTGGTATCAGAGCCCATGATTTGATTAGCTAGGTTGTATGTGCGTTTTCTTGGTTGTTTTAGATTGAAAAGTTGGTTTTGGAAGGTTTTTGGTCTTATCTTTGGCTTCCTTTGATTCTCTCGTTTGTGGTGTTAAAGTAAGTGTTTTTAGGGTAGTTATAACCTTCTAGGATCAAGTTGTGCAAAAGAAACCAAGCAAAAACGTTCAAAAGGGTATTTTTAGGTGTTTTTAGGTGAAAAAGGAACTAGTTTCTTGGTTGCGATTTGTCTCTCGGAGTTGTGTTCATCGTTGCAATTTGACTTCTTCCTGGTTGCGATTTAACAAAAGTTGAGCTGCGATTTGATTATTTTAATATTAATCTCTTGCAGTTTGATAATAGGACAAAAACTGCGATTTGAACTTTAGCCAAAAAGACAAAACAAGACGATAGTGACACTTGTACTTCACGAAAGTGACTTGCGGTTTGTCTTTTGCTCTTGCGGTTTGTATTATTGCGGTTTTAGGTCTCTGCGAGTTGACAGGTTGCGATTTGAGTCGACTGCGTTTCGAGGGTTGCGATTTGGTTATGCGGTTTGATACATGCGGTTTGAGTATGCGGTTTGAAGGCTGCGGTTTGTTTGTTGCAGTTTGACTACAACTGCGATTTGAGAGTCTGCGATTTAAAGGGTTGCGATTTGAGCTATTTGAAGACAAATCTTGAGTTTTGTCTAGGAGACACCCTGCCCAAAACTTTAGTTGGATTGTAATTTTATTCAAACCTTACCAAATCACAATTAAACAACAATTCACCTAATTCAAACACTCCAGTATCCCTTTTAACATAAAATCACTAATCATTGTGTTAGCCTCGCTCTTTTATAAAGATAACGTCACTTACGTGAATTGGACTAGATGCGTAGTATACTTTGCCCGCATGGACTAGTATCGGTTAAGTGGCAAAGTAATAGAATGTTGAGCCTATAAATACCCCTCATGACTCTCCATGAGGGGTGTGGTTAAGCATTAGGTGTGTGTTTGTTTTCTTTTTTAATAAAACTCATCTTGTGTTTCTCCTCCCTCTCTCTACTTTCTCTCTCTAGAAGATGAATCTCTTCATCTTCTTTCACCAACTAAGACCTCCCAAAACCACATAAATTATTAGTTTTCGATCCTAACAAGTGGTATAGAGCCAGGTTATTGTGTTTTGTTGATTTATTGTGGTTTTGATACATGTTTTAAACTATTTTTTGTACTTTTTCATGGCTGGAAAAAAAAATTTCCCGATTATTGAGGTATAACAGTTTTTAACATGTTTTGTATTCTTCTTTTGGTCAAAAAGTCATGGTCCAAACAAGTTTACAAATATGTCTTGTGTCCATATTTTGTCCAAAACAGTACTTTCGACTTTTTTGTTACCAAAATATGTGAAAATATTGTGGTCAAACTGTGGTCAAACAGGGTTATACGTATTGTCCATATGAGTTTTTCTGGGTTACTATGAATCTGGACAGAAAAAGTGGTCGGAAAACTCGCCGGAGCAAAAAGTCAAAGGGTCAAAACCCTAATCTTAAGCCTAAGGACATTCTTACGCCTATGGAATACGCGTAAGAACATGGTTACGAGTAAAAAAAGGCTTTACGCCTAAGAAATGTTACGTGTAAGAATGGCTTATGCATAACTCCATGTTTACGCATAAGAAGACTTACGCGTAAGACCAAGATAGTTTACGCATAAGGTTCGAGCAAAGAAGTTACGCGTAAGAACAAAAAAAGAGAAGTTATGCGTAACTGAAAAATATGACCACGACCACAGAATGAAAATACCAATAACACTCTATCTCGACCTCAGGAATCCCATCATCAGTCCAAGAGACAGAAAACCAAAAACAAATCCAAATCCAACATCCAATCACAATCTATCCTAACACATCCTCCACACATTACTTCCATCATCAGAAACAATCTCCATTTCAACTAGACTCAATGAATTAAAAGAAAACATCAAAAGGCCTCAGATTTGGTTCGGTTTTAATCTTTACAAGATTTTTTTCTCCTAACCATCCTCGTCACTGATCAATTGTTTGTGATAATATCCGAACATAAAAAAATGAATATAACAATTATGTTATTTCATCCCTTTGGTTCGATTAATTGAAAAAGAAAAAGAAGGTCATAACAAACACCTACCCGTGATTCATTTATGGCTAGAATGAGGAGCTGTGATATTATTTCTTTGATTAATGATGAGATTGAGATGCGAGATTGTGATATATGAGATTCGTTTTTTTGTTGATGATAGCTGATGAGAGAGCTGTTTGGTGAGGAGATAGAATATGGTAGGCGAATTTTTATGATATATGTGATTAGGTTTAGGTCAAGTTGTATCTGAGAATATTTTATAACCAGATATAAGTATCTGAAAGTGGATCGTGGGTTTGGTGCATACATGGGCTTCTTTCTCACATATATGGATCGTGTATTGTTTTTTTTGGATCAGGTTTCTTCACTTCTTTTTGGGCTTTATTCTTTTGGATCGGATCCAATGGTATACTGGAGATGGGCTTGAGTTGTAATTCGCATTCATGTATTATCAAAATTGACTATCCGAATTTACAATTTTGGATACACAATCTTTGATAATAATTGGTATATTAAGCGGTATTTTGGTCTTGAAAATTTTTCACGGAGGATACACTATTCACGGCTTGAACGAAAATTTGAAGAAAAAATGACTATGAGATTTGTGTACGGTATTGCTTACGTGAAATAGAAGTGACGTTTCACGGGTGAACTTCTTTATCTTTGAGACGTTGGTTGGTTGGTTGCATGTCTCAAGATAACTTGTCTGGGCATTTTTCATAAGTAATTCTAAGTATTTATGAATTTGACAATCTAGTTATAATTGATGTAAGGAGTTACGTTGTAGTGCTCACAGTGTATAACTATCACTTTAAGGAGTTACGTTGCAATACTCAGTGTCACACGGTTTTATGGATTGTTCAAGAATATAGAACAAGCAGTAAGTCACAAAGTTGGGATGTTTACTTCCTTTTCAAGTTAGTCGTATCGGGTTATCTCCATATGTGGTCATTACTATTAGCCGGTGAATTCAAATGAGGTTCGATTTCAGGTTGGTTTGAGAGAATTATTGAGAGTATTTTTGCGACATATTCTCACAGAATATTGATCAAGATAAGGCTTTAATATTGCATCAAGAAAAAGGTAATACGGCATGTACACAACATTAAGATGATTTCGATAGCTCGCAACCATCAAGAGGGAGAAGTTGGTGCTTCATCTCTGTGATTTGATTGTCAAAGGTAATTGTGCTTAATACCGAAGAAGGAGAAGTAGTGTGTGTACATCGGGGCTTTTTACCAACTTGGATGCAATACTAAGTGAGTTATGTTGTTATGATGTTCCCAGAACGACAACCATTGTGCTACAATCAAGAGTCTACTTTCTCCGCTGCGCGTTAGAAGAGAGTTGTCGATTCAGGAGGGAGCATAGAAAGAAAAAAGGCTCACTAGTTAGGAGGGAGTAATAACCTAACTAGACCATTACAGTTGAAGTTCAGAGCTACAAGGATTTGTGCCGTCAGCGCCAAAGATCAAATGCCGAGATCGTCGGAAGAAGAGAACTTAAAGTTTGCCTCAGTATCTAGACTACAGAGACTCTGCGCTTCAACAAAGTCAACATTGTTTATTATCATTGTAATTTACTTTTTTATGTATTTATAGGTCTCATTGTAACCATTCACGTGTGATGATATCTTGGAGGGAGATTGTTAGCCTCGCTCTTTTATAAAGATAACGTCACTTACGTGAATTGGACTAGATGCGTAGTATACTTTGCCCGCAGGGACTAGTATCATTTAAGTGGCAAAGTAATAGAATGTTGAGCCTATAAATACCCCTCATGACTCTCCATGAGGGGTGTGGTTAAGCATTAGGTGTGTGTTTGTTTTCTCTTTTAATAAAACTCATCTTGTGTTTCTCCTCCCTCTTTCTACTTTCTCTCTCTAGAAGATGAATATCTTCATCTTCTTTCACCAACCAAGACCTCAAAAAACCACATAAATTATTAGTTTTCCGATCCTAACACATTGAATCGATCCAACTGTTATCATAACACGTTCAAGTTTACAATATTTCACGGTCTCTTACTGATTTTTTTAAATTTCATTAACATCAACATCATGCCTAACCCTCCTGATTCAGTGATATCTGAGGTACTTAAATTGTACGACATTGTTGATAACCATGAGAGTCCTAACTATGCAGAACGGTTAAACGTGATTGAGTTAGCTAATGATAATGTGAGATCTTCGTGCTTGGATTCAGAAGAAAGAGAATTACACCAGTTACAGCAACAACATGATCATGCAAAGGAGAGTTGCATTAAACCTTTTCGACAACTTCATTCACACCTCTCGGTAATTCTGAAAGGAAATAGATTCACGATGGGATTCGCACGAGCATTTAATGCATTTTTCCATCAAGATGTACCAACTTTCACGGGCACATTGTTCTTGAACTTAGGACAACTTGAACAACAACTTGACAGAGACAAATTTCAAGAAGCCGGATCCAAAGCTGCACTTCAGGTGATCAACAAACAATTTCAGTCATTCTTCAACGGTGAATACACTTGGGATTACGACAATCATATGACTAAAAGGTGATTTGCCAGTCACACTGGAATGGAAGCTGATGTGTTCAGAGACACATAAATCCAACACATGGATAATGTTAAGAAGTACATTGAGGAAAGAGCACAGTATGATGACAAAGTGAATGAGTGTCGGGTGCAATCAAGAGCTAGTAGTGTTGAGTCGGGTAAAGCATCGGTCGATAGATCAGGTTTTGTTGAATGTGAAAGATCAAAGACAGATAAGCTGGACACAACCAGTTGTTCAGTGACTCTTGTCCTACAAGATGTGGATGTCGTTATCAGACCGGTAAATGAACAGGTGTAAGGTGCCGAGGTACTCTTAACTGTTCAACATGATGCATCTGCTAATATACTTTTACAAACTGATCATGATGTTGAACATGATATTGAACTATGTTCTTTGGTTGAAGCTGAGACTAATTATTTCAAAACAAATGACATTGTTGATAAAGAAGCGTTTAATGAGGCTGGTTCCAGTAAGGGGATTCAATCTCCTTACTTTTCACTGCCACGTCAGCTTTCTCTCTCCAGCGACCTTCAGGCGATTAGGTGCCCCAGTAAGGGCGACCAAGATCATTTTTTTTGTTTGGATATGCAACGGCACAATAATTTGGAGGTTTGTGGTTTGGTTTAACTCGATCGGCCAGAGGATTGAATGGGTTGTGATTCTTGGCGATCGATTGCATCCACAGTAAGACGATCGATTGGTGATCGATCGCCAATCTCGATCGGGCGTCTCTCTTGGAACCAGCCTGAACTTTCAAACAAATTCTCAAAACTTGAAAAACATTGCATTTCACTTGAAATTGCAATACAAAGAAAGGAAGAAAGTTTACAAACAAAGAAACCATGTAATAATCCGGAATTACCTGAATTTCATGAATTTGTTGAAATTAACGAGTTAAAAGCTCAGCTTCAAGCCAAAAACTCGACAATCAAAAACCTGAAGAAACATATCTCTTATATGAATGAGAAAATTAATTTAGTCGGAACTAATCAGGACAGTAATGCTACTAAGACAAGAAATATTGAACTGTAAATTTATGTGGCAAAATTACTCAAAGAAAATGAGTCTTTGAAAAGGCATCAAAGAATCTAGATGACTCAATCAAAGAAATTAGGTCTAAAACTTTAGAACAAACAACATCTTTGATGGTCAAAATTGATGATTTCAAAGCTCAACTTCAGGATAAGAGTTTCATAATAGTAGCATTAAAGAACGAGCTTAGAAAAACTGTAGGGAAAAGTGTGAACACTAAGTTTTCAAAACCATCAATCTTGAGGAAACCATTTTTACATCCCAATAGGAACCGGTAAGTTGTTATACATCCTACTGCGTTTATATCTGAACGATCAAAATCTTCAAAAATAAGGTTTGCTTCCCAAGTTGATGAGAAAGAAGTTTTGTCAAAACCAGTCCCTTCACAAGCTAATCCCAAGAAATTGAAAGAAAATGCTCATGCTAAGGTTCAACGGAATAAGAAAAAGTCTTCCAGTGCGCAGAAAAAGCCTCATAAAACTAATCCCTCTCCTAGGAAAACACTTACTGATAAAGCCTCAAAAACTAGGAATAAGGATACATCTTCCATTGTGCCTAAAGAGTCAAACACTCCTAGATCTTGCCTTAAGTGGATACCAACTGGTATAATTTTTAAGAATATTTGACTTATATGGATTCCTACCAGCAAATTGACCACCGATGGCAACACCAAGGTTGATTGTAAAAATTCCCAATAGTTTTGATATTGTTGCTGCTAACCCACATAAATGCAAACATACTTATGATAGTAGTGCAGGTGTTCCTCACTCAATTGCAGGTACATTAATCAATTCCATCAAGAAAAGACTCATGGTCTGGGTGCCTAAAGAACAGATGTCTCCTGGTTCAGGAGCTACAGAATGTCTGAATTGATGTATATGTACTATGATTCCTGAACACTTCAGATCATGACTCGTGATTTAACAAACCTCATATGAGAGTATATCCATACTCTACACGGTTTTCCACGTTATACATATCTTAATCATTCAAAAACCCATAAAAATTAAAAAAAAATGAAAAATACCAAAAAATAGTTTTTCCAAGGCATGTCTTCTGGTATCGATAACATCTACGGTCCTAGAAATATCATTCAATAATGACACGGGTCTTTAGATGAAGTTCGAGCAGAAGTTCAAATGTGTTTTTCAAAACATGCCTATACAAATATTTTTTTCCGTATATGATTTGTTAGAAAAGTACTTGTCTTTCACTTGATTGTTGAAGGGTGTCGTTAAATCAATTGGTTTCAAGTGTGCATAAATTTTTCATAATCAATCAATGACTGCAATTGTTTTACTTAAACATGGGTCATTGATTGAGGGGGAGAGTAACTTTCAAAATTTATAACATCTGTCAAGCGGCTTCAACTCATTGATCTTATCCAGTGTCTTGAGAAAATGTCTATCTTGCGTGTATTCCCTTTGGTCCATTTGTATATGCTTTATGCCTATATTTTGTCCTACTTGCTTTTGTCATGAGAAGGACCAAAATTGCCAATGTGTGATACTTAAATGAGAAAATGAAATGAGAGGGACCAATCTGTAATTAAACACAATACTCATAAACCTTATGAAATGTAAAGGGTCAATGTTGCCAAATCATGAAATCAAGTAAAGAATTAAATGTGTTTGCGTTTTAATAAGTTGAAGGAACAATATTGTAATTCCCTCAAACTTGAACATAGGGTATAGGCTTGCGGTTTATCCAGTCAAACTTTTCCAACCTTAGTCAAATTTTATTGCCCTCTTTACTCTCATACTCTTCATTGCAACTTGACCCTAATTGATTGTTTGTGTGCATCGTTTACTGGTATGACTTGTGCCTAATGATCAATATCTGTTTGTGTATCATATATCGTAACCTCTAGCTCCTAAATCGTGTTCATTGACTGTTTGCTTAGGTTCTTGTGTTGTTTCATTATCATCTCATAGGTTTGTGATCCATATCGTGTTTATATGCTGGGTTTAGTATCAGTTAATGTTGTTCTTGCCTGCTTGTTGATTCTATTTGATCTCCCATATTTGTTGAATATGACCGATTGATTAGCGGTACATTTTTAGTGATCTTTTGGTGATCGTTTCCAAGGATGTGTTGTTAGGATAGCTCTAGAATGCATTTGGGTTGTCAATATTTGTTAAGTGTTAGTTTTGAGTTGCTTGTATAGGATCAGTAGGTAGTAATGTGTTCTGGGTTGCATTTTGATAATCATGTTCTTAGTTGCGAGTTGTCCTATTTGTTCTTGGTTGAGATTTGGATATGGCTCTTGGTTGCGTTTTGTTAGTTTGTTCTTGGCTGAGATTTGAGTAATAGTTCTTGATTGCGATTTGTATAAATCTGTGCTTTGGTGTTCTTAGTTGCGATTTGATTAAATGTTCGTAGTTGCGATTTTATTGATATTCTCACTTGCGTTTTGACTAAACTAGCTTTATTGCGTTTTGTACAAATATTGCATTTTGACTGGCCAATCTAAGGTGCGTTTTGAGTCAAATCGCAAGTCCTGTGATTTGATATGTGAAGAATATTTTATTATAAATTATAGGACCTACCATGCCAAAAAATTTAAGATACTGCGATTTGTCAAATTGTCTTGCGTTTTGGCACTTGCGACTTGACTGTTGCGGTTTGACCAACTGCGTTTTGCCACTTGCGATTTGGGTCCTTGCATTTTGTAATGATTGTGCAATTTGTCTTGTTGCGACTTGATGTTTAGTGATTGGTTATTTGCGATTTGATCATACATGAGTTTTGTTATATGTTGCGACTTGTCCTTTAAGTTTGTCTAGTTGAGACTTGCCCACCTGCAATTTGTCACTTGAGATTTGATCATCACAAGTTGTCAAAACTGAGTTTTGTCTAACTTTTAATGTTGATCAAAGTGACATAATCCCGGGATTGTGCCCTGTATCATTAAGTGCTAATATTCTATCTACATGTCTTTTGTATCCCGATGTCTTGGTTTTTGGTCATTCATGTCCAAAGCGTCAAAGTTGTATCTCATCTAACGTAACCATTCTGTATGTATCTTTTTCTTGTGGATGTGTTTGTACAGATATAATGACTGACATGACTACACCAGTTGACCAAGCTGCTACTATCCCACCACCCACTCGTACTGATGACGAGATCCTACCGTATACCGAGTGGGTTAATATTGGGAAGAGTAACTGCTATGTAGATATGGAAAAATCTCAACCAAATCCTATCTACAAGATTGCGGTGGATATACTGAAGCACACGAACTTCTTCAGTGCATTCACGTCATGCTCCACGATTCCCTCAATTTACCTTCAGCAGTTCTGGGATACAGTTAAATGGGACAAGATCACAACGGCATATAGTTGTTAGCTGGATGAAGAATGGTATGAACTCTCAAAGGACACCATCAGAGACGCTCTACAAATCACACTTGTTGATGCCCCTTCACCCCCTCCACCAACTACAGACGAGTTAATCAATCTTGTCAATGACTTGGGGTATCATTCAGTAGTCAAAAACATATCCTCAATAATTACCAATGAAATGTATCAGCCAGGAGGGCAATCATCACCATCTTAAACCTGTGCCTCACAGGAAAGACTTCTGGGTTTGAGAGACCAAGGGCTCCAGTGCTGAAAATCTTGTGGGGAGTTGTAAATAGAGCCAACATCAATTGTAAGATTATTGATATCATAACACACAATGGATTTGATGTAGAATTCGTGAGGTAGAGAGAGAAATAGATGAGAGAATGGGATGCTAGAGAGAGAAACAAAATGTGGAAGGTTAGATTCCAAATGAACATCCAACCCTCTCCCTTGTAGGGAGAGGGCTATTTATACAACTTACTTATGCCCTCCTTCGGGCTGTGGATCATGCATACAGTGGGTAAAGACTCGTCCTTCTTCTACGGTGTTACTTACGCTAATCTATAACTACTAAATAACGTTAAGTCTACGAGCTAACATATGCTAGACTATAGTTGGGGTGACCAACTCTTCTATATGGATTTACTAAATCTTAACAATCTCCCCCTAAGGGAAGTCACCCCATAAATTACATTTTGAATCCTAGCATTCTATCATTAACTTCATATCCGAGCTCGTAGACTTTGATTCTTCAAGATAGACAACTTTGCATCTTCAGTAGTGTTTCTTGACATGAATGTTTCTATGTCTTGTGATCACTAGCTTTCTTTGAGATCATCAGCCACAATGAATCTCTGAGTCATCCTTCGTTGTATTGCCTTCATGTGATATTGTGACTTTTGGACCGACATGGTCACACTTTGTTGGATCATGATATTGTGCATCAGAGTTGCGGAAGCATTGTTGTATGTCCTTCTATGATCATGATTTCTTTGATTGTGAGCTTGAGGTGTAAGCATGTGGTTATGGATTGACTTCTCAATTTCCATCAGATGCAACCGTCATGTGTTCCTGCAAACAGCAGTTAGCAATAAAACATACGAAAGTGTCTTTGTTCACTTTCATTGAATGTCGGTCGTGCCCACTGTAGAGGTCGAGTCGAATGTCAGTCGTAAAATGAAAAAACAACCTATCGGTCAATTTTTCGACCAATTTTTAAATGCTATCATTTGATTAAAAAAATCTTTTTTTAAGAAAAACTTTTCCACTTTTAACACATTATAAATACCAACCTCAAACACATTTTTAAACACACAATTTCAAACACAATTCTCTTAACACAAAATTATTATGGCTTGTCGTCTCCCCCATTCCGTCAAACAAATGCAAACGTATATTAAAAAACAATGCGAAAAAAATGATGCGGCTCGACAAAACGCTATTATCGGCGTTATCAAGTGGTTTGATCTCGCAAAGGCAGAGAAGCAACGTTTGAGAGAACAATACGCGATTTGCAACGACATTTCGCCTGAAAGGAAAGCTGTGATTGACAAATTTTTGATGGATGAAGGCCGCAAAGACGACAACATTTCTGACATGTTGTGGGGGGTGGGGGGGTGTTCAAAAGATACAGAACAACATCAGCACAAAAATCACTTGGAGCTATAGGGAGAACACAATCGTTGGTGTGGGTGCATCAAGTTCGTCTGCTAGACCTAGATTTGTTGAGCAACCTCACCTGACTCAAATTGGGCTAGGTTATGCAGACGAGGATGATGAGAAATCTAGGAAGGCGGAAGAAGAACATTTGGCTTACATCGAGGAATTTGCTGGTTATCGGTCTTCTTCGTATGATTCTGCATGCGGGGAGCATTCAGATTAGGATATGTTTATGTATTTCGTATCGTAGTATATTTTAGTTCGTATGTTTTTTTAACCGTATCGTATTGTATGATTTATGTACTATTTTTATTATTAATGAAGTTTAATTTTGTTGTTAAAAATATTTGAAAAAAAAAAAAAAAAAGCCTTGGTCATCGACTGTGGCAACTTGGTCGTATCTGGTCGCTGAAGAGATAAAGCTGGTGTGACAGACGGTGACTCAGGTCACGACTGTGGGTAGCCTTAAAGGCTAGACCAAATTCAGTGGGTTGACTTCAGGAACCTTCCAGCAAGGATACTAATATAGTATTGTGAATTTCTTTAACCGGAAACAGGGGATATGCTTGACCTATTGTTTTTGTTGTTGTTGTTTTGAATACCGAACATATACATCACTTTACAAATAATGGAATAAATTAATTCAAGAACACGCATTTAGCATGTATTGAGTAAAATAGCAAATTCCCATTAACAATGGTGCAAATTACAAAAATCATACTATGACATCGTGTTTTGAAAATCATAAATAATCTTTATCTAAGGTTTGGTTAGTCAAACTAATTTTGATTACTTATTTATCCAAGGGTCAAAATAATCAACTTTGGATAACCAATTTTGGACTAATCGGGGTATCTGAGTTTGATAATCTATTTACTCCATATTAAAGTTCATTTAACATGTAAATAGTTAGATAATTATAATTTGTCAAACACTAAAAAAAACCGATCTTATAATTGTTAGACCTTCAAATCTCATAAGCACATCAAAACACTTTCTACCTACCATGTTTCGTTGCAATTTATTGGCCTTAGTTATTTCATGTAGCATAATGAGTTTCAAAAACTTAATGCAAAACAGTGGAAAAAAATATAAGAAAGTACTTAGAGTCCCAAAAGTGAACAATCTTGTGTTATATCTTCATAAAGTTCTGGTCTGACCTGAAAATCAACAACATTTTAACATCGTATCAGCAATTGTAGCCAGTAATCAACACTTCAAAAGTGAATATAAAAAATGTAAGAGTTAATTGCATTTTTGGTCCTTGTGGTTTGGCTAAATTGCAGGTTTGGTCCCCAAAACTTTGAAAGTGCAACGATAGTCCCCATTTTGAAGTTTGGGTTGCATTTTTGGTCCTTATCGGTGTGAAATGACCAAATTACCCTTGTTTTTTTCTGAAGAAGACAAAAGGTATTTTAGTCATTTAACTTTATCTAAGGACCAAAAATGCAATCCAAACTTTAAAATAAGGACTATCGCTGCACTTTCAAAGTTTTGAGAACCAAACCTGTAATTTGGCCAAACCACAAGAACCAAAAATGCAATTAACTCAAAATGTAATTTATGTCTGTACCTGCCAACCAGCCTCAATGTTGTTGAGATATTCACCTAATGAACCACCCAAAATCTAAATTTGAGAAAAATTGAACTCATTTTCTTGTTGTAGTTGATAACCAACTGAATATACTTTAATAATAAATCGATATAAACGTAACACTGCATTAAAAGATACGATAGAATTTGAGGTTCTAAAAAAAGTTCGTAACAATAATGTGTTATGTTATTTGATTTTTCATGAAGGAATCATAATAGAACATGAGGTTCTAACATTTTTTTCTAGGGCTGAGCAAATGACCTGAACAGACTGGACCGACCGACGGACCGATCGAGACCGGACTGGACCGAACCGGACCGACCACATTCGGTCTGGTCCTCGGTCTCGGCTTTTGGGCTAATTCGGTCCTCGGTCCGGTCCGGTCCGAACCACAAACCGACTAATTTGGCCTTGTTGGACCGGACCGACCGAAGGACCGGCCGGACCGAGACCGGGCTGACCACATTCGGTCCGGTCTCGGTCTAAGATCTTTGCCGAAATCGGTCTCGGTCCGGTCCGGTCCGGTTTTTAGACCGTGCTCACCCTTATTTTTTTCTTTTTCATCATAACTTGAGGTTATGATATTGATTCTTTTTAAAATATCATATTAGAACATCAATAAGATATAGCATGAGAATCCATATCTTATTTTATTTGGAGCAAACTTCGTGTAGATAACGTGTTATAAAATAATGAATAAGCATACAAGAATGAAAAGAGGAAGAAAGAATTTTGAGATAAATCCAAAAGGTTACAAATATGTAGTACTTATAAGGGGGTAGCAGTCATGCCACCATATCTAATTCATACATAATCACCTACCAATAATATCTTTCTATCTCATCCCATACCTATCTCATAACTAACAATAGATTTTTAGTGGCAACCATGCCTAACCCATACCTCATATAGTTCAATGGCTATTTTTTCTTGTCCCTCTCCCACACCAATTCGGTGAACATTACCGATTTACCATACACTAACACCACACAGATTTGGTGGCATTGGTGTTATCGATCGGTATGACCCAAACCGAAGGTCACCCCGATCCCACTGTCACCCCCTAAGGTAAACAAGTATATGTTAAACCCTAGTGAGTTAGTAACATAATTGTGAATATATATATAAGCGCTTAATAAAAATTTGAAACAATTAAATTAACGTATCGTTTGTTTTATTATATAAAAGATTTGATGCTTTTCGTTTACCAGATTTACGTGCCCACATAGCCCAAATGTGTGTCCGTGTGCACCAATGACAATTAGTGACAATTTAGCGTTAGCTATAAAGCATCTTTAACAGCAACCGTAGGCCCTATTCGTTTTGTTTTGTTGCGTGACTTTTGTACCTCATTGGTCCCCATAAGCTTGTCAACCATCATATCACCAATACTTTAATAAGGTTATTATAGAAAAAAGTTATTAAAGTTTGCGAAAAATTTGTCCTGAGTCATTAAAGTTTAAAAGTTGTCATTCATGTTACTCAACGTTAAAAAGCAAACATGTCTATAATTTCAGCGATTTTTACGTTTATTTTTTTTATATGTTAAGTAACAAAAATGTCATATTTTTACAAGTTCAGTGACCTGGATGACAACTTTTATAAGTTCAGTAACGTAGTTGACAACTTTCATAAGTTGAGTAACCTGAATGACAATTTTTAAACTTTAGTGACTTAGGACAAATTTCCCGCAAACTTTAGTAATTTTTTTTAATAATAACCCTACTTTAATATTTAATGCTTTTTACCGATTGGAGAAACAATGGTGTCTTTTTATTTTTTATTTTTTATTTTTTTGGACGGCAGCGTATTTGTTTTAATTTGACTGTTGTATTTACACTAATAACGCATAAGAGTGCTAGGTATATTAAATTTTCGTCAGCTATTGGTCAGAGAAATGCACGAACGGCCGCGCCAAACTACACAAGGGTGCTCGTCGTTCATCCGCCATTTGATTCTCTAGTCATTGCACCAACCATTCGTTATTTTTTTTATTTATTCTTTTTCAAAATTAAAACGTTTTGTAACAGCTAAAAAAATCTCTTACTTTTCACTTATAAATACCCACTTTTAATTAAACGGTTTTCATACATTTATTATTTCTTCCTTTTTATCAAAAAAATAAAATAAAATCATAATTTAATTACATTTTCAAATACACTTTCATTTTACCTTTGTAGCATGAACTCGTGGATTTAATGGAGACGAGATCAAACTTCTTCACCAACGAAACCCAAATGATCAAGAGTAGATTACCTTTATGTGTATCCACACTACACATCTACAACTACCACCAGATGCTAGTCCTTCTTGTATCTCTCGAATAAACCTTGTGCAAGACTAGAAATAGATCAAAGATCAAAACCAAACCTTAGGAGAGGGTGTATGGTGTATGGACGGTTTTAGGAGAAGGTGTATTGTGCAAGACTACAACTACCACCAGATGCTAGTCCTCTTATCATAATGTAAGTTACACTAAGCCCCTCAAATTTTTCCTTCTCTTCCTTTCAAGCCCTATGGGCCGGTCCATATGCCTAGGTAATTGGGATAGCCAATTACTTGGGTCAATACAATTTCATTAAGTCCAACTCAATAATTCGTAGTTCATTTACTTGATCTCGAGTTACTTAAATAATGTATAATGTAAATACGATAATTACATTATAACAAATGGTGTCTCTGTATATATTTGTGTGACCCTATAGGCTCGCGTGTCTAGCCATGCAATTATTTTATTATGCCATGAGCATACTCCAACAATACACAACCTAGCACTCACTTTATTGATTGTACAAGAAAATTTTTTTTATATCTTTTTGTTCCGTATATTTTTTATTTTATTATTTTTGACTTGTCAAACTTTAAAATTTATGTTTCGCATTTTTTTTGGCAGTTTTTCCTACTTTATTAACAGGACAAGACTATTTTTTAAAGATTTTTCGCTTGGTATTTTTTGTGTTTTACTACTCTTGCCATATCAAACTTTATAACTTTTGACCCATTTTTTTTATTTTGTGGTTTTATAATAAATACAAAATTATAAAAATATAAAGAAAAAATTAAAATATTTTTTTTGAAAAAAAGGTTTCACTTGCACTTTAGAGGGGCACGAATAACCAACATTGATGACGTATGATCCGGGAAGGAGTCTGGGCTGGAGCAAGACCCTTCCGGGGCTGGAGCAAGTCTCTTCCGAGGCTGGAGCAAGTCCCATCCGGGGCTGGAGCAAGTCCCTTCCGGGGCTGAAGCAAGTCCCTTCCGGAGCTGGAGCAATTCCCATCCGGGGCTGAAGCAAGTCCCTTCCGGAGCTGGAGCAAGACCCTTCCGGGCTGGATCTATCCGGGCCGGACATCACAGTTTCCCGCCTAAATGTGTCGCTATTAGGGGTGTCATAAATCCCGACCCGACCCGGACCCGACCCGGACCCGAACCCGAATAAGGTTACTCGGGTCCAAAATCTAACTCGGGTCAATCGGGTCAACCCGACTAACCCGATTACGAACTAGGGTCGGGTATCGGGTTCAAAATACTTGCCTATTCGGGTTCGGGTCAACCCGACTAACCCGAGTTTTTTTTTTTTTTTTTTTCTTGTCTGCAAGTTCAACTTATGCTGCAAGTTCAGCAGTTTTGGATTCATATGGTAAGTTGTGAGTGCACTTTTGGTTGCTACTGCAATATTGGTTATATTTGCTGGAAGAAATTTAAGCCAAATTTAAATTTGGTTGCATTAGTTTTCAATGTTGCCAATTTAAAAGGTTTGTCATATCTTATTGTTTTACGTATACTTTTGTGGTTAGCATGATCCACATTGAAAACGTATTAAGAACAGCTTGCTTTTGAATCTAAAACGGTATGGTTTTTCATGTGATCATTAGCTTTAGGACTAGACACTTTTTTTCTTTTTGGACAAACGATATCAAAAATAGGTAAACCATGCTACCTATTCTACTAGAAGGAGCAAAATTCAAACCAAGATATCCAAAGAATAAGCTAAAAAGCAGGCTAGAAATAAGCATATTGGGACAGGAACCTGGTGGTGCAGGCCAGACATGGAGTAAACCTCCAACTTTGA
The DNA here is from genome assembly GCA_019973895.1 of Chrysanthemum seticuspe. Lineage (NCBI taxonomy): Eukaryota > Viridiplantae > Streptophyta > Magnoliopsida > Asterales > Asteraceae > Chrysanthemum > Chrysanthemum seticuspe. The sequence continues at coordinate 243,473,515 of BPTQ01000003.1, read as the reverse complement.
TGCACAAGCAGCTTAAGCTAGAGATTTTTTTGAATTTTTTCCTTTTAGTAAAAGTTAGACCAGCTATTGAAAATGCTATTTTTGATTTTTAATGATTTTAATAACAAACGTAAATGACTTAAATAGCTTAGTGAAAATTGACAAAAACTGGTGGTGCTGGGCAGACATGGAGTAAACCTCCAACTTTGATGCACAAGCAGCCTAAGCTAGAGATTTTTTTGAATTTTTTCCTTTTGGGTAAAGTTAGACCAGCTATTGAAAATGCTATTTTTGATTTTTAATGATTTTAATAACAAATGTAAATGACTTAAATAGCTTAGTGAAAATTGACAAAAACTGTTTTGGGATAACTTTGACAGATTGCAAAAATGAACTTGCATACTTAGAATTAAATGGCACAAACCCGAACCCGACTTGACCCGACCCGACTTGACCCGACCCGAATTGACCCGAACCCGACCAACCCGAGTTCAAATAGGGTCGGGTTCGGGTATGTTTTTTTAGTCTTGACCCGACTTCGACCCGACCCGAATGACCTGAACCCGACCAACCCGACCCGAATGACACCCCTAGTCGCTATCACCGGATAAGGACAAAGAAACCCACCTATAAATAGAGCGCATTTACCACTCTACTTGGTATGATATTCTCTCTCTCTAAACACACACATACTTCTCTACATAATCTGACTTGACCGTCGGAGGGTGGTTCCTGGCTTCGGCCTCGGGATCCCTTCTAACCGGTTTGTTTCTTGATATGTGATTTTACACTAATATCACATGTGATATTACATATCATATATGATATAACACTAATATCACATGTGATATTCAAATTAGTGTTTAATCAGATATGATTTTTAATGCAAATTTCAGTAACGTAAAAAATCATAAAAACTTAAAAAAAAGGTGAAAAATACGATTTTTTTTTTGTCGAAAGTATATCAAAGTGCCTATCTATAGAAAGATAATTAAATGCTCGTCGCAATGATATTTTTTTTTTCGCTTAACGGTTTGAAAGTTATTAATATTTGAAAAAAGATGATGAAAGTGGGTTTTTTTAATTGTTGAAATTAATCTCATCCATTAGATCAAATAAAAATGGATAGTGGAGATTAATCCTTTGGTATGTAAATAATCTTTTATCCTCAAACGATCTTAAATCTTAATTTAATCTAAGTATTAATAGTTTCATTTTATAGGTTCAGTCAGTATATTGTTCAAAAAAAAGGTTCACTAAGTATATAAGAAAATTTATTATTTTTAAAACTTACATTTATACACGAGTTTTAAAACAAGTTTTGTGGTAAAAAAAATAAAATAAAATACATCTATTAAATTTATGGGAGGTTATTTGCAAACTTTCAAAAATGGTTGAGTCACTAAAATTTTAATTGTTTGAACATTTATATCCTTATAAGATAATCATAACTAAAAATAATGTGAGGGTGTAAATAACCAAACACTCAAAATAGGAATGTCCCAATCACTTTTTCCTAAACTTATACACATGCGTCCTAAACTTATACACATGCAATGTAAGAGCAAGAGGTGTGGGAGGATCGTGGCTCGCCATGAGCTGAGGTGGAGGCTCGCCGTGCCTCGCCACCATACCGCCCCCTTCGTCGTCCCTCGCCGTCGTGTAGTTCGCCGTCTGCACGACAAGCTTGAAGCTTGTCATTTTTATTTTTATTTTGTAGAGTTTTGAGGAGAGTATGAATATTTTCGAAGGTGAAGTGTTTTTTTTTATAAAGATTGAAAGGTTCGTGGAGGAAAAAAGAATGCAAACATAAACGCATACTGATGAAAAACACAAATTACATTAAACATTTAACTGAAAACATGAAATACATAATACGCTTAAACATTAAAAACTACAACGCATACTGATGAAAATAAAACTACTAAAACTTAATAAAACGAGTCATCTGAGTCACAACTCTCAGAACTTGAAAAGGAATAAAATTCGCCATTAACGAGCCGAGTCTCCATTATGTCAAAGTAGTTATCTTGAAGATATTGAGCTTCCCTTGCTTTTTGTTCACGACGAGCAGCTTCCTCGCGTGCCTGCTCTTCCATAATCTCCCTATAGTTTTCTTCGTCCTGTTCAAGTTGACGAAGGGAAGCCTCACTTAACCCGAATGGGTTGTTTTCAAGATTCACCTATGGACTGTTCACAGGTGGAGTTGGAACAATTGGATTGTTCACACATGGAGTGTTTAAAAATACGTTTTCCGTTTGAAAAACTGGAAAGACATTTTCAGGTGGTGTTGAGTAAACTTCAAATTCTTCTGAAGTTGGAAAGCTAGTTTCAGGAAACTGTGTTGGAGTTGGAAAGCTTGTTTCCGGCAACTGTTGTGGACTTGAGAATTGCTGAGAAAAATCTTTGCGAGACATTTTTGTGTGTGTGAGTTGTGTGTGTAACTTGTGACTGGTAGAGTTGTATATATAGGCACATATGATCCCGCTCAAAACTATACCGTTTGAATTTAAAATTTGAATTTGAATTTTAAATAATCCCGCTCCTATTTAAATCTGATTTTGAATTTGAATTTTTATTTTGAATTTAAATAACCCCGCTCAAAAGTATACCTTTGAATTTGAATTTTGAATCTGATTTTTGAATTTGAATTTTGAATCTGATTTTGAATTTGAATTGTATTAAAAAAAAAACAAAAAAAAAATTAAAAAAAAAAAACAAAAAAACAAATATCACCCCTTTAAATAACAAACTATAACCACCATTTTTTCACATCTGCATCAATTCAAACTTTCTATCTCTGTAGCTCCAAAAAAAACACACACACACAATGTCTCAAAATCCGAAGTGGAACAAGTCTGAAGAAATGTTGTTTGCGCAAGTTTTGATAGAAATTTCGCAAGCTCTAGATATGGAAAATAACCGTTCTGAATTTTTTTTGGAACGACGTTATGGAGATGGTCAATGATCAGACTACCGATGACCATCGTACCAAAAATTCAATCACGGGAAAGTGGACGAGGATTAACGTTGATTGCAAAAAATTCAACGCTATTTACAAACATTTGCAGCGTCGAAGTGGTGAAAATGACCACACTCATCTCGAGAATGCGAAACTGAACTTTGAGCAACGCTTTGGTTGGAAGGAGTTCAAGTATGTTCACGTTTGGAAGATTTTGAAAAATTATCCGAAGTGGGATGTCGAAGATCCGATCCATTAGTATGTGTTGTATTTTTTTTACCCGTGTCGTTTTTTTCTTTTCTTTTTCGTATCGTGTTTATTTTTATTATTATTGTGTTATGTATTGTATTTTTATTTTTAATTAAATAATTTAGCTTATTTGAAAATTTGAATAAAAAAAATAAAGCGATAGTGGTGGGCCTCAAATGAAGAGGTTGATGTTTGTTATGAGAGAGTGAGATTTGTTGTGGTTAGTTGTTATGCTGATGTGACAGTGACGTGTCAGTGATGAAGAGATATGGGTATATCACCACACCCACCCCTCTAACTAGTGCTATATTTTGTATTATAATAAATGGCAAGTTGCATTCCACCGACAACATATATAAAATTATAAATGTCAATCGCCCAATCAATCAAGTGTATTTTAATAGCGTGGTGATTTTTACACACTCACGTATTTGATTGAGACACTTCAAAACATGCAATAAACAGTTGTATTATAAATATAAACTACTTTAACTGAACCCTTTTTTCTACAAATGATACCCTATTTTTTCCATTTTTTTATTTTTGTTTTATTTTATAATTTTATTTATATCAAAAAACTATAAAACTAAAAGCATAGAACAGAAAAATGTAAAATTTAATAAGTCAAAAATATTAAATTGACAAAAATACGCAATAAAAACTGATAAAAAATTGTGTAATACTATAAACAGGAATAGATGAGAGAGAGTAGAGGATGTAAAAAGTAAACCCAATAATGAGCCAGAAAATAGTAATAACATTACGCATTCTAGTGTCCCGAGTGTATTTAGCCTTGATCCTTCTATTTATCTTATTCACTCCTACAACTATTTTATTCCTTACACCAAAATTCCACAAACATTTAAGTCCTAGCCATTTCATGTATAAACCCTTCCGTTCCGTTCTTCATTTGATAAGGTACACCATTCGATTTTCACCCGTTTCGCGATGGGTAACTATAAGTTCAAAATCGCGAACATGGTACCAAATTCTTGGCTTTATAGGCATAAAGACACTAACACAAATAACAAAACTAAAAATAAAATGACCAAAACGCAACCTGTTAGAGCCTCATCGTCATCATCATCCTCATCGTTATCGCAACTAAATCCTATTTCACCTCATGATAGTGTCGCTAACGAGAGGAAGTCCTACTACTTCACTAGAGATCTAACTCTGCCCCATGATCAAGACTCACGAGCACCATCTAAGCCCTCCTCCCCCGAACCTCCAAGGAAATCATCTAGGAAAAAAATACAAACAACACTCAAGAAAAAAGGAGAAACCACTCATGTCGGACGATGCAATTCCACTGAATCATATTACAATGACTCTTACGATAAAGTTTACCTCCAGCCAATTATCACAAAAGCAGCAAAAACTAAGGAAGCAGGGACTACAAACACACGTAGTCCAGTTAGAAAAATGAAAGCAGCAAACTCTTATTCCCCAAGGGTAGGAAACAGGATAAGGGTTCATGGGATTAAAAGCGGTCGAAGAAGCAATGCACGGAGCTTGGCAGAGAGTATGGTAGTGATGAAAACATCCGTTGATCCATGGAGGGATTTCAAAGAGTCAATGGTGGAGATGATTATGGAGAATAATATAAAGACTTCAAAGGATTTAGAAGATCTTCTTGCATGTTATCTTTCATTAAATTCTGATGCATATCATGATTTGATCATCAATGTTTTTAAGCAAATTTGGTTTGAATGTACTGATATTAGATTGTAAATCAATAGTCAACGTCATTTTCTCATGTTCATTATTACTACGTATTATTTTTTTTCCCTATTTTATATATAATGAATAATATGTTTCATTACTTTTTTATTGAAGGGTTATAATTACTTTTATATTGAAGGGTTATATTAAACGCGTGTTATGTCGACTACATATGTTTTATTTACTTTAAATTTTTATTTACATACTCAAATGTAAAAACATTAAAGCAAATAATTTTAATAGCCATGCATGCATCAGGTTTTGACATGAATTTTTTTCATGCATTAATATCGAACATATTGCCTTAGAAATATATTTCCTTAAGAAGCAAACCTTAAAAGTTAATAAGTCAATAACAAATGTATTAGTCGATGTATATGTATGTTATAGGCCCATGTATATGTTCCTAGGCCTAACCCAATGTATCGTCTCTAGAATATTCTCATGTACCTTATATATTAGTTGGTTGATTGGAATAATAAGCAAGGCAATTGATAACCTTCCAATATGGTAATCAGAGCAAATCGGTCCTCTCCTAAAAACTCTCCAACAAACTAATTCATCCGATTGTTTTCTTCTGCCTCCTTCTCACGTTCAAAAAAAAAAAAAAAAAAAAAAAAAAAAAAAAAAAAAAAAAAAAAAAAAAAATCTCTCGGAATAATGACCGGAGATTCAAATCCACCATCACCAACAACATCACCCAATAACAGTCACTGTGTTCCGCAATTTTGTGTACACTTTCCCAAAGGTTCTTGCAGATTTGGAGAAAGATGTAAGTTTATACATGATTATAGGGCTTGTACAAGTTCAACCTCAAACATCCATAATAACAACTTAATGAAACGTGGGATTTTAGGGGGTACTGGACATGTTGGCTCTCAAACTACTCGTGGGACTGGTAATTCCCAACATGCGCACAAAATAAAGTCTTGGGCTCTACCTGGCTTTCACTCCTCACGCATGGCCCAACCATCCTTATACCACCATTCACAAAATGTTTACCCAGCCCAACACTCTAATTTGGCCCAACAGCAGCCTATGTACACCACCCAACAACCGCAGCCTATGTATGCCCAACAACAACAGCCTATGTACTCCGCACCTTACCAACACACCAACAGTGGCCAAAGTATACTCGGACCTGCTCCCGCGCTATATCCATCTCACGCCACTTCGCTTCCTAGTGCTTTTAGCACTACGACTTTCCAAGACCCAACATGGAACATGGATACAGGTGCATCTTCTCATTTAAATTCTAGTGCAAGTAATTTAATTACTATTTTTAATAAACGGTTATACCCATCTGTACAAGTTGGTGACGGTAACTCTATTCCTGTCACCAATACCGGACATAGCATTATTCCCTCTCTTCATCGCCCTCTCCATCTTCATAATGTACTTATCACCCCTAATATCATTAAAAATCTCATTTCTGTTTGTCAGTTTACTAGGGATAATAACTGCACTATTGAATTTGATGCCTTTGGTTTTTCTGTGAAGGATTTCCTGACTCGTCATATCCTCCTTCGGTGTGACAGCTCAGGTGATCTTTATCCAGTTACCAAGCCATCCACTATCCCTACTGCTCTTCTCTCCACAAGTTCCTCCATGTGGCATCAACGTCTCGGTCATCCCGGTGACGATGTACTACGGTTTCTTGTTTCTCGTAAATTTATTTCATGTAATAAAGACAAAAAGTCCACACATGTTTGCCATGCTTGCCAACTTGGCAAACACGTGAAGCTTCCTTTCTGCAGTTCGCATTCTATTGTTGAAAATTGTTTTGATATTATTCATTCTGATTTATGGACCTCTCCTATTGTTAGTTCTAGTAGTTTTAAATATTATGTTCTTTTTCTCGATCATTTCTCTCATTACCTGTGGATTTATCCTCTTCGTAACAAATCTGACATGTTCGATAAGTTTTTGCATTTTCGTACTTACGTTAAAAATCAATTTAAATGTGAAATAAAAAGTTTTCAATGTGATCATGGTGGTGAGTTCGATAATAACCGACTCCATACACTTTTTGCTAATAATGGTATTCAACTTAGATTTTCTTGCCCAAAAACCTCTCGACAAAATGGCAAGGCGGAAAGAATGATCCGCACAATAAATAACGACATCCGCACCCTCCTTTTTCAAACACATCTACCACCTACCTTTTGGGTTGAGGCCCTCCACATGGCCACATACCTCCTTAACCTTCTCTCATCAACCGCCATTAACAACGAAATCCCCTTCACAAGACTTTTCCAAAAAGAACCGGACTACTCCCGTTTATGCATCTTTGGATGCCTTTGTTATCCTCACCTTCACTCGCCTCATAAACTTGCTCCACGTGCCACCCCGTGTATTTTCTTGGGTTACCCCGCCTACCACTGTGGCTTCCGTTTCCTAGACCTTGAAACCAACAAAATCATTCTCTCCCGCCATGTTACCTTCGATGAAAACCAATTCCCGTACCGTTCCATGACACCATCCTCCCCACCATCCTATGCGTTTTTAGACCCTCCTCTCACTCCCCTACTCAATCATATAATTGTTGATCCTGCAAACACCCCAACACCACCTCAACACGATACCCCTCAACAACCCTCTTTTCCTACCAATCCATCGGGCCATAATGGTCAGTCCACTAACACATTCGCTACACCGCAACATCCAACAAACACCAATACTCACTCGGCCTAAACAACACGGTCCAATAATCAACATCATCATCCGACGCCTACGGCCCAACACATACCAATCCAATCAGACTCCCCTCTCAGCCCAATAACGACAACCCAACTCCCCACTCCTACACACCTAACGCAACATCCCAATAACCAACCCAATATTCACCCCCATCGGCCCAACCTTCCCAACCGGTTACTGAACCCCCTCGAACTCACCGCATGGTCACTAGGTCTCAATCGGGCATTGTCAAACTAGTGGATCGTTTATCTCTACACACGTATTCTATTTCTCCCATCTCTAAATCTCCTTTCTTGCTCTCAAAGACCCTCATTGGTGTAATGTTTTGTATGATGAGTATAATGCGTTAGTAAAAATGGTACTTGGATTCTTGTACCACGACCGTCAGATGTAAAATTGGTTCGCTCTATGTGGTTATGTAAGCATAAGTTCATGCTGACGGATCTTTGAGCCGCTATAAGGCTCGTTTGGTTGCTAATGGCAGTAGTCAGCAACTTTGTATTGATTGTGACGAGACTTTTAGTCCGTTTGTTAAACCGGCTACCATCCGTATTGTTCTCAGTCTTGCAGTGTCTCGCAAGTGGTCTATTCATCAGCTTGACGTTAAGAATGCATTTCTTAACGGTGATTTATCTGAGACTGTCTATATGCATCAGCCGCCAGGATTTGTGGATTCTCGGTACCCTCATCATGTTTGTCTTCTGCAGAGATCTTTATATGGACTGAAGCAAGTACCTCGTGCTTGGTTTCAGAGGTTTGCAGGTTATGCCACACGATTCGGGTTTTACCACAGTCGATGTGATTCTTCATTATTTATTCTTTGACAGGGTTCTCAGGTTGCTTATTTACTTATCTATGTGGATGATATTATACTTACAGCTTCTTCACAAGCTTTACTTCAACAGATTATAGTCTCTTTACACAGTGAGTTTGACATGACTGATCTCGGAGAGCTTAATTATTTTCTTGGTATCTCTGTTGTTCGTCACCCGACAGGATTATTTTTGTCTTCAGCTCCTTGAGCGTGCTCACATGGTTAATTGTAACCCCTCTCGGACACCGGCTGATAAGGACTCCAAACTAGGTCCTGAGGGCGTTCCTATTCAGGATCCTACTTTGTATCGAAGTCTTGCAGGTGGGCTACAATATCTTACATTTACACGTCCTGATTTGTCGTATGCAGTTCAACAGATTTGCCTTTATATGCGCGATCCGAGGGAGCCACACCTTGCTGCTCTCAAGCGTATCCTGCGATACGTTCAGGGGACATTGGATTATGGTCTACACTTATATGCATCCTCCACTACTTCTCTGGTTGGTTATACTGATGCTGATTGGGATGGTTGCCCATCTACAAGACGGTCTACTTCGGGTTATTGTGTATTTTTGGGTGACAATTTACTATCTTGGTCCTTTAAACGTCAACACACCCTCTCCAGCTCCAGTGCCGAAGCTGAATACCGGGGTGTTGCCAACGTCGTGGCCGAGACTGCATGGCTTCGCAATCTGCTTCGTGAGTTACATTCTCCTCTAACCACTGCCACCCTTGTTTACTGTGATAACGTGAGTGCTATTTATATGTCTGCAAATCCTGTTCAACATCAGCGGACCAAACACATTGAGATTGATATTCACTTCGTCTGTGATATGGTTACCACCAAGGGACTGCCCTCCGTATTATTTGAAGATTTTCGCTCTAGTTTGAGCGTCCGGCCTCCTCCCGCTCCAACTGTGGGGGCGTATTAGTCGATGTATAGGCCCATGTATATGTTCCTAGGCCTAACCCAATGTATAGTCTCTAGAATATTCTCATGTACCTTATATATTAGTTGGTTGATTGGAATAATAAGCAAGGCAATTGATAACAAATGATGCTTGAAAACTGTAATATTGGGATTATTTACACTTTGAATCTCTCTTCTCCTAGTAAGTAGCTTATACCAATCTTCCTCATGATAAAAAGAAGAACCTGCACATATTCATATATTTATATAATTTCAACTTTATATACAATATATTAAACAAAGAAGCATGTTTATGAATATATGGTTACATGTAGAATTTAGCGAGGAGTATTGCAATGACCTTGATTGATATGCCAAAGCAATTGATAGTGTGTAGAGGTGGCTTTGTGCCCAAAATAAAAAAAAATTACTAAATGGGCAAACTTTTAAAAGATTTGGGCACATTTGAGCCCTCTTCTTTTTTTGAAATGAACATGTATTGCCCCTTTATAAGTTAAATGGGCATAATGGGCAAATGTTTTTCTCGAACATTAGATTGTTTTTAAAAAAATATATATATATTTAATTTTTTAAATATAAATGAGGTGTTATGTTCGAGGAATTTATTTCGTCGTTTTAGGTCTTTTTGAAAGCGATTCGTATAACATGAGCCCGTTTGGCCCGTGCCCGTTTAGCCCGCACCCGTATGGCCCGTGCCCGTTTAGCCCGCACCCGTTTGGCTCGTAACCCGTGCCCGCCCGTTTTGCCACCTCTAATGGTGTGGCTAATAACAATGTCGTGTTCACCACTTCAACCTAATTCACCAATTGGCCTTCACCTGTATCCAACCAAATTTCACACTTTGAGCTCCATCTTCAGTTTGCATGCTTATCATGAGCCTTTTTTACACAAACCATCCAAGTGATTACACATATATGCGCAAGTATTTACCTTGCCGAAGTCAACTTCTATTGATCTTGTACCAACTTATGATCGACAACCAGGAAATCATTGCCAATACGAATGTAAGGAACAATCCTAACACCAACTTCTTTGCAAAATAGAACATAAGATCATTGTCAAACAGTAACATTCAGTCTGGATAGATGTCGTGCCAAACTAAGATATAACCCAAAGATATATGGAACACCCATGTATATATATTTCTTAGCAAAACTCATTGTTAACCCAAATCAATATTATTGTATCATTATAGCTTGCGTTTATGAACATTTTTAGTTAAATTGTTACATTATACTTTTCTTTAACGTGATTTTACAGATGGGTCAGGTTATTGCGGCCAAAACGACTCGCAAACACTTTCCTTTATCCATTTCAAAATATTGTTATAAAAAGTATAATGTTAAAATCTTTGTTCTATATGTTAGAGCTGTTCAAAGTAATAACCTCATATTTGGTATATGTACTGTTATTAAGACAGTGTTTTGAGTTCAGGGGCTAACAGGTATATTTTCTTATTACTTTGTTAACTTTTGGATATAGTTTGTGATTATTTGTATGTGCATGGACTCATCATGTATTTGAGCTAATCTCAAGGACTAGAAGGGACTAAAGAGTAAAGATCTTAGAAGGCAGCTATATAAGCTCACTTATTGATTAGGATTTCATAATTTTTATCTCTCTGTGTGTGCGTTTTCACTCTCAAAGTTGAGATACAATTTGTAGTTGTTATTTTATTTTTTCTCTTGTATTTGTATTGAACTTAAAACTAGTTATCCCATTTGAAGAGATATTCTGATGTTGTGAATAAAAGAATATGGCGAGGTTAGTTGTATGAATACATAGTCTGTTTCTTGTTGATCTTTGTATAAAATTTCACATGGTATCATAGTCAGGTTGGCTGTGATACAAAGATCAATCGTTTTTAAAAAGATTTTGAAATTATGGTTTCAAATCTCTTTTGGGGGGTTTTCAAAACTATGTCCAGATCTGTGTAGGGATCTTAGTGGTAATCGTATTCTGAGTGGCTGAATTTCTCAATTTGGGATTCAGTTAGTGGGTAATCAAGGATTTTAATTTTAAGGGTTTCTGAAAATTGGGGTTTTTTTAATTCTTGGTATTCCTTTGTGATTAACGCGTGTTAATAAGTTAGTTCTTGGTTAGATCTGGTTGATCTAAGTTGTTTGGAGGTGTCTTCAAAATTAGGGTTTTCTGTATCAAACCCTAATTCAGGGGTTTCTTGTATTTTGCTTATTTTTGTTTGTTATCAATTGTTTGTATTGGTTATCTGTTGATTTCTGATACAGGATTGATACTAATTGGTTTTTTTTCAGGTTCTTGTGACTATTCCACTGTGTTGTTGGTTTATTGATCTTCTTGATCAAGTTTTTCTTGGAGTTGCGTGCTTTGTAACACCTCTCACACTTTTTCTCTTAGGAAATTTCTTTGTAGTGGTTCTAGAATTGAATTGGTGGTTGAGTAGGTTAAGGGACTTGTGTTATTGGAGTTTTTTGGATAATCGGTGGTTATTTGTGAATGAAGGAGTTATAAGGTGTATTTGTTTATTTTTTGTTTTTCTAGGGTTGATTCATCATGGTTGGGAAAAATGATGATGAAGCTCGGGGTTCAGGTGAAGATCACTGGATCAGTTTGACCTATTGTACTTGCATAATACTGACACAAGTGGTATTCCTTTAATCAATTTTAAATTGGAAGGTTTTGAAAATTACAATGTTTGGTCAGCTGCTATTAAACTTGCTATTCATACTAAAAATAAACTTGGATTTATTAATGGTAAAATTACTAGGCCTGTTGAGGTTGGTTTTATGCAGGAACAATGGGATAGGTGTAACTCTGTGGTTTTATCTTGAATTCTTGGCTGTGCTTCTCAAGATGTGTTTATGGGACAAGTGTTTTCTAAAAATGCTAAACATGTTTGGGATGAATTAGAAGAAACTTATAATAAAGAAGATGGTTCCATAATATTCAATATGCATTATAAAATTTATTCATTCACTCAATCTAGCATTCCATTATCTGAATATTATCTCAAGTTTAATGCATAATGGAGGCAATATGACTCCATTGTGGATTTTCCTGACTGCACTTGTGCAGGTTCAAAAAAACACAAGAAACACAATCAGCTTATTAAGCTGATGAAGTTTCTTATGGTCTTGGATGAGGTTTATGCTCCCATTAGGAGCATTATCCTTACCACTGACCTCATTCCTAATATCAAGAGTCCTTTTGCTACTCTGTCTAAGGATGAGTCTCATAGAAATACTCCTTCTAATTCTGGTTCTAAAAATGGGAACTGTGCATTTGCATCTAAACCTAATCAAAAACTTAATGAGTAGTCTATGAACAAAAATACTAATAATAATAATAATCAATTTAGAAGACTTAATAGACCTAACTTGGTCTGCACTCATTGAAATATAAATGGTCATACTGCTGATAGGTGTTTTGAGTTAGTTGGGTATCCTGTGGTTTTAAAAAGAAAACTAATTCTTATCATAATATTGTTAGCAATAATGTTGTTTCACGTCATAAGGATCAGTCTACTGGTTCATCTAAATCATTCACAGATTATCAGTATAACAAATTAACGGCTTTGATCAGTGAAAAGTCTGGATCTGGTTGTGTACCTGCAAATGTTGCAGGTATGAATTGTGTTGTTAACTTTTGTTCCTTAAAATATTTTAATCACGATACCAACATAAGCACATATAGTTTATATATTGGTTGGATTGTTGATTCTGGTGCTAGTCAACATATGACCTACACTGTTTTGAACAAGTTTATTGTTGTGGATGTTTCCAAACTTAACATGAGTGTTGGTCATCCAAATGGGACTAAAGCTATTGTCACTCATATTGGGAGTTTAAAATTAACAGATAAAATCATAATTCACAATGTATTGGTAGTTCCTTGATACCAAGTCAGTCTATTATCTGTGCATAAACTAAGTAATGTTAATAAATACAGAGTAATTTTTGATGAGGATACTGTGTTATTCAGGATTCTGTTCTAAAGACCCAAGTGGGGACTAGTAATCATAAAGATGGGTTGTATTTTCTTAATGCAGGTAAAAAGATAACTAATAATAATATTCAAATGTATTGTTTGTCCAAATGTGTAACACCCCCATCCGAGAATGGGTCAAATGTCACATTTATGGGGGCAAACAGAACATACGCAAGCGGAAGACTTTAATAATACAATGGTTACAAAGGAAAATAATAAATTACTGAGTCTGAACCAATGTTTTAAAAGGCGTGAGGCATGGTGTGGCGGCACAACCACTCCTCAAGACTCACGAGCCTTTGTGAAGCCTTGGCGTTTCTTAAGGCGTGCTTAAGGAGGCAAAAAGATATTTATAGATTTATGTATTTATAATTTTATATTATTTTTTAAGAGAAATTTCAAATACTAAGGCCCAAATCCCAAACAGCCAAGCCCAAATATGAGGCCCAAGTAGGAATTAAGTTTTGAAATTACGAGGCCCAAGAAGGAAATAGCCCAAATACTAGAAATTCAAGCCCAAATCCATAAATCCTTTAAATGCTTCTAAAAATGGCGCCACACCTTACCAAAAGGAGCGCCTTTTCACGCCCTTTCGCGTCCTATCCCACGCCTTTTCATACGATGCCTAGACCTCGCGCCTTGGTCCATTTCGTGGCACCGAGGCCATGCCTCGCGCCTTAGCGGCGCCTTGGTGCGCCTTTTAGAACATTGGTCTGAACATAACAACATCCGAACTAAGTTACAAGCTAAGTATAAAAGGAAGACTCTTCAGTCCAACTCTAATCCATGGGAAGCTACGAATTATGTAGCCCACTAAGAGCTCCTAAGCATTCTCCACTTAAATCCCAACTTCCCTCCTAAAACCTGCCGCAGGAAAAGAAATGTGGTTGAGCTTAAAAAGCTCAGTGAACAGATATAAACAATGAAAGTAATAAGACAAAGTGAAAAAGTGAAACGGGTCCATGAGAACCTGCTGAACAAGATGTCAATGAAGAAGCAATATATGAAGTATGTAATCAAAGCATAATCAAAGAAAATCTGAAATGGATATCCAAAAAATAAAATGCCCAAGTTGTCTAAACATACTACATAAATAGACCGGATAATCAAACACATAAATATATCCTATAATAACAAAGTGTACATGGAGTAGCTAGCTCAAAATGTACCAAAAGTGAATGGGTGTATTGCACACACGAGTCCATCACTAAATCATAACATAACTAAGAACCTAGGATGCATCCATACGTTCCCTACAAAACAGATATACATATACTAGTTCTAGACTAATCATACATACAACATAATGGTGGCGGCCAAGGTAGTGTCAATACCATTGGCGCATCAATGGCATGGAAATGGAACCCCCATGACTAGTTAAATAAATAAACAAATATGGGCAACATAAATAGCCAAATGATGAATACAATAAGCATGAGGGACAATTAATCATTGTCCAACTAGAAAATAGCTATATGAGATTGATTGGTGCTAAACAGTCAAGTCTAAAAGACTAAAAACTGCTCAAACACTAATGCAATTAAGATCAGAGGAGTATAGAGTCTCCCCGGGTCGTTATGTCCCAGCGAGCTATGCAATGGATCAATCAACGTCTAGTGATCGAGGAATTTGAACGAAAAAGGGAATTGTGATTATTATAACTAAGAGAAAGCCAACAAATTAAAAACGCCTTAAATGCAAATTAAAGAAAATTAAAAAGATAAAACCTATTAAATAAACGCTATCACTATATTTAAAGTGATGAACGTTTAAAACCTAAAACGTACGTTTAAATTAAAAACTACGTAACGTACAAAATAAAAAGTGAAACTTAATCAATATTAACCCTAAAAATATGAAAATGAAGTTTTTACAAACCTAATGATATAAGAAAATATTTAGAAAAATAAAATTATTTTTAAAACTAATTATCTAATTAAAAACTATTTTTAACTATTAAGTAATTACTTAAATTACAAGAAAATAGGAAAATGAGCTAGAAAAATAAGATTAAGACTTGGAAAAGTCTAAAATATCAAAATAGACTTTTCAAAACTATTTTTGTATTTTTGTGACTATTTATCTATTTTCTATGAATTTTAAACTATTAAAAACTAATTAAATCACTAAAAATTACCAAATGAACTATGAAAAATATGGAAAATTACTTTTTTCACTTTTTATATTTATCTAAGCCTAAGAAAAATGAAAACTTATTTTTTTGGACCTTTTCTGATATTTTTGTATTAAAGGCTAATTAAAAAGTGCTAAAAACTAATTAAAATTAAGAAAAATAGCAAAACAGCTTATAAAAATCTGAAAATTTCAGGAAAACTCTAAAATAATATAGAGGAGCTATGAAAATTGGAAAAACAGACACTTGTTTGCAAGAAAATGAAACTGATGATTCAAGTGCTTATGAATAAGCACTAAAATAAGCTAAGTGAGCCAAACAAGCTACCAACTGTTAAAAGAAGTTATAATAAGCTAAAATAACTAAAATAGAACAAGTTTTAACAAGCTAATACTACTGATTTGCAGGTTAAACCAGATTTGATATTTTATGATATTAAGCTAAACAGATTTTTGGTGCCTACTTGCAGACCAAAAACAAGCAACCAAATAAGCTACAAATTAAAAACCAATGATTAAGATCTAAACTAGACCTAAGTAACTACTTGTAACCAAAAGACTAGACCTTAACAAGCTTATACAAGCTCTGTGTAAGCTTGTATACAAACTGAGAAAACCACTCAGTATATACTGAGTTGTTGCAGGGCAGATGGGGCTTGTTTTGAGCTTATTCCCAAGCTTATCCAGAAAGCTTAAAGCAAAAACAGATGTGAGGCCTTAAAGACAACCAAGAGGACTACTTATAAACCAAAAATCAAACCTTGAAAAGCTTTAATGAGTCATGTGCAACTGCTGCACTATTTGCTTAAATCCAACTTTTTGACATTTTTGACTTTTTGAAAACAGAAACACAGTTGACTTTAGTGAAGTTTGATCCAATTTTTATGATTGAATATGAAGTTAAATGATGTAATGAAACTTTTACAACCCTTGTTTATGACTTTTAATCACAAAATGATGATTTGCTTCTTTAAAAATCCAACAGTGAACAAGTGAGACAGTTTTAAAAGAACCTTTGACTTTTATGGTGTTGCAGACACAAACTAAGACTCAAATGAGTTTAATATGACTAAACAAACTTGCACCAACAGGTTTGAACCACTGAACTAGCTTCTAGTGCAGTTTAAGACTCAAATCCAAACACCCTTGTTTGTGACTGTTGTGAGCTCAAATTACTCCAAACCTTAAACCAACTGGTAATTATGATCAAGTTAACTTAATATAACTAAAATACTGCTCATGAGAACAAGTTTTGCACTGGTTTAGACAGTAAAACAGATTATGCTTTTTAAACTAAATTGCAACTTACAAGATGTCCAATAGCCACTATGGCTTGAATCCAAGAACCATGAACCACTAACCTATCCAAAATCAAACCACTAGTCCTAAATCAACCCACATCCAGCACTGCATCATCCCTTTGACCATTTCCATTGCCAGTTTGACCCTGTTTGACTTTCTTTGACCAAAAACCAACTATGCTTAAAACTGAAACATAAGCTTATAGAAAGCTATTAGAAGCTTGTATAAGCTTATTAATACTGAGAAATGAGCTTTTTGAAGCTTGTAAACAAGATTTATATTTGGAAATTTGCAACAGTGGACATAAATGAGAAATGTAACAACAAACTGAAATTTGATACTTGAATTGAGTTTTAATACACTTAAATACTTTAAGTTAACACACTTTAACAAAAGATTACAAATTTGATACTAAACTAAGGCTTTTACATAAAAAAACGACATTAAAAGTAAAATAAAAACTAGAAGACTACTCTCTTGCTTCCCTTTCTCTTTCTTTTATATCCAAACTCCTTTGCCTCTCTCTTCTGATGAAATCCCAACAATTTCTTAGCCATTGGATCCTTAGAATTAATCTTGGCCTTTGAAACGAATTTTGGCGCCAAAACTTCTCTTAACAGTTGGAGAGGTTAGAGTGAAATGGGGGAGAGGCATTTAATGCTTTTGGAGCTTGGTGGAGGTGGGGGGAACAAGGAGTGGTTTGTGTGAGCTAGGTGGTTGAGATGGTGGGCAGACAGGGGGAGGGAAATGGGGGAAGGAAGATGGGCGGGGTGTTTGGTTTGACTGGATTTTGACCAGTGGGGTTAATATCAAAGGGGGTCCAAATTGATACTTGACAGGGGGTCCAAGGGATTAAGGCAGGGGTCACTTGGGTTGATAGGGTCCAAAATAGGTATTAAAGGGTTTTAAATATAGGGACTATTGTTGCAATTCCTGAAAATACAAGGGCCATCTCTGCCAATTCTGCCAAGTTGCTTCCAAGGACCATAATTGACAATCTCAATAAGTACAAGGACCAAACTTGACAATTTGCCATTTTCCAGGGGCCATTCTTGCCAAATTTTAAACTTGCAGGACCATTTTGTAAATTTCTCAAACTTTGAATAATTTTCACCAAAGGACTTATTTTGACAACTTTTGATTTTAAAAGGACCTTTGGTGACTTTTGCTTTTGAAATTATGGCTCAGGGACTATTTTTGACAATTTATGAAACTTGGGGGACTAAAACTGCAATTTTTGCAAATTTGATATGTTTTTCATCTGATTTTGATATTTTTGATTTTAAAACACATAAAACACTGATTTGTGATATTTTGATCATTTTGATGTGTTTCTGAGTGTTTCCAGATGATTTTGCAGTTTATTTTATACAAAAATGATGAGTATTTGCACACTCATCAGAGATCATTATAGCATGGAAAGGATAATCAAATGAATAACAAAGCATATGGATCAATGATATCAAATAACCGAAATTAGGATCATGACATGAGCAATATTTTAAGAAAATTAGAGTACAACTGGATTAATTAATTATGAAGATCATTTAAACATTGTGTTCATAAAAATATTATTTTAAAAGCAGTTTCCATAAATGTATTCCTTCAAAATCAGCCTTCATAAAAGTCATTTATCATTTATATAAAAGTGGTAACGCATCGTGTTCATAAAAATCATTTTAGAATAGTTTTTTTCAAAACCATCATCAAGCTATATATTTTAAAAAGGTCTCCATATGAATTCAATGGATTACAAGGTATCAAAGTATTCTAATGCGAATATTGAAGTCACAAGAGAGAACGAACGGATCGTACCATGTCATAACGATTGTAAGAGAAGTGATTATCAGGAATGTGAGAGATGAGAACGAAATACAAAGGATGAGGACTACTCTCTCTTCACCAATTCTACCTAAATAGGAGTCATATATCACTTACAAGTTCATTCATTAAGTTATATATGGCTTTTAAGGTTTTATTCTTATACTTATATTTATATAATACTTTAGGCAAATCTGGGGAATTTTTAGACATATCAAAAGAGCTCCAAATATTCTGAAATAATTCTCAATGGTTCCCATATTAGTTAAGTACCTTCACAAATTTTTATAGATTTTATTACCAAGCACAAGTACTGTTTAAAAATTCATCTTTCCAGATCTACCCAGAAAGTTAACTGCAGATACACACATAAATTTTGCCTTTAATTAACCCATTTAGATACTTCAGAAAAATCCACGAAAATTCCAGGAAGTCACACATAACTTAAACATCACCCGTAAAAAAATTAGAGCTCTTAACTCCTTTGAAAACAAAAAATCAAAAACACCAACTGACTTTCAAACTCAGATTCTCAGATTTGACAACTTATGTTCTAAAAATAAAAAATCATACTTCCCGACCTCAAATAAGAATGTAACTTATATTTCTAGAAATTATACAGAGAGTACATCAATTTAGACCCAATATTCACTCAAAAGCACATAAGCATCATTAATATTCACATTCATCAACATGACCTAAATTCTGGACAACAAACATGAATAAAATGACAACTAGTTTTCAAACCTAAAACCACCATTCTAATTGCATATTCATACCAATTTCTCATACACACTCTAATCCAAGTTTATTTTCATCATAATACCCATTGCAATGTCAATACTTACCAATAATCATAATCATATCACACTTGAAGTCATAAATCATCATTAAGCACATAAAATCATAGAATTACGATCCCTAACTCCTTATTAATTTCGTAGCCATATAATCCCATTTCATACAAGTTTACTAGCATGTTATGGCTCCTACGACACATGATTTTAATCCTTTCAAATCGTAAACAATCTCACGAGAATCATATCACGAGCTCATAAGGTAAACAAAGCAACATGTTCACATATATTCGCATAAAATCATAAATCACCAAAACTCTTAATCATTTAATTATCCACACGCTTCATATAAATAGCCTAGGGTTTCTAATAACATTTCACGCAACAAGGAATCTCAATAGCCATTTACTAATCAAGTAAACACAACGAAATAACAACATACAATTTTGGAAATCAATATACACATATTCAATTTCGGTAAACAAACAATAAGCAAATCGGTAACCCTTTGAAGGGGATTTCGGTGAGATCAAACTACACAACCATCACCACCTCTCCTTGGTGGAAACCACAATGAGACACAACAGCCCCAAAGGGGTTTCTCGGTGATCAAAAATCCGAGGCAAAACAGCCCTACTCGGTGGGAAACAAATTCGAACCAAACACCCTTATCTCTAGCCGATTTTAAACAAATCCAAACCCTCTAACACTAACCGATCCTACCTAAATCCAAACCCCTTTATTCAGCTGATTTCATGCAAGTATTAGTCTAGGTTTTAGGCTTAATCACGCACACCACAACACATAACATTCAAAAGATTACACACCAAACATAAGCATATTACAAATTCGGTTTTAACATGTTATACGTGTCGAATTTAAAAGAAAACAAAGAGGGATCACAACTTACCTAGAAAACTGATTACAAAGAATTAGACAAGGGAAAACGAGCCACAAAGCAATCACACGAGCTTCCTTCTTCTTCTTCTTTAATTTTCTTGAGAGCTTCCAATTTGTGTTTTTAGGGTTTTAATTTGGAACCGGTTTATGTGAGACTTTAGGTCCGATTATTTTTTTCTTATTTTTTTCGGTTTGGAGAAGTGAATAGGGGGGGGGGCAAATATTTTTGTGGATCAAAAGGAGGATATGTTGATTTTTTGGTATAATTAGGTAGACCAAATCCCTTTATTTTAAGTAGGTAATATTCAAAATTAATGTGTTCTTATATTCTTGCAACAAGAGCGTGTGGAAGGTGATTTTCAAAAGGATTTTCGATTGCACAAGTTTAAGAAAAAAGTGTAAGGTGCATTTGAGAGTAGTGGGTGTCATATTATGTTACTTACTTAGGGATAGGTTTATTTTAGGAATGTTTAATTATAATACTTAGGATAACAAAATAATAATATGACTAATTTTTATATCATATAATTTTAATTCTATTAAATTATTAATCCAACCTAGATTAAGCTCAAATAATTAGGGCTCGTTTGGTTTCCATAAATGGGAATGAGACTATGACTTTCAAAGTCATAGTCGGTGTTTGTTTTATTTTGTTTTGTGGGCCCGGTAATGAAATGGGTATATCATAGTTATAGATTCATTACACACCAATTTGGTGTTTATGAAATCCATTCCCTTGGGCCTCTTTTTTTCCACTACAAAATTCAAATATCTATACACTTTTTCATACCATATTATATCAACCAAACATAAACAATCGTAATGATACACTTTTCCTTACCCATTGTCATTCCACATCATTCCAAATCCGATACCCATTGTCATTCCTAGCAACAAACCAAACGGGCCCTTAGTAAAAATATGAATCCAAATTTTAGGGTTTTACAAAATGTATATGCCACAACAGACTTGGTCATCATGCCGACAAAGTTCTTGCCATACTAAAACACAAAGTTGATTATAAGTCTGAACCTAATACTGAACCTTGTGAGGTTTACCATAAGGCAAAGCAAACCAGAGAACCATTTCCTTTAAGTTATCATCAAACCAAAGACATTGGTCAGTTTATTCACTTAGATGTATGGGGTCCTTATAAGGTTCAAAAGAGAGACGGATATAAATATTTCTTGATTGTTGTTGATGACTTCTCTCTAGGCTGTTTGGGTTTTCTTGTTGAGAGGGAAATATGAGGTTTTTCAAAACATTGTTACTTTCTATAATTTGATTAAAAATGAGTTGGGAAAAACAGTTAAAGTGTTTAGATCTGATAATGGAACTGAGTTTATTAATCAAAAAATGGACAAGTTGTAAGAAATGGTATTTTACAATAGACTTCTTGTGCATATACCCCTCAACAGAATGGAATATCCGAGAGAAAACACAAGCATTTATTAAATGTTTCTAGAGCCCTCATGTTTCAGGGGGGATTCTATTGAACATGTAGACTGAGTGTGTTCTAACTGCTATCTACCTTATTAACAGGTTGCCCAGTTCTGTTTTATCTGGAAAGTCACCATATGAAGTAATGTATAACACTGAACTAAACATCTCTCATTTAAAAGTTATTGGATGCTTATGCTTTGTTATTGTTTAAATAACTCTGATAAATTTTCTTCTAGGTCTAAAAAGTTTGTGTTTATTGGTTATCTTTTGAGAAAAAAAGGGTATAAATTGTTTAGTCTTGAAAGTAAAGAAGGTGTTTTTCTCAAGAGATGTAAGATTTTATGAAACTGTGTTTTCTTTTAAGAACAGTTCAGAGAGTAAAGATTTTGAGTTTCATTTTCAAAACACATACCGTTTAAACATTTTCAATCATTACCTAGATGATGAAAATTAGTCAGATGAACCCAATGATGAAAAGAGAGATAATGAGCCTAAAGCAAACCACTCATCACAAGAAGGTACTGAGAACACTGGAAATACAAAGGGATAAGGAGGTGCATCTTAGTTAAGTATAGTATTGATGAACATGTCAATTATTCTAAGCTAAATGCATAAGTATTGATAAACAGATCAATTATTCTAAGCTAAATGCAGAAAATTTTAGTTTCTCATTTAATCTTAACAAAATAATTGAACCTGTTAATACAAATAAGCCGTAAAAACGTTTATTTATATTTTACGATCTTCTAATGTTTTGTCGATAACAAACGTAAAATCATTTTAACAAAACAAATAGAATACGTAAATGGTTTGAGCCAATAGTTTACTAACACACTTATTTTCATATTAAACGCTAAACAAGTAATAAGTGTTTTCATGTTATAGTAATGCATATGTATAACAATTAGTGTTTACATAATGGGTATATATATACATACTTAGTATATATTGTAAGGGGTAATATAATGGGTAGAAGTCTAAGTATTTGACTCATTGACTACACATTGAATGTAGTTGGGTAAAACCCAAAGTCCATACCCATGGAGCATGATCCATAACCCATGACCCATTGCATGACATCATGCATGAAGTCATAATGGGTATTATCCATAACCCATGACCCATTAACTAGATGCATTGCATCTTCTAGATACATTGTATTTATTTGGATACCCATGGTTCAAAGTCTATAACCCATGATCCATGACCCACAACCCATTTAGGAGGAGCGTCCTACGGATCCCCAGGAATACACTGGACGGATCCCTCAAGCAAAGGATCCGTAGGATCTGTGGGACAGTAGTGAATTTTTGTCTATAAATAGTGAGTCATTTCTTCATTGTAAGTTTCCACTTCTACACATACTTTCTCCTAGTATTGTAAACTCTCTAACCTCAGATCCAAAGGATCTTTCTATGTAGTTTTGTGTTTGTGTGATCTTTTAGGTTCCTCTTAAAGGCAAGATCACCGCCTCTTGAAGTCGAGCAAGCTCAAGTCCATGAGTTGCCAAGCTTCGTCATCATCAAGACTACTAAAGTTTTCTTGTTGATAGTTCTTTCCTCCTCTCTAGAAGTGTTGTGTTGAAGGCATTAGTGAAAGATGCCAAAAGGGTCAAGTCGAAGGCATTAGTGAAAGGTGCGGAAGGTCCGTGTCTAAAGCATTAGTGAAGGGTGCCAAAGGTCCATGATGAAGGCATTAGTGAAAGGTGTCAAAAGATCATGTCAAGGGCATTAGTGAAAGATGCCAAGGGTGTAAAATCGATGTACAAATATAGATAGGTTGTGTCCAAGGATATTGATATCCATGATGATGTTGTAATAAGGAGTGGATCTCCTTTGGGATAGGTGTTGTGTAGTGTTGGGTAGTAGTTCCTCCTTTGTAATGGAACTCGGTATCTAGCCTTGTACCGAATAAAGTGTAGGCGACGTTGTGATAGGTTTGGTTCTACCTCGTGGAAGAACCCGATGTCTAGCCTTGTACCGGATAAAGAGTAGGCGACGTTGTGAAGGCTTCTCCGCCACAAGGAGCTTTTGTTGTGTAGTGATTACGAACTCTCTAGTAGGTGACTTGGGGAGTGGAGTAGGGCAAGGAAGGTGTCCTTGTAGCCGAACCACTAAAAATACTCTTGTCGTGGTTGTGCACTTCTAACTCTTTATCTTTACATTGTTTATTTATATGCTTATCTATCAACATCCAACATTCACACTCAATAGATTGACATAAGTCGATCTAAATATTTTAAAACGAAGTTTTAATCGGTAAAACTATTCAACCCCCCTTCTAGTTTTCTACAGAACCTTAAACTTATGAAGAGTCTGCCACTCATATTAGGTGGGTTGAAGCCATGAATCTTGAAATGGAAGCCTTAAATAGAAATGGTACTTGGACTGTCACTATTCTTCCTTTTGGCAGAAAGCCAATAGGAGGAAAGTGAGTCTTTAAAGTCAAATATAAATCTAATGGAGAGGTTGAAAGGTTTAAATCTAGATGGGTAGCTAAGGGATATAATAAAAAAGAAGGTATTGATTATGATGAAACATTTTCTCCAATTGTGAAAATTGTTACTGTGAGGTGTTTACTTGTTGTTGTGCAATATAGTTGCCCAGTGTACCAGCTTGATGTGAATAATGCTTTTCTATATGATGAGCTTAAAGAAGATGTACATATGTGTTTACCTGATGGTTAATTTGATAAAACTGATACTAAGGTTTGCAAATGAAACAAGTCTCTTTATGGTTTAAAGCAGGCTCCTAGGAAGTGGAATGAAAAATTAAAATCTGTTTTACTTGAAAATGGATTTGAACAAAGTAAAAATGAATTTTAATTGTTTATCAAGAATAAAAATGGAAATTTCATTGCCTTACTTGTTTATGTGGATGACATTGTCATCACTGGAAATAATATTCAAGCTATTAATGAAGTTAAAAGTTTCATGAGTTCAAAATTTTTAATCAAAGACCTGGGTAAACTCAAATACTTTTTGGGCATAGAAGTGCTTGAATCTAATGGGCATTTGTATCTTACTCAAAGAAAATATTGTCTTGAAGTGTTGGCTGAATTTGGTATGCTTGCTTGTAAACCTTGTAAGAATCATATTGAACCTAAAGACAGTACTGCTAAGCCTGATCTAGCTAGTGTTGATTTGACCTTGTTTGGTATTAATAATTACCAGAAATTGGTTGGTAAACTTATTTACCTTACTCATACTAGGCCTGATATCAGTTATGCAGTTTATGTCTTGAGTCAATTTATGCATGCTCGATTACAGTCACACTTGAAATTGGCTTTTAGAGTGTTGAGATATCTTAAAGATGCTCCTGGTAAAGGATTGTCTTTTTGTAAAGGAAATGTGCTTGACTTGAATGTGTTTGTTGATTCCGATTGGGCTAAGAGTAAAGTCACTAGAAAGTCTGTGATTGGTTTTAGTGTTTTTCTGAGTAAGAGTTTAATATCCTGGAAAAGTAAAAAAGCAGTCAATGCTTTCTAAGTCATCTGATGAGGCAATGAATACTATGACTTGTGAGGTTATTTGGATTCAAAAGATTTTGATTGAAATGAATGTTAAAACATCTATCCCAGTTCCTATACATTGTGATAATAGTTCTGCTATTCAAATAGCAGCTAACTTAGTTTTCATGAGAAAACAAAACACTTTGAGATTGAATTGTTTTTCTTAAGGGAAAAGGTTTCTGCTGGAGTGGTTGGAACTGTTAAGGTTAAATCTGTTGATAATGTAGTAGATATATTCACCAAAGGGTTGAGTGTGCAGGAACATAATAAGTTTTGTGATATGCTTGGTTTGTATGATATGTACAAAGCTGAGCTTAGGGGGGAATGTTCAAAGTAATAAACTCATCTTTGGTATATGTACTGTTATTGAGACAGTGTTTGAGTTCAGGGGCTAACAGGTAATATTTTCTTATTACTTTGTTAACTTTTGGATATAGATTTTGTTTATCTGTATGTGCATGGACTCATTGTGTAGATGAGCTAATCTCAAGGATTGGAAGGGACTAAAGAGTAAATATCTTAGAAGGCAGCTATATAAGCTCACTTATAGATTAGGGTTTCATAATTTTTATCTTTCTGTGTATGCGTTTTCTCTCTCAAAGTTGAGATACAGTTTGTAGTTGTTATTTTCTTCTTTCTCTTGTATTTGTATTGAACTTAAAACCAGTTATCACATTTGAAGTGATATTCTGATGTTGTGAATAAAAGAATATGAGGAGGTTGGTTGTATGAATACATAATCTGTTTTTGTTGATTTTATAACTCCTTGCGTCACACCTTTTGAACTTATTGATACTAATTTTCATAACTAATCAACCTCCACAACTATACAGGACCACTTAATCTAACAATCATGACAATTGACATGTCCAACTATCTAAAGTCTAATTAAGACCATAAATGGGCTACACGGAGTGAAACAATGTTGAGGCTAGAGTACATTACCAACTACAGTCTACATATAAATGCAACAAATAACATAGCCCAATCTATATAAAATTGAACCAAAGAAAACTGTAAAAACAATTATAGCATAGGTGTAGTTTTTTCTTGTCCTATTTCTTTGGTGCTATTGTTAGTCAATAATTTACAGCATTATCATCCTTCATAACAACAAAATTTGTTAACATGGTAGTATCAAACTAGCTACTGTACTATTTAATGTAAATTTCCTTGTAGTTTAGCTAATGTATAGTTTTCACGAGTGTGGAAACCCGCGCGATGCAGCGGGATTGGATTCAAAAGACTTACTTTGTAGCGACACTTAAACCTTAGGGACTAATTTTGCCAGGTTGCTATAGTTAGCAATTAATTCTACAAGACTTACCTTGCAAGGCCGCTTAAACCTTAGGGACTATTTTTGCCAGATTGCTATAGATAGCAATTAATGATGCAGGACTTATTTTGCAGCGCCACTTGAACCTCAGGGACTGTTTTTGCCAACTTGTAAAACTTAGCATTTAATGTTTGGCAAATCAGAAGTTGACACATGGCTTGTGAAGAGCTAATGTCTTGCTCTATAGTTATATTAGATAAAGATAATAGATAATTATATTAGACAACATCCTAATTGCCATTTAAAATGGCACTTTTTTGTGTTCTCTTGGACTTGGGTTGATTTCTTGGCCTATTTTGTTTGTCCAGCCCATGTTACATTTGGTTGACTTGCAAAACACCCCCTCAAAGTTTAATAGATCACAACAATAGCTCTTAAACTCAATACTTTCATACTTGAACATCCTTTTGAGTTTAAGATTATAACAAATTAACCTCTTGACTCATTCAACGCTCATTTTCTACTCCTTTTAATTTAGTGCTCTCCTTTTACATCATTTTCTTGTTATTGACGTATTTTTGAAAAAACATATTATTATAAGAACTTTATTTCTAGCTACAAAATGAATGGTCTTCATTTAGGCAACTTTCTATTTTAACATCTTTAAGGATAGCATTATGAAAAAATTAACCGCTAAAGTCATTAAACTTTATATTTAAACTCTTTTAGACCAATTTCTTTAACACTTTATTGAAAAAACATATTATTATTATTATTATTATTATTAAAAGTTTGTTTCACAGCTACCATAAGAATATATTTTTACAACCGCCGCAACGCACATGCCACAATTACGGTAGCAAAACACAAAACCAACACTGAAATGACACATACAATAACAAAAACATAAACATAAACAAAGAGCCTTATTAAACCAGTGACACTACGAACATATTAAAATCATGTTATCAACCTGACCATTTCAGTTTATAATTTTTCACACATAAGAAAATCACCCCGAAACATAAAACCCAAAAGAAAAAAAATCGCATCCAAAGAAAAAAATACACGACCAAACAAAATCGACCAAAAATTGTTGCCTCGCCGCGAAGCACTTCCACCTTGTTGTGTACTAATATTAACAAGAGTCCAATATGACATTGCTACCAACCCAAAACAATAAACTAAATGTGGTTTTAGAGGAACCACACGCCTTAAAAGTAAATAAATTAAATTAAATTAAAAATAAAGAAAAAAAAGAAAAGAAAAAAGAAAGCTTAGTGGCACATACATATCTTTGTTACAAAAAAGAAAGTCCAAAATACATCCTTGTGATTTGTCCACTGTATCGCTTTACATCCTCGTGGTTTTTTTGACACATGTACATCCCTCCGTCAGTAAAGACGGCCAACATACATCCCTTTATTAGTAAAATCAGTCAATGAGGACTAACTGTACAAATTATTTATCCGTTATCTCCTAACGCAAGAGAAATTATTTGCATCGTTAGTCCTCGGGACTAATTTTACTAACTAAGGGATGTATGGTGGCCAACTTTACTGACGGAGGGATATATGGTGGCCAAAACTTTTTTTTTAAATAAATTAAAAAAGGATTACTAAGTCTCAAACTCGGGTCTATTGCTTCAAAACCAACGCTACAACCACTAGGCTACGCGTCCAATGGTGTAATTACACCAAAATAAATTTTATTGAACCATTTTTTATATGTTTTCATCCGTTTTTATAAGTTTTTCTCTTTTTTTATCCGTTTTTCTTACCTTTTTATTTGTTTTTATACGTTTTCAGCCGTTTTTTTATGTTTTTATACGCTTTTTTACGTTTTTAAACGTTTTCGTACGTTTTTAAAAGGTAAGAAAACGTAAAAAAAAATGAACGAAAACAAATTAAAACGGACGAAAACGGTTAAAAACGGACGAAAACGGATAAAAACGTAAGAAAAATGTAAATAAACATAAAAAAACGTTAAAATATGTACAAAACGTAAAAAAAATGTATAACAAACAGACGAAAACATATAAAAACGGACGAAAACAAATAGAATCAAACGAAAACGGATTAAGACAGACAAAAACAGATAAAATCGGACGAAACGGATAAAACGGACGAAAACGGATAAAACCGGACGGAAATGGATAAAAATAGATAAAAACATATAAAACATAAAAGAAACGTAAAAAAACATATGAAAACGGCTGAAAACGTATAAAAAAGATAAGATAACGGATAAAAACAGAAGAAAACGGATAAAAATGTATGAAAACGTATAAAAACATATGAAAGTATACAAAAACGGTTAACTAAATTTATTTTGGTGTAATTACACCACTAGACGCGTAGTCTAGTGGTTGTAGCGTTGGTTTTTGAAGCAACAACCCCGAGTTCGATAAAATCAGTCCTAAGGATTAACGATGCAAATAATTTCTCTTGCGTTAGGAGATAACGGAGAAATAATTTGCACTGTTAGTCCTCATTGACTGATTTTACTTACGGAGGGATGTATGGCGGCCAACTTTGCTAATGGAGGTATGTATATGTGCCAAAAAAAACCACGAGTATGTAAAGCGAAATAGTTTGATACATTTCTCAAATAATGATTTACCCACCTTTTTTTTTTCAATTTTTGAATCTTATTTTCTATTAGCATCAAAGTTTGATACATTTAACTTCTAAACCTTTAAAATGGCTAAGGCATGAACTTGAGGCACATATACTCCAACTTATAAGAACACTAACAGGAATTTGGCCTAGCTTTATTTGTAAACGTTAGGTCCCAGCAAGAGGTTGTGGATTTAAGTCGTGTGAGAAAAAAAGTTTGTCAGATTAATATGTTTGGGTTAAATTTAACAATAATACAGTAACTTATAAGACCATCAAAATGGTTAAATATGGAACATGGCCTAATGTATCATATTAATTTCTCTTAGATTACATAAAAATGGGAAGTTAAATAGATTTATATTACAAATGGTGGCTAATGAATCCATTCTATACCTCTAGTGACTGCAGCTCAATGTTAGAACCTTGTCGTGTGCTCGACTTTTCATTTTCAAGATGTTGGAGAAAATCCATGACCATAGGATCGGTCCACGGGCATCCTAAGGGAGCATTCTCGCCTGCAACCCATCCTAAATGACCTCCTTTTGGTGTAACAATCAGTACACAGTTTGGGTTCGCCTGTAAAGTGATACAAAAAAGGTTGTACTTTTGTAACATCAATGTGTATGAAATGACTGTGTTGTGCTGCATACCTTAATATCTTCACGGGGTATTGCATCATCAGGTGCAATTGGGTCATTTTTTGCCTGTACATCACACAAATAAGTACATCTAATTAAGAAAGTTTTGTATCAACCATAAAGCAAGACTTTGAAACAAGATTCACATTATTCTATAGAACCGAACAGCAAAAATTTTAATAAGATGCAGTGAAAAGAACTATTGCCTGTATGCAAAGCAAGGGTGTGCGGACATGCTTTATGTAATTTGCACTGCATGATTTTTGCAAATACTCATCGACTGACTTGAAACCAAATGAAACTCGGGTCAGTCCTTCATCGTAATCCCGGATAGTTTGGGCATTAGCAGCCAATTCGATATTGTAATCGCCTCCAAGGTCTTCAAACAGAAGAAGATGCCTACAAAGAATGATTTTGGATCTCAGATATAGACAAAAAACAAACTCTAAGTTTGTGTGTGTTCAAAGAAAACAATGGAGCGGTACTTCTTTAAAATGCCACTCAAAGCCTTGCCAAGAGATCTATTATATATCTTGTTGAAACCTTGGCTTATGAAATCATCTGACTTGACCAAATCGAAAGGATTACACATGGAAACCGCACCAGAAAACCGGCTTGCACGAGCCTCCTGCAAGAACAACCCATAATCATAAACCTTAAAATGGCTTTTTATTAGGAAGGGGTGTTTGGCATTGCCTTTTAAAAGTGATATTTTGATCGGTGCCTTTTAAGTTGCAGATAACTAGTCTCTAGTTTATTAGTACA
The DNA here is from genome assembly GCA_019973895.1 of Chrysanthemum seticuspe. Lineage (NCBI taxonomy): Eukaryota > Viridiplantae > Streptophyta > Magnoliopsida > Asterales > Asteraceae > Chrysanthemum > Chrysanthemum seticuspe. The sequence continues at coordinate 243,442,983 of BPTQ01000003.1, read as the reverse complement.
CCGAAACTGATTCTGATTACTGAAGTAGCTACAACAAAACTGATTCTGATACTATGATTTCTTAGGATCGTTTCGCATAGAAATCATTAGATACTCACAATTTTTCAAACACTAGAATGGTTTATTTTGTGCTTATCAAGAATGTTGGTTCCCAAAGTATAAATCGTCGAAATTGGCCAAACTGAATCTAACCTTTCCCAAATACTGAACAAGAATGTTAGCTCCCATGGACCAACCAACACCGTATAGATTTGCTTTCGGATACCTACCGCCAACGTGCTCCACTACTTCATCAAGATCTCCTAAAAATGAAGCCGAATACATCTGCAACAATAGAAAAACTATCAGTCACAATCTATCCACACACAGCATTGGGCTAATCAAATTGTCTCAAATTAACCATTTAATTCAATGTTAACCTGAGGTGTAGTAACAGGGCTATCAGCACATCCACGACTATTGAATACCACCACACGCCACCCACTATTTCTTGCCCTCACCAGCATATGCCTTACATATGAATCATCACTTCCTCCGGTCAAACCCGGCTGCAATAGAAAAATACTCATTATTTCTCTCAAAACATACAAAAAAAAAAAGAGTGGGGAAACAATCACAGAACATAACCGTTTTGCGTTGTTCAGACAATTGGTGCTATCACCCTACATCTATGGGCAGGTTGGACATCAGTTTTTTTATTTACAAGACCATTTCACTGTGTTCAACTCGTGTAACATACCTACAAATTTTATAACCAGGCGCCGTACCCATAACTGAGCCATAGCCTTTATTTATAAAATCATGAATTACAACACGTCCATGGTATCCCGATAAGTATTTGCAATACAAATGCTCATGTAGGCGGTGTTTGGCTAAGCTTATCTAAAGTGAGCTTATTGCATTATTAAAATACAATAAGTTATTTGCAATATCGAAACAGCTTACGGCTTAACAGCTTATAAGTGTCAAATAAGCTGTTTTCTAGAAGCCATGATGTGCTTTTCTAAAACAGCTTATTTCACCCTTATTCCATTTCTCCAAAACTTTGGGTCGGGTCGAAAATCTATTTGGGTCACGCACAATTCCAAGTCATACTTAACATTTTGGCTATTATTCACAGCAAATGCAATTTAACGTCTTCAGGGGCGTTTGGATTAGCTTCCTTTACGAGCTTATCAGCTTAATGAGATTTGTAAAACTATATAAGCTAACTTTTTCGGCTTATGATATTGGGCTTATGACTTATTTAAGTCCATATGCTCAAAGTGATAAGCCACTTTTAAGTCCACATGTTCAACCACCACGACATCCCGGTTAGACAGCGTACATCTGAGTTCCCTAAGCTAATCAAACACCCATTACTAATTAGAATACCTACAATTTAGAGGTGGCCTAGTGGTAAGGAGCTTGAGTAACTATTTAGAGGTCACAAGTTCAATTCCTGTTAGCTGCAAACAACTCTAAGTGGTCACGCCGACCTTCCTGAAAAGAGGAGGGCTTTACCCGGTTTGAGTCTATGTGGTAGTGGGCTCAAATTCGGTGGATTAGTCGGTCAAAAGGTCGGAAACCATGGTTAACAAAAAAAAAAAAAAAAAAAAAAAAAAAAACTGCAATTTAAATCACAAAAAAGTCTTAAGATGATAAATGTGTACTAACAAGCAATAGCAGAACAGGCGTATCTTCAGGCAACCTCTTAGCATCACCAGCAACCCAATCAAGAGTAACAGTTCCATCATCTTTAGTCCTAAGACACTCCCTCTTAAGCTTCACATCAGGTATCTCCCTAAAAAAAGCAGCAAATATAGTTTCCACGTGGCAGTTTGACCCAAACACTGGAAAATGACTGTACTCACGTTCCAAATGAGTTTTTATAACTGGACATAGCAACTCACTTGCTCCACCTATTACTTCTAACGATGGGTGATAATCCTTAAACTGTTGCACTGTTGTTGATGTGTCTAGTGGGGTGGCCATGATGGGGCGTGGTCTCACGCGCGAGTGTGCGAGTAGTGATGGACGTGGGTTGGTTAGGAAGAGTGATGAGTGGGTGAGATGAGTTGCTGACATTGTTTTAGGATTGTGATTTTGATTGTGTCCGTCAAATGAATCTCAAGTGTTTTTTGTAGTGTTTGAAAGTCACATGTGATTAACGTTGTTTCATTTTTTATTTTAAAGCAAATCTATACTACATAAAATAAAAAAACAGTCAAAGTGAAAAAATAAAAAAGTTTAATAGTCAAATGAGAGAGAAATATATTTGTGTAATTAATATTCTTATTAAAACACCCATTACTTAAAAGTACAATAATTTATTCACATTGTACAACCAATTAAAAAACATATATACCAAATTAAAAACAACCAATTAAAACACCCCTTATTAAAAAGCACAATGAAATTTTCACAATGTACAATTTAAATAAGCTACAATATAATTCTAAATATAAAATAATTAAACAAACTAATTAATGTTTTTTTTAAAACACCTTAAAATGAAAAGTACATGTTATTATACACATTATACAAATTAATAAAACACACAAAGCTTCATACAAGCTAACAAGTTGATGGTACATATAGTTTTAAAAATCGGACCGGACCAACGGGTTCAACCGGAAACCGGTGTCGCCATCGGTTCGGCTAACCAATAACAGCCATCCGGAAACGAACTAGAGAGGACCCGTTAAAACCGATACAAACTGGTGAATCAGGTCTCATCGAGATCTATTTCTCCGGTTAATAGTCATAGGGTACTCGCCGCCGCAACGCGCGGGTACCCTGCTATATTATATATAAAGGAAAAACCAAAAAGTAAAAAGTAAAAATTTGAAACTATTAACACATATTGAAAACCGGGTTGACACAATACGCTTCAAATCCAGTGGGTTGACCCTGTTTAATTTGACCCGTTTTGACCAAACATGTCATATTGACTCGGTTTAAATCGACCCGTTTTTCGATGGGAACGGTTCAACCGATTGAACCACCCGGGTCGAACCGGGCTTCAAAACGTTATGTTTAATCCTCAAATCTTCAAACTTTTTTTATTTTTCGTTTAGAACCCATAAACTTTTTTTAACACAAAACGATCTGTCGCTATATAAATATATTATCTATAAGTTTTTCTTCAAAAACAATTATAATGTTTTACAATTATGAGAAAATATGTGCCCGATAGTGCACATTTAACTTTTCAATATGCTAAATATGCTCATTTCAAAAAAAAAAGATGGGGCTAAATGTGCCCAAATCTTTTACAAAAGAGCCAAAATTTGCCAATTTTTATTTTATTTTTGGCGAATCATATTCACGCTAATTTTAGTCACTATTAATCCTATCCTTGTTAGTTTTTACGCAACAAGTAACGCGTGTTGTTAGTTTTTATCCTATAACTGATATAATGTTTACTTTCATTTTTATTAAATAATTTTATATGTTGTTTGATAGATGTTAAGAATTTTGTCTAGACTTTAATTATCGTATAGTACAACCGTTTGCAATTGCATTTTCATCGGTTCACGTTCTATTTTAAACGCTACACAAAACACTCACCACAATATCACAAATCATTAATTATCTGACGCTAGAAATAGTTGCCGCTAGACGCGGGTATTCGTCTAGTTTTTTAAATGGACCATTAAAATGTGTAATGAATCAGTTTATAAAATTTTAACGGATTATAATAAGATATCTGCCCTGCAATCTTTTTTGGATAGAAAAACAAATCCTACTAAAAATGAAGTTTTGTGTCTCGAGGGTCGAAAAATTACTCTACTTTGCGAATATGAACGTTGTCTATATTTTGTAGTATCAAACTTGTGGGTTGTTGTTGTTCAAAGTGATTCATGTTTGGTGCTTTTAAAATGTTATTGGCGGTCAGTTAAAAGAAAGTAATGTAACATGTGTGTACCTAACTTGTGAAAATGTGTTATGTACAATACATGTGTGGTAGATTTTTGGGCGATGATATTGACCAATGGTGTTGGAGTTAGTTTGATAAGGCTGCCCCTAATAGAGGGATTCAATTCTTTTACTTTTCACTGTCACGTCAGTTTTCTCTCTTCAGTGACCTTCAGGCGATTAGGTGCCCCAGTAAGGGCGACCAAGTTCATTTTGTATTTTTTTTTTTTAAAAGAAAAAAACATTTTTAACACAAAATAAAATTTCATTAATAATTAAAACGTTACATAATAATTCAAATAAAATTAAAACATTACGAAACTTATTAAAACATTACAACACTTATTAAAAATCTAGGTTGTAGCGTGCCTTGATATCGTCTTTGAGTTTCTGCATTGTTTGTTGTTGTACTGCGGGCAAAGATTGGTCGATTGACGTGCAATAGAACATGAGATCTGTATCATATTTCTTTTATCGCTTAAATTCAAGTTTTTGTTCTTCTAGTGCCAATTTTTTGTCTTCCCTTTCTTCTCTCTTTTGCTCCATCTCCAACACCAGTTGCCATTGTTCTAGCTCTTTCTTCTTCAAATCATAGTATCAATCTGTCAGCTCCTTCTTCTGTCCGAATGCCTTGGACTTTATCTTGTCCCATTTCTCGGCAACACCTTCCATAATCATAGCTTTCGAAAACTCTGAAGATTTCTTTTTATTCTTCTTTGCGGTATCACGACCAATTGGTTTAGCAGGCACATCCGAGTCGGTTGAAGTCCTTGCTTTTTTGCGACCCTCATCTTGGCTTAAAAAAGTCGGCATCTCATTATCCTTCCAAACAGAATGGTCCCTCAAAATCTTCCAACAATGCTCCAAAACAAACGGATGATTACACACTAGTTGGTATTCATCACACGCTCGTGTATAAACAGTGAGGTCATTCTCACCACTTCCGTAATTCCTGTGAGCATTGTTGTAAATGACACAAAATTGACCAACTCTAGGACGAATCCTATTTTTCCACTTTGTAATGATAGAGTTGTACGTTCTTTCTGCACCAACCTCCTTCTCAAAGTAAGCAATGACTTTCTGCCAAAATCCTTTAGCATTTTGGTTGTTTCCGGTTATACTATTCTCGGATACATCACACCAAGCGTTGCACAAGGCGATCTCTTCTTCTTTTGACCAAAGCGACGAATCATTCTTGGCTTCTTTCTCGACAACCTTCTTCTTCGCCTTTGTTGTTGTGGAGTTGGATGTTTTGATACGGTGGAACAAATGGACGATTCATAAAAAATGGATTGTTAGTTTGTTGTTGTGGAGCTTGCTGGGATTGATATTCGAAAGCAGGGGGTTGGAAATTGATTCTTGGTGAGACACCGGTTAACCGAAAATTCGGGTCCGGTGTTAAAATATGCGGGGCGTTTTGTGCCAAACGGGATTTTCGGCCTTTGGTTTGTGGTGTTTTCTTAGACATTTTGATAGAGATAATTATGAGATTTTTTATAGAGAGGATTGTGAGATTTGTGAGTTTAGTGTGTAAATATGTTGTGTATTTATAGGGTAGTTTTAGTAGGTGTTTTTTTTTTTTTTTTTTTTTTTTTTTTTTTTTTTAATAACAAACGGTAATTTTTTTTTTGTTTGAACATGCAACGGTTGGAAACGGTTGCAAATCAATTCGATCGGCCAAACGATTCACTTGTATCATTTTGGTTGGTGATCGATTTAACCACATCAACACGATCGATACTACTCGATCGCCACCTCACACTCGATCGACACACGATTACTTCTATTGGGGGCAGCCTAAGGTGTTGTACTTTTTTTTTAATATTTTTTTTTATCATATTTTTGACATTTTGGTCGACTAATTCATGGGGTTTGAACTCATCACCAGACAGACACAAACCAAGTAAAGTCTTTCTTTTTCAAGAGGTTGGCGTGACCACTTAAGAAAAATGTTGTACTCTTGTGTATGTTGGTTGCATTTTTCTTGATTAAAACATGATTTGTTCAAGAGGTTAATTTCTTTTCATGTACCAAACGGGCTTGTGTCGCAAGTCTTGTAGGTTTAAGTCTTGCTTCGAACATGTATGATAGTTGTGATGTTGGAAAATTTAGTGCACTTGTGAGATTAGTTCACACCTTGTAATGGGTTAGGAGGTACGGAGTGTACACCCATAAGGTCCATGAACACCCTGACTCTAATAGTGGTTTGTATTGGTAGTGCTAGTAGAAAGTACTGCATGTGGAAAGTACTGCTTATGGAAAGTACTGCTTGTGGTTTCCACTGATAAGCAGTGTTTCCACTGAAGTGCTATGAAAGTACTGCTAGAGGTATGAAAGTACTGCTAGTGTTAAAGTACTGCTAAAAGGCAGTTACAACTGCTTAATGACCACATTTAATTGGTCATGTAACCACTAACAGCTATAATGGGGATAGTTATGAGGTGATTAATGGGCCGATTAATCCTCATAATTCCATTTGAACGGGCTGAGAGTAATGTCCTATAAATAGGATATCTGATTATGCATGAAAGAGACACAGAAAACACAAAACACTTATAAGCGCAAGGGTTATTGAATTGTGCCTAATTCTATAACTGCATTTGGTCTTATCCCAAGTAGATATTCATGTAACCCAGGCATTAGGGTCGAATAGTTTACTTTAGAAAGTGATCACACGATTCCAAGTGATATCCGGTAACCACCTAGTGGTATTTGTTTCTGCTGAAGTTGATTATCTAACCCTGTTCTAGGAAAACACCGCCAACAATCAAAGTAAACTATTTTGTGATAATCAATGGCAACTGCTGCAATGAAACACATGGCTTCAAACTTTGATAAGCTGGATAAGTTTGAAAGGGTGGACTTTAGGAGGTGGCAGAAGAAGATGCATTTCTTGCTGTCAAGCATGAGTGTGGTTTATGTGCTGACTGCACCTATTCCTGATGATGGAGATGATGCTACTGTGGAGCAGATCCGGATGAGGAGCAAATGGGAGAATGATGACTACATATGCAGAGGTCTTATTCTCAATGGTATGTCTGATGCTCTGTTTGATATTTATCAAAACTTTGAATCTTCCAAAGAACTGTGGGATTCCTTGGATGCCAAATATATGGCTGAGGATGCATCAAGTAAGAAGTTCCTTGTTAGTAATTTCACAAATTACAAAATGACTGATTCAAGACCCGTTATGGAACAATACAATGAACTTCTTAGAATACTTGGAAGGTTTACACAACACCATATGAACATGGATGAGGCTATCAAAGTCTCTTGTGTCATTGACAAACTCCCTCCTTCATGGAAAGATTTCAAGCATACCTTGAAACATATGAAGGAGGAGTTAAATCTTGTTGAGTTGAGCAGTCATTTGCACATTTAGGAATCTCTCAAGGTGTAGGATAATGACAAGCCAAAGAGTAGCAATGCTACTGGTGCATCTGTTGTCAATATGGTGGAGCATAACAACTCCACCAGGTACAATGATAACAAAGGCAAACGCAAATATCATGATAACACAAAGGCAGATCTTAATAAGAAGGCAACTCCTACTTGTTGGAAATGTGGCAAGACTGGTCACATTAAAAGGGACTGCAAAGGTGTTAAAGTTGGTGGTAAAGCCAATGGATCAGGCACTAATGGTTCAGGGAGTGGTGGTTCTTCCAACTCACTGAAAGGTCAGAATATGTTTAATAAGTCTTTTCAGATTTATTATGTTACATATGTATCTGAATCTAATTATGTGCAGGATGATGATGTTGCGTGGTGGGTTGACTCTGGTGCAACAGTTCATGTGTGCAAAGATAGAAGCTGGTTCAAGACTTATGAGTCACTGAATGATGGTTCTATTCTTCACATGGGAAATGAGTCAACAGCCTTGGTGCATGGTCATGGTTGTGTAGATCTTAGGTTTAGTTCTGGATAGATTGTAACTTTGTTTAATGTTATTCATGTTCCTGATATAAGGAAGAACTTGGTTTTTTTGAATAATCATGGATATAAACAAGTTATTGAATCTGATAAATTTGTTCTTTCTAAGAATGGTATTTTTATTGGGTTTGGTTATTTATGTAATCAAATGTTCAGGCTTAATGTTACCACTGATAGTGTTATTTCAGCTTTTGTGACCACATATGACCAGACTGACTCTACCCTTTGGCATGCTAGACTTGGCCATGTTCACTATAAAAGAATGCAATATATGTCTAGGGATGGTTTAATCCATGCTTTTGACATGGACACTGAAAAGTGTAAAACTTGCATGTTGACCAAGATAACCAAGAAACCCTTTCAGGGTGTTAGTCGTGAGACTAAGATCTTGGAGCTTATTCACAGTGACCTGTGTGATTTGCATGCCACTCATTATTTGGGTAATAAGAAGTACTTTGTGACATTTATTGATGATGCTTCTAGATTTTTTTATGTCTATCTGTTACATACCAAGGATGAAGCATTAGATAAATTCAAAGTATTTAAAACTGAAGTTGAATTACAACTTGGGTCTTTGATCAAAAGATTAAGGATTGATAGGGGAGGTGAGTACATGGATACTCAATACTTTCAGTCTGTTGGAATAATCCATGAAACGACTGCCCCTTATACTCATCAGCAAAATGGTATTTCTGAAAGGAAAAACAGGGTGCTGAAGGAGATGGTTAATTCCATGTTGTCCTATTCAGGACTGAGTCAAGGGTTCTGGGGTGAAGCTATGTTAACAGCTTGCTATTTGTTAAATAGGGTTCCCAACAAAAGGAACAAGGTCACCCCTTATGAGCTCTGGACTAAAAGGAAACCCAACCTGAATTATCTCAAGGTTTGGGGTTGTAGGGCTGTTGTAAGACTCCCTGATCCAAAGCTAAAGACTTTGGGTGAAAGAGGCATTGACTGCATCTTTGTTGGATATGCTGAGCATTCCAAGGCTTTTAGGTTCTATGTTATTGAACCTAATGAATATGTTTCAATTAACTCAATAATTGAATCAAGGGATGCAGATTTTGATGAGAATAGATTCTCATCAGTCCCTAGACCAAGTCAGAGGATTCCTAATGGAACTCATGACACTGGTGTATCAGAGGTCCCTGATGATGAACCATCAGTGGTCCCTAATGAGGTTGTGGTTCAACAACCTGAACCTGTGCTCAAGAAGAGCAAAAGGGTCAGGACTCCAAAGTCATTTGGACCTGAGTTTCAACTATACTTGGTTGAAGGAACTAGGGATGAGGTCTCAGACCAATACTCCTATTGCTTCATTGTTGAGGATGATCCCAAGACATTTGAAGAAGCAATGAAGTCCCAGGATATTGCTTTCTAGAAAGAAGCAATCAATGATGAGATGGATTCCATCATGGGCAACAACACTTGGGTGTTGGTTGATCTACCACCAGGTTGCAAACCTTTGGGTTGCAAATGGATTTTCAAAAGGAAAATGAAGGTAGATGGAACTATTGAAAAGTTCAAGGCTAGACTAGTCATTCAGGGCTTTAAACAAAAGTCAGGAATATACTATTTTGATACTTATGCCCCTGTGGCTCGTATCAGTACCATAAGACTGCTGATTGCTATGACATCTATTCACAATCTGGTTATTCATCAGATGGATGTGAAAACAGCTTTCTTGAATGGTGAATTGTAAGAGGAGGTTTATATGAACCAACCTCAGGGCTTCATCATGCCTGGCAATGAAAACAAGGTGTGTAAACTGATTAAGTCTCTTTATGGACTGAAGCAGGCACCTAAGCAATGGCATCAAAAGTTTGATGAAGTGGTTTTGTCTAGTGGTTATGTTCTTAACCAAGCTGACAAATGTGTATTTGATGAATCTGGTAAAGGAGTCATCATTTGTCTATATGTTGATGACATGTTGATCTTTGGCACTGACCAAAATCAGGTTGACTTGACAAAGGAATTTTTGTCATCAAGGTTCTCCATGAAGGACATGGGGGAGGCTGATGTTATCCTTGGTATAAGGATTAAACATGAAAGTAAAAGAATTTCTATATCTCAGCCTCATTATATTGAGAAGGTGTTGAGGAAATTCAATTACTTTGATTGTACTCCAGTGAGTACTCCTATGGATACTTGTGAGAAGCTGATGCCTAATAATGGCAAAGGTGTATCTCAACTTGAGTATTCTAGGGTAATTGGCTGCCTGATGTATGCCATGACTTGTACAAGACCTGATATTGGTTTTGCAGTGGGAAAATTGAGCAGGTATACTAGTAATCCTAGTGCTCATCACTGGCAAGCAGTTCAGAGGGTACTGAAGTATTTGAAGAGAACTATGGATTATAGTCTCTCATATACTGGTTACCCATCAGTGTTGGAAGGATACACTGATGCAAGTTGGATCAGTAACACTGAAGACAATTCGTCTACCAGTGGCTGGGTATTCCTACTTGGTGGAGGTGCAATTTCTTGGGCATCCAAGAAGCAAACTTGCATCACCAGTTCAACAATGGAATCTGAATTTGTGGATTTAGCAACTGCTGGTAAAGAAGCTGAATGGTTAAAAAAAACTTGCTTCTTGAGATTTAATTGTGGCCTAAACCTATAGCACCTATTTCTATCCGGTGTGATAGTGCAGCTACATTGGCTAAGGCTTATAGCCAGATGTACAATGGTAAGTCTAGACACTTAGGTGTCAGGCATAGCATGATTCGTGAGCTTATCATGAATGGGGTGGTATCTATAGAGTTTGTTAGATCTCAACAGAACTTAGCTGATCACTTGACGAAGGGACTGGCTAGAGACTTGGTTATAAAGTCTGCTAAAGGGATGGGTTTAAGTCCAACTTAGTCACTGAATGCTAGGACACCCAACTCCCTCCTAAGGAAACTTGGGAGCTGAGTTCAATGTGGAAAGCTGAACATTCAGTGGACTAGAGCACATGTTTTATTTACATCCCAAGGTTGTGCTCAGAACCTGCTGAAAGGAGGATGAAGTCTTTACTTCTTAATGGTTAATTTTCTTTGAAAAAGTGCTTGGCAGGATGATAAGGTTTTAAAAGGTACCATTTTGAGGGGTCGTTTAAGCCCTTATTTGATCACTTTTGTATCCGTTATTGCTTAATATCGTTCCTTTTCACTTTTTAGGTCTCTTGAAGGCAAAATGCTGGAATGGCACTTATTTGAACGAAAAGGCGCGAATATATGAAGAAAATGGCCAAAGTCAAAATCGAGACACTCACAGTTGCTGAACTTAGAAGGCGACGGCGTCAGGTGCTAATGGCGACGCTGTCCCAAAATTGTTGTGACGGTCCAGAACCCAAAACTCGTATTTTCAAGCGACGACGTCCAGTTGTAAAAGAGTAGGCCGTCGCTACTCAGACGGCCTAGATGCAATCCAGACGACGTCAGAAGCTGAAGAGGAAGGCGTCACGGACATAAGGTGACGCCGTAACAAGGTTAACGTGGCCAAGACGAAACCCTAATGACGGCGACACGACGGCGTCACTAAACATAAGGTGACGCCGTCGCATATGTAATCTTATATATAGAATCCGAATTTTTCAGTCTTTTGTGGAGAGTCTTTTGGAGTAAAAACTTAAAACCGAACCTAAGGTGTCTTGTACAGTATTTTAGGGTTTTAAACCCTATCTTACATCAAGATAAGTCTTTACTTCATTAATTCAATTATGTCTTTGATTATTTGTGTGTATGCTTGCATGTTCTCCATGTTCGGCTAATTTATTTGTGTGTTTGCTTAGGAAGTATGAAACTAAATTATTGAATATTGATTGGTTGTTTCTTATCTTAGTTGATTAATGATCTAGTAATGCGATAGGTCATTCGTTGTGTACTTAATGCTTGATTCATCTTTGTGAACCTTAGAATATAATTACCTGAGTAGTTGTAGGCTAAACCATCCAAAGAGCGCCTTAGAGTAGGAGTTTATCATCCCTAGTGGGTTTGTAGACAAGACCCTTTGGTAAGTTCAAAGAGTTAGGGAGAAACGCATACCCTACAACTTTAGACACACAACGCAACTAAGAATAAGACGTGACAACTCAACCATCAATAGGAGATAATTAAGGAGTAGTACAACCTAAGTAAACACATCTTTAAACTATCATACGAGCACACATTAATTAGACATAGACTCCCACAACCTTAGTTTAGATAATTAGATAATAGTAGAGTAATCGGTAGAAATACCAACCCCCCAAATCCAATACCCGAGATTCGTACCTTTCCATTTCATAAAACATAAAAAGATAAAAAAAATAATCTTCCTCAACCTTAACCTTAGCGTAGTAACTCCTTACTATCATTCCTATTCCCCTAGAGAATGATATCAATACCCGTGGCTTACCCTAATTACTACACTACAACGATTAGGTTCACTGCCTAGGGTGTTATAAAACTTGCTCGAAGAAAAGGAAGTTTCCTTGACCCCGAACGACGCGTGTAGCGTTATCACAGGAGCATGACTAAAGAGGAACCACCTATGTAAATGTTGAAGTTTTGCCGCTTCAGGAAGCTTTGGACTTTAGCTTTTACAACATTTATGAATTTGGATATGGACACATGGCTTCTATAGTGTCAGGAGCTGATAAGTGTTTGAAAACTTGTGTGTATTTTATCTTCAGGTATTCAAATGGGTTGAAGGGTTCAATTCTTAGAATACCCTGATTCTCGAATATTTGAACGTGTAATTTACTAAGATGGAAATTCAATCTTCAGGACATTTTCGTTTATGCACATGTTTTGTTTAATGTTTGGTTTTTATGCAAAGGAAGTGAACTAAATTTGGGGAGGATTGTTGGAAAATTTAGTGCACTTGTGGGATTAGTTCACACCTTGTAATGAGTTAGGAGGTACGGAGTGTACACCCATAAGGTCCATGAACACTCTGACTCTAATAGTGGTTTGTATTGGTAGTGCTAGTAGAAAGTACTGCATGTGGAAAGTACTGCTTGTGGAAAGTACTGCTTGTGGAAAGTACTGCTTGTGGTTTCCACTGATAAGCAGTGTTTCCACTGAAGTGCTATGAAAGTACTGCTAGAGGTATGAAAGTACTGCTAGTGTTAAAGTACTGCTAAATGGCAGTTACAACTGTTTAATGACCATGTTTAATTGGTCATGTAACCACTAACAACTATAATGGGGATAGTTATGAGGTGATTAATGGGCCGATTAATCCTCATAATTCCATTTGAACGGCTGAGAGTAATGTCCTATAAATAGGATATCTGATTATGCATGAAAGAGACACAGAAAACACAAAACACTTATAAGCGCAAGGGTTATTGAATTGTGCCTAATTCTATAACTGCATTTGGTCTTATCCCAAGTAGATATTCGTGTAACCCAGGCATTAGGGTCGAATAGTTTACTTTGGAAAGTGATCACACGATTTCAAGTGATATCCGGTAACCACCTAGTGGTATTTGTTTCTGCTGAAGTTGATTATCTAACCCTGTTCTGGGAAAACACCGCCAACATGTGATGTATATTTTATGAGATAGTTAGTTGATGTTCTAAAAGAATATATATATGAAAAAAATAATAATAAATAAATAAATAATTCTTTTCATGTATTATAGTGTTTTTACCAAGGTTACAAAAATCGTGAATCGGTAGTCGGGCGGTCGAACCCCCTGTAGCTTGTAATCGGTCAAGGCGGGATTAATCGGTGATTAATCGAATTGGCATTTTCGGCAATTTTTGAGTATTTTCGGCGAGATTTTGGTATTCTAGACAAGACTTTCCTTGAAAATCATCTTGTAACAGATAAAAACATCAAATATAGTAATATACTATTAAAACTTGTTCAAGACAAGTTTTGGGTATTTTCAACAAGATTTTCAAGTTTCCAGCAAGTTTGACCACCGTTAACAGTCGTTGACCACCATTGACCGTTGTTGACCGATTTGTTTGACCCAGTTACACAAATCGGCAATGTTGGTGGCTCAGTAGCACCTAATCGGTGATTAATCGGCCTTGTTTTGCAACACTGGTTTTTACTTTGTCAAGTGGATCTAGTAACATGATAAATTTAAATGAAATAGGTGAAAAAGATTTGTATCCACACATTTTTATTGAGAGTGGAAATTTTAAGAAGATGCATAAATATGAAATGTGCAGTTATTATTTCTTTCTAATTTTAAAATTTTTAATTTTAATTTTATTTCTTGTTTGATTTTAACTCAGCATGTTAAATATTAAACCGGACATTCTCAGTTTTTTCAATGACTCCATAAATTAAATACTTTTCTATCAATAGTCACATTCGCCATCAACGTTGATTGGTACTTTGATCGTGATAGCCGCTCATCTCCTTCACCATCGTCGTTATCATTTTGTTGCCACCCTTTGTAAAATCTTATATGTCGCCTTGTCCATCAATCTCATTTTCTTTTATCGGTTACTATGTTTACAGTTCTTTGTAATATACGAGTAGTATTTATGATTCGATGTTGAAAATTCTGTGACGTTAAGTATGAATCATGTAGAGCTTAATCAATAAAGAAGAATGCTATTTGCAGTTAACAATTTTAGATTAAGTTACTTTCATTGCTAATAGATTACTCATTACTCATGAGAAAAAAAAAAAAAAAAAAAAAAAAACTTTCGTTCTTGTGAGATAGTTAAATTGCCATTCTTACAAAAATAATAATAATAATAATAATAATAATAATAATAATAATAATAATAATAATAATTTCTTGCTATTGCTAGAGGACTGGGGGCCCAGTTGGTTTCTCGGCTTCCCACTAATTTCTTGTAAATCCTTTGAGTTTTTAATAAAGTGATGTTTGTAAAAAAAAAAATAATAATAATAATAATAATAAAATATAAAAATATAAAAATAAAAAATAAAAAATAAAAAAAATCATTTTTTTGTTTATGTCGAGATCAACATGATTGAGACTTGATGCAGTTGCACTATGCTATATCTACAAGACTACAAGTTTAGCATTGATCAATTGATCTTGTCGTAAATTTTGCCCGTGTACTTGATTTATTAAGTTTGCCATGTTTAGGTACGTAATATAGAATTACCAGAGGAGTTTGAGGAATTGATTTATGATGTATAGCAAATGCAAATATAATTAATGTATAACTAACAAGAACAATGTGTAACTTAGAGAAAATAACAAGTATCTATTCCTCTATAAACTTTTCCTTCTCCTCTTCGGTCATGAACGCTGTGATTGGAAAAGACTTTCCGACCCCAATCGGTATCTTAAAGTATATCTTCTTACTATCAGCATTTTCCATGCTCATCTCGACAATGGGCACCCACATTAGCAGTTGTTTACTCTTCACACCCGTCATTTTTTTCATTTTGCATTTGTCAATGTACGCAGTCACCTCAGTGTCGTAGCATACACGTGTATTAGTCCTTTGGAAAAAATGTTCATATGGAGCCTTTAGCTTCATCCAAACAAATCCAGTCTCTCGAACACGTCCACATTCTTGAAGGTCTTTTAGCGGAAGAACCCCTCTAGGGAAACCAAGCTCCTCGAGGAGCTCGACTGAGTGACGGTTGCACTCTTCGGCGCCATACACGATCTCTGCTCCAGCTCTCACGTCTACCATTTCGTATAGCAATATTGGTATGATATTGGAGTATATTTTTGTGACGTCTTGGGTTATAGTTTGGAGTGAACACAAAGGATTTTATTATGCATAGAGTTTTGTTAGGTGAACTAGTTGATGAGCTGAAAATGAAAAATGTTTGGTAAAGGTTTGTTCACCTAAATGGGTTGCTTCACACCATGTACTTGGGCTATTTGTCTAGAGATGATCCATATTTGGTTTCTTTCTAAAGCAAGTGTTTTTTTAACTTTTTTTTTTGACTTTAGGGATTTACTTGTCTAGTTGTGTTTTGACGAAAAGAAAAAAGAAAAAAAAAAAAGAAGTTGAAGCTATTTACATTTTCATGCCTTCGGTAAACAATTTTTTTTTAGTTGCTGGTTTAAATGTATTCTTATGATTTAGACAAAAAAATTCGTTTCTTTGAAGCGTTTCTTATAAATGTGTAAACTAATGTACTAACTTAAACTACTTAGGTTGTGTTTGTTTTTTAAAAAGAGGCTCTTAACAGCCTCTGAATCTGAACCGTTCAGACGTGGTCAGACCGTTCAGACCGTTTGTTTTTTTCCCCCGTTCAGACGCGGTCAGAGACAATAAGATCTTAATGGTCTAGATTTGAGAGGGGTGTCTTAACGCCTCTTGTTGACACAAAAATAACCAAAAAAATAAATAAAAATAATACGAGCAAGCAAATGTGCGGTTCAAACATGAGTTTTTTTTTCCCGTTCAGATGCGGTCAGATTCAGACATTTACGCCTCATACTCAGATTCAAATGTGCGGTTCAGATTCAGATTCAGAGCCTTTTAAAAAGCAAACACCGCCTTACTTGAGTTAAATACTTAAAGAGAAATGATACATAGACCTAAATTTAGGCCTAAACTTAGATCTAAAATCACTTGTCATCATCCTGACGATTGTAAAATAAGTGAGTCCCTGTCTGCAGCCATCAAAATGCTAACACTTGATTTTAAGTCTAAGTTTAGGCTTAAGTTTAGGTCCATATATCATTTCTCATACTTAAATCAACACTAAATAATCATGTTCTCACAAGTCTAACATGAATCAGAGAAGTGATACAACCACACAAAAATTCCCACAAAAGAAATTCACAAAAGGGGATGTATGCATTTAATTGGTGTATTTGATAAAGGTTATCTCTCTTCTCTTGTACTAAGCCAATCAAATGCATATACCTCCTTTTATAGATTTTTTTTGTGAGAATTTTTATGTGGTTATATCACTTCTCCATGAATCATGACATCTTTCCAACATTTTGGGATCATGCTAAAGAGCATATACATAAATGAGACTTGTATCCCAAAACATCTGTAGAAGAACTTGCATGTGTAATCATGATCAAGCTTATAATTACGTACGACAACTCATATGCTAATTAAACTTGCACGTATGGTTATGGTCGGGTTTTCGGTTAGTTAACTCATATTTCCCATATTTTCCTATTCATAAGTCTATAAATCACAGATTTTCATTTTGAATCCATGTGGATGAATGCATCAATGAAGTTCTCTTGTCCCCTTTGCATCATATACTTAAAGTTGGCATGTGCAAACTCTCATGGTATTCCCGTATTCTGATCCAACTTGCTTTTGTTTTATCAAAAATTCCCTCTCCCAAAGTTCTTTATCCCCTTTTCCATGATTGGTTTTGATAATTTCATGACATGTAAGTCTAAAAATCTAATTTCAATGTAAACTTTATTTTCGGCTTTTGTTGGCCTCACTTAGTCCCGTCGGGTAGCAAATAGTTGTGTTAGTAAGTGTTTGGTAAAAGTAGCAGTGAGCAATAACAGTGAAATGTGAACAGTGAGATGTGAGCCAGCCACAACTCACAGCTCACAGTTTCTTAAAAAAACATTAGAAAAACGAGCATTTTTAAAAAATAACAAAGCTCACTGCTCCTTTGCCAAACGAACAACAAAAATCAAAAAACTCATTGCTCATTACTCCAAAAAAACTCCTAAAAGCTCCACGCCAAACATAGCTGAAAACAAGTGATTTTTAGCTCGAAAGTTACTAATTTTAGTGCATTTCTAACTTGTGCAACCGATTTTAAGGGGAAAAAAAGTGAAACAATTTCTATCAATCTATCCTCTAAAAAGATCAAATGTTGGAAACACCAATTATAGTGTTTGGTGCATTTTATGACAAATCAATGGTAGTCTTTGATAGTGGAGTTAGTTGATGAGAATCATGACTAAATTCAATGTCATATTACTTAGGGAGGAAGGAGACCAAGTTTCTTACCCTAATACCTTAAGGGTGCCACGTCACCTCTATCCAATAAAAACCTTCCAACTCAAAATTACCCCAATACTACCCTAACACTAACCTAATTAGTGGGAGTGGTACCCTAGTACCCGAATTCATTTTTTTTTTAAATACATAAAATCACATACAATATTTATAATAAAAACATACCATTTAATTAAAAATAAAAAACATTACATAATACTTTAAAAAAAAACATAACATAATACTTAAAAATAACTAGATTAAAATAAAAAAAAGCCATTAATCATCGAGATGCGGCAAGTCTTCACGTGCTACGTGCTCCGTGAGATCATATCGAAGACGGTCATGGAGAAATTCGTCTAGTAACTCCGCTACCACACTGTCGTTGAACACTGGCTGGACCGGCGGATCCATTATATGAACCGGTGAGATTGCCCTCCCCTCGCGTTTTATAACCATATTATGCAAAATAACACACGCATGAACCTGATTGGCAATTTTCGCTTTGGTCATAGCTCTGAGTGGTCGTTCAAGAATTTTCCATTTTCCTTTGAGAGCACCAAAAGCTCTCTCGACATCCTTTCTCGCTCCCTCTTGTAACTTCGTAAATCTCTTTTCCTTTGGGTCGCTTGGATACGGGTATGCTTTAACAAGTGTGGACCACTTAGGATAGATTCCATCTGCCAAATAGTAGCCGCGTTTGTAAAAGCGTCCATTCACGTGGAATGAACTATTCATCGCCGTTCCATTTCGAGCTGTAAGATACAAGTCAGACTGATGCAATACGTTGATATCGTTGTTTGACCCCGGTGGACCAAAAAAAGCATGCCAAATCCACATATCTTGTGACGCCGTGACTTCAAGCATAATAGTGGGAACACCATAGTCACCTCTCGTATATTGCCTTCTCAAATGTCTAGGACAATTTTTCCATCTGACGTGTGTACAGTCAAGGCTACCAAGCATCCCAGGGAGGTGATGCTTCGCTTCATGGGCCTGGAAAATGCGAGCAAGGTCGTGTGCTGTCGGCCTACGTAGGTACTCCCGACCGTACAACTCAATGATGGCCTTACAAAAATTATCAAGACTTTCACGTCCCGTTCTTTGAGACATGCATAAATATTCGTCATACTCATCGGGCGGATTGCCGGTTGCGAGTTGCCTAACAACCGATGTGATTTTTTGTTTCGCCGTGAAACTTTTTTGAAATCGCGCATCATAGCCTTCTTGAAAATATGGGTATCTCGCTTCAATGTCACCCACTATTTGCAAAAACAGGCTTTTCTCCATTCGATTTTTTTTTTAAAGTAATCGTCGTTGTACTTTGGTGTTTCAACGAACCAATCATTCTCTAACGTTTCAAGACCTATATCCCGATGACGATTTACGCTAGTTCGGCTAGAGCTTGCCGTGTCTTCATAATACTGAGCCGCTAGTTGAAGCATATTTTGCAACGAGCTACCCGTGGATATCTCGTCAGACGAAGAAGGAACAACGTAATCGGAAGAATCGGTAGACATTTTTTTTGGAGAGATTATTTAGTGTGTGTTTTTTTTTATATGTTAAAAGGTAATTATGTTTTTTGAAATGTAAAAGGGTGTTAAATAGGAAGATTATTTTTTTTTTTTTTTTTTTTTTTATTCGGCTACTAGCCGTTAAATGGAACCAAACGCTCCCCAACGTCTTAATTTCCCAACGTTCTTCTTCGGCTTCGGAGCTCGCAAATCCAACCCGAGACACCAACCCGAGCTCGGCGGAATGGTGTAGCCGCTCGGTTTCAAGTACCCGGCCCCCCTACCCGAGAGCCACTCCGTGGTACCTTATATCTTTTCTAATACATGGTAAATATTTGATGGAGATGAATATCCGATTATTTACTTTTAGGGTGGTAATATTGTTACACCCTTATACATTTGATACGACCATACCCATCTAGCATATACTGTATTGACCAAAAAAGACAACTTTTTTTGTATTTTTGCTTAGTATTTTTTTGACTTTCACTATTTTTAGCTTCTTAACCGTTAAAATTTACGTTTCGCATTTTTTTTTTTGCAGTTTTACCCAAACAAGAAATTTTTTTATGATTTTCTGCTCTGTATTTTTTGTATTTTACTATTTTTGACTTATTAAACTTTATATTTTCAATTTTTTTTTTTAATTTCATAGTTTTATAATCAAAACAAAACTATAAAAAAAGTTTTAAAAAACATATATTAAAAAAAAAAAAAAAACAAAACAAAAAATTAAAGAGGGTATTACTTGCTAAAAATAACCAACCCCTTTTCTTAACGTGTAGGATAAAACTACTTACTTTGAGTACATATGACAATTCAGTGAGTCAGTGACCAACTCCATGAATCATAATTGTTTTGGCTTATCACTTTGAGTTTGGAATGTTATAAATAGTTTTAAATTAAGCAATAATCTTCGTCATTAATTAATTGGGATTCAAGTTTATTAGACTAGCATATTGCTTTAGGTGTCACAAGTTGACTATGAGCATTTTAACTAGTTTTTCCTTGTAAGTATGAGTATTTCTAAAGTATAAATTGAGTGGCGTTATTTATCATTTAAGAAAACGATATGTATTTAAAAAGTGAAACACCAAAAGGTGCCACAAAACCTTCTCCTTTGATAAAGCAAAGAACAAGAATCTGATTTACTTATCTACCAAACAATGGCCATAGTCCCATTTTCTTGTTTCCTTTAAAGTTTAGTTCATATCTCATTTGGCAGTGTTTTGTGGACGAGTGGTCTAACTTTCGGCGTTTATACTTTGGCATCAAACGTCAAACTTTTGAATTTTAG
Source organism: Chrysanthemum seticuspe (assembly GCA_019973895.1). Lineage (NCBI taxonomy): Eukaryota > Viridiplantae > Streptophyta > Magnoliopsida > Asterales > Asteraceae > Chrysanthemum > Chrysanthemum seticuspe. The sequence goes on along the minus strand of BPTQ01000003.1, from coordinate 243,422,479 downwards.
ATTCGAAGACTCATGTAGAAATGCTAATGAAAGAACATTTAGCGTTTATAATAGATTAATAGTGTTATTTCACTCTATAGATGCATTTCTCAAACGATCTTACAAAACAAAAAGTTACAACTCATATCTACAGCACACAACTTATCGTCAAAACTTGTGGAGTAACTACAACTAACAAAAAAATTTGCAACTACATATTCTTTCGGTCCTAAAATTATTGCTATTTTTTACCTTTTTGGATGTTCAAACGTATTTGTCCATTTTTATTTTCAACTAATCATTTTTTTTTAAAGTAAAAATGAAATCTAATTGGTTGAAAAGTACAATGGTTACACTTTTCTAAAAGCATGTGATTCTTTTGAGACGAAAGTAAATCTTTTACCAAACAAGAGCAATAAGGAATTTTAGGTTGCGTTTGTATTTTTAGATGTTTTAGGTTTGATCCGCAAAACTATGTTCGTGAAAGAAGAGATGAATTTGAAGTCTTTAAGAAACAAGAAGCGATAATCATAAACAAAAAAAAATGTTAAATTGAAAATTGAAAAGTCAAAAAGCTATTTGTGACTTTTATGTCTAAAAATAAACAAACCCGCTTTTTTCATTTCCTCTTCTCGATTGTAGACATTAAAAAAAAAGCAAACACACTTCCTTAATTTTATTTTCTTAGCTTATAGAAAAAAGAAGTTGCTTCTTTTAGATTATGGGGTACAGTGTGGTGCTATGCGCTTGGTGTCATAAAAAAGAGTTGTCACATCAGCATTTTATTTTTATTTTTTTATTTCAAAAAACTATATATCTAAATTAAAAAAATATATAAATGGTGTAATTCGGGTTATTCGGGCAAACTCAAAAACCGAATCAAATTCAATTTTTGTTTTCGGTTCGGTTTTTTATTTTATAAACAAAAATTTAATTGAATTAAGCGAATAGAATAAAATGAACAACCCGATAACTGAACCGATGTGTTAATACAAATAAGCCGTAAAAACGTTTATTTATATTTTACGATCTTCTAAAGTTTTGTCGATAACAAACGTAAAATCATTTTAACGAAACAAATAAAATACGTAAATAGCTTGACCAATAGTTTTCTAACACACTTACGTTTTCACATAAAACACTAAAACAATTATAAGTGATTTTATGATTTAGTAATACATATGTACAACAACTAGTGTTTACATATTGGGCAAATATATACATAACTAGTATGTATTATAAATGGGTAAAAACTACAACCCATGGTATTGACCCATACCCATTTGACTAGGTGCATTGCACCCATTAGGTACAATGTATCTAAAGAAATACCCATGGATCAACCCATAACCCATGACTCACAACCAAAATACCCATGGGCAAATAGGAGCGTCCAACGGATCCCTAGCTTTACACTAGACGGATCCCTTGTGGGAGGGATCCGTAGAACAGAAGATGTTTTCTCTCTATAAATAGTGAGTCATTTCTTCATTATTTCTCACCCCTTTCTCACATACTTTCTCCCTGAGTTAAAAACTCTCTAACCCTATATCCAAGTGATCTATGTATGTAGTTTTGTTTTTGTGTGATTCTCTAGGTTCCTCTTAAAGGCGAGATCACCACCTTTGAAGTCAAGCAAGCTCAAGTCCATGAGTTGTCATGCTTCCTCATCATCAAGACTACTGAAGTTATCTTGTTGATGGTTCTTTCTCTAAGAAGTGTAGTGTTGAAGACATTAGTGAAAGATGTCTCAAGTGTCAAGACGAAGACATTAGTGAAGGGTGTCGATCGTCCGTATTGTAGGCATTAGTGAAGGGTGCCTAGAAGTCAAGTCACAAGATATTAGTGAAGGGTGTCTTGAAGATCTAGTCAAAGGCATTATTGAAATGTGCCTAAGATGTACATTCGATATGGTGTGATTCGATGTACAAGATAGATTAGTATTGGGTCAAAGGATATTGTTATCCTTGTTGATATTATAAGGAGTATATCTCCTTTGGGGTTAGGTGATTGGTGTAGTGTTGGGTAGTAGTTCCTCCATTGTAATGGAACTCGGTATTTAGCCTAGTACCGGATAAAGGGTAGGCAACGTTGTGATAGGATTGGTTCTCCTTGGTGAAAAGGACCCGGTATCTAGCCTTGTACCGGATAAAGTGTAGGCGACGTTGTGAAGATTTCTCCACCATAAGGAGTCGGTGTTGTGTAGTGATTACAAACTCTCGAGTAGTTGACTCGGGGAGTGGAGTAGGGCAAGGAAGGTGTCCTTGTAGCCGAACCACTATAAATACTCGAGTTGTGATTTTGTGCTTCTTGCTCTTTATCTTTTCATTACATATTTATATTTCTATATGTTTGTTTATCAACATCCAACACACATCAAAATAGATTGACATAAGTCGATCCAAATAGTTTAAAACGAGTTTTAATTGGTAAAACTATTCAACCCCCCCTTCTAGTTTTCCACAATTGGCATCAGAGCTTCGTTACCAAGTTTCTTAAAGTATAGTGTACTTTAAAAACTTGATACGATCCATGGTTAATTGAAAACTACAAAGAAGGTTTTTCATAAAAACAAACACCGTGTCTTCATAAAACTCTTTGTTTGGATGTTGATTAAATGGAAACATTTTTCTTATTAGTTATTCTTCATTTAATTGCACTAATCCTCTTTGTCATGTTGCTTAGTTAAAGCTCATACCTACCAAGTCATAGGAATCACTTGGTAACAAGAATACCTTCCCTAATAAGGTATCTTAAACACAAAGGAGCCGGAATTGTCTACTGACATTTGTTGTGTCATTTGTAAAAACATTCCTAAGTGCATTAGAGGTATGACTTTCTACTTATCTCTAAATGACATTAGCTTGATAAATAAATATGCTTACATAGGTATTTATATGATTATTATTTTTCATATACATGTATTACATGTAGCTTCATTAGGAAAGCCTTTCTCACATACGTGTTACTTTTCTCGTCTAAAGTCGTGGTGTATAAAACTTGTGTTTCATTTCACTTAATCCAAAAATCATATCTTTCTAATAATAAAACAAAACACAAATCTCAAAAATTCCTCCTTCCCCATAAATAAACCTTTCGTCGTCCACTCTATCAAATCCTCACTTTTTCAAATCTTCCACTTTCAAAAATTACCTCTCATTCAAAACTTCATCTTCCTCTTCATCTCAAACCAAAACCAAGAAGTTTCGACATCAACATGGTTTACATCGCTCTCGTGCTCATCGCCTTAACGGCTCATCACTCTTGTGTTCCCTATAATGAAGTTCTCATACGGAGACATATACTTTGTGTTGTTAATCTACATTGGGGTTATATACTCAATCCTTTGTATCATTCTTAGCATTGAAATGAAATATTACTAATAATCTAGTTTACCTAGGTTATTATTATCATCATAATGTGTTTGTCATTTCTTTTGATTTATATCTTTCGTATTCTCTCGTGATACATTAGAAACCATATATGCATGCTAAAACAAAATGTAGGTTAAAACACGCATCTTGGTATAAAACTATAAGATCTAAAAAATATGCTTTTATCAAAAATTTGTTTTTGTTACTACAGATCCACAAATCCCTGTAGGTATACTAGTAGGATCCCTGATAGAAGGGAACCGTTCTTCTGGATAACAGATTTTCCATGCAAAATAAAAACCGCTTTCTTCCTAAAAGAAATGATTCACTAGAGTGTCAAACATTAAGTAAGTTAAATGTCATTGTTAATAAACAACCTGCAAAAATGTTAGGTAATCATTGTTTTACCCATAATACGTCACACCCTGTTAACTTCTCGTTCCTATAGGTTTCGCTATGTCGCATGAACATGAGTTTGATTTTTCACTCACTAGCGTCTACACTCCTAACATCTCCTTTGAGCCCAACACACCTGGCAATCATGTCCGTGGGTTCAATAATCTCGAAAACCGTCGCTTCCACGAAAGACGTACTGTCGACACCCCTCTACAATTCGAAGAAGGTATCAATACCTCATTCCGAGCCATAGGACTAGAATGTCTTCTCGAAATTAACGAGAAAATATGTCCAAGGTTTATATTGGAATTCTTCCGTCAAGTTGAACTCGTTCGTAACGAGGATCGCTCTCTATCTCCTTGGTTTTGGATCAAAAACCAAAAGTTTGTTTTAACCCTTGGGCAATTTGCTCACATCCTCCGGATTCCAAATCATGGACAATGTGCCTTCATTGAAGATTGGTCTCTTGATTCTCTCTTCAACTTTCGTGAAGAAAATAGTCCATATTGTTTTCACATACCCTCCCCGGAAGACTTGAATCGCATGATATGCAAACCCCATCACTCCGATCCAAACATTATCCATACACGGGATATCCGAGAAGAGTACAAGGCTCTTGCACTCATCCTACGTGAAAATGTTTGTAGTCTTAGGGGAAATCGAGAAATCCTTCCCGCTTTTTGTGCTCACATAATGTATTGTTGGCTAACACAACAACCATACAATCTCGCCTACTTCTTCGCAAGGCGAATTGTAAATCTTCAAGGCTCTAAGAATAAACTCATCCCTTATGGAATGTTCTTGACGCGCCTTTATCACAACATCATGCACTTCCATCCTCAATTTCAAAGTCCGTTGTACGTATTTGTGAACAAAATGATAGAACCTCTAAACACATCTCTCATAAAGACTTTCTTCATTCATGAATCGGCAAACACTCATCAACCATTTGATGATCCATCTAGCGAAAACGCTCAAGGAACTTAGCCTTCTTCCTGAATAGGGTCAATCTTTAGTATCCATGCTTTATCAATGTAATCCAATTTCTTTCATGAAATAAAACATCTTACATTTGATATCTTAGTATTAGAACCTCTTAAACTAACCTTGAAAGATGATGCATTATCAAAATCATTGCATACCTTTTGTAAAAGTTATGCTTAGCAGATAGACGGATCCCAAAGTTTGTGCTAGACGGATCCCTACTTTTAGGGAACCGTGGGATCCGGCGAACAGAAAATGCAATTACAATCACTGTATTTCAAAACATGTCTTTAGATCACTTCACACTAAGCTAGACATAGTGTCTTAAGACAAATTGAGTCCTTTTCAAAGTTGAGTAAATTCATACTCACATAGATCACACTCAAGACGCTGGTAGATCTATCGTTTCACTTAAACCCATTACTCTTCCGCTCTCAAGCTCACTCATCATTTCTCACATGATCCCTCATATCTATATTTGAAAATCTTTCAATTATGGCAAACCTGATCATAATCATCCTTACCTCAAATTTGGTCAAAATTGATCAAATTCTAGTTTTTCCGTCTTAAAGCCTTTAGGATATTCTCCAAAACATTATCCTAAGTCACTATCTGATCTCTAGGATCATTTAGCTCCATTTGACACTCTCATAATATTTAGTGTCATATTTGTTCATTCATTGGTACTCATGAAAGTTACAATTTATTCCATAAAAGGCAATCATTAGATACATCACTCATTACCCTTAAGTATTTAAGCATATCTTCATTTAAGACACTTAGATGAACTGAAACACTCAAGAAGAAATAGGCATTAGACCTTACAAACATCATTGCTATCTTTTCTTAGCTGCTGAGAGATGGAACCCTAGGATTAGCCTAAGCGGATCCCTCATTGGAGGGAACCGTGGGATCCGTATGACATATTTATGTCAACTCTAGCTAAAACAATCATTTCAAGCTCATCTTGCTAACTTAAACACTCCATCTCATCTTAAATGAGTTCCTAGATCAGTACAACTCTGAAGTTGACTCTTGTGCATGTTAATCATCACATTCCAATGAATTTTAGTGGCTTAAGTCTTGAATGCACTTGCCAAATTCTTTGGTTTACAAACCACATTGTTAGGACTCCTAAAGTCATCATCTTCATCCTCATTTTCAGCACTTAGAAATCTTTACAAAACCTATTGAAATCATTTCATCATGAGGAAAGCTCCAAGTGGTAACTCATCCACCAAAGAACCACCTAATAAAATTGCTCGTGTTGTACACGAAATCTCTTCAACCGAATCATCTCCGGTCAAGTCCACAAATGCAAGGATTTCTCCTCCACCAATCAAACTAATCCCTAAAAGGGTAGTTCCCACAAAACCACCTATGCCAAACACCACCATACCTCCTAAACCAAACAATCCCATTTCCACTAAACCATCACCATTGGTGCCTAGAGCTATTTCATTCACAACTCCACTCTCATCACCACACCTCTACAATCTAGAGGATTTGCCTCCTAGGCCGTCTCATCCTCCTCCATCGGCAACATTCTCCTTATTAGAATGAATAATGGTACAAAATCAAGGTGTTGAGTCAACACTAGCTCCGGCTTTCTTTTCGCCATCACCATCAAATAATCCCATTTGGATTATGAGAAATTATCAAAGTCAACCACCCGACCATATGGAAGTTGACACTTCTCTACCACCACCATCATTTTTGGTCGAGCCATCTCCAAATGCGCCTCCAACAATCCCTTCGTCGTTTGAGGCTCCCCAACCCGCTTCACTTGATCCTTCGCATCAAGCAATTTCTTTTCTTCCACCACCACTACCTAGCCATGACAAAGATTGTTATCATTGTCAACATGTTGAAGGTTTGATACATGAAGTACGGGAAGATCAACGTTTCATGTTCTATCACCTCCTCGAACGTTTCGACGAGATTAAACCTAAACAAACTTGAGCTAGAGGATTTTAGTGGTGTCCTAGTATCAAGCGTTACTTAGATAAGTCTAGTGATTCCATGTCATGTATCGTTCATTTTCTTAGTTTTTAGAGTCATGTATATCATACCTCTAGTTTTATTAAATGAAATTACATGATACGTGCTATATTTTTGAGTATATGATTATGGTGTATAATACATGTCTCACCTTGATGTTAACATTATTTGTTATATCACCATTGCTGAATTTAGTCATCAGCCAGACGGATCCCTGATATTTGCCTAGACGGATCCCCCAAAGGAGGGAACCGTGGGATCCGTGCAACATAAAACTATTTTTCTACTAACTTGAGTCATATTTGCAGGAAATTATGCATTATATTTGTTTTCTAACATTTGTTTTGTAGTTATTCAATTTACACATGAAGACTTTGACACCGTAAAGCTAGGGGGAGCTTTGTGTCAAAGCAATACATTTGCAAAATCACTTGCAATATTAGGATTACATTCAATGACGTCCCTTTGCAAAGTTGCAATCATCAAGGGGGGGGGGGCATATTCGTCACATAGACGAAATCTTTTGCAAACTTAGTTGCAAATGAACTAGCTTAGTATTATTTTTTCTTGACACCCTCACATAGGGATGGACTCGTCAAGGGACAGTTAAGATGAGATCTTTTCCCGTTACTTGCTCTCTATATTAGTTTTCTTTTCTTTTTCTCACATGTTTTTCTTTAAAAAAAAATAATAAAATAAATAAATAAAAATTGGGTTAGTTTATTTTTGAAGTTCTTTTTGTTTCGACAAAAAGAGGGAGAAGAAAGTAAAAACTACAAATTCAAACTTTTACGAATTTTAGCTTTTCCTTAAAATAATTTTATGTTTTGTCATCAACAAAAAGGGGGAGATTGTTAATACAAATAAGCCGTAAAAACGTTTATTTATATGTTACATCTTCTAAAGTTTTGTCGATAACAAACGTAAAATCATTTTAACGAAACAAATAAAATACGTAAATAGCTTGAGCCAATAGTTTTCTAACACACTTACGTTTTCACATAAAACACTAAAACAAGTAAAAGTGATTTTATGGTTTAGTAATACATATGTACAACAACTAGTGTTTACATATTGGGCAAATATATACATAACTATTATGTATTATAAATGGGTAAAAACTACAACCCATGGTATTGACCCATACCCATTTGACTAGATGCATTGCACCCATTAGGTACAATGTATCTAAAGAAATACCCATGGATCAACCCATAACCCATGACCCATGACCCACAACCAAAATACCCATGGGCAAAGAGGAGCGTCCAACGGATCCCTAGCTTTACACTAGACGGATCCCTTGTGGGAGGGATCCGTGGAACAGAAGATGTTTTCTCTCTATAAATAGTGAGTCATTTCTTCATTATTTCTCACCCCATTCTCACATACTTTCTCCCTGAGTTAAAAACTCTCTAACCCCATATCCAAGTGATCTATGTATGTAGTTTTGTTTTTGTGTGATTCTCTAGGTTCTTCTTAAAGGCGAGATCACCACCTTTGAAGTCAAGCAAGCTCAAGACCATGAGTTGCCATGCTTCCTCATCATCAAGACTACTGAAGTTATCTTGTTGATGGTTCTTTCTCTAAGAAGTGTAGTGTTGAAGACATTAGTGAAAGATGTCTCAAGTGTCAAGACGAAGACATTAGTGAAGGGTGTCGATCGTCCGTATTGTAGGCATTAGTGAAGGGTGCCTAGAAGACAAGTCACAATACATTAGTGAAGGGTGTCTTGAAGATCTAGTCAAAGGCATTAGTGAAAGGTGCCTAAGATGTACATTCGATATGGTGTGATTCGATGTACAAGATAGATTAGTATTGGGTCAAAGGATATTGTTATCCTTGTTGATATTATAAGGAGTAGATCTCCTTTGGGGTTAGGTGATTGGTGTAGTGTTGGGTAGTAGTTCCTCCATTGTAATGGAACTCGGTATCTAGCCTAGTACCGGATAAAGGGTAGACAACGTTGTGATAGGATTGGTTCTCCTTGATGAAAAGGACCCGATATCTAGCCTTGTACCGGATAAAGTGTAGGCAACTTTGTGAAGGTTTCTCCACCATAAGGAGTCGGTGTTGTGTAGTGATTACAAACTCTCGAGTAGGTGACTCAAGGAGTGGAGTAGGGCAAGGAAGGTGTCCTTGTAGCCGAACCACTATAAATACTCGCGTTGTGGTTTTGTGCTTCTTGCTCTTTATCTTTTCATTACATATTTATATTTCTATATGTTTGTTTATCAACATCCAACACACATCCAAATAGATTGACATAAGTCGATCCAAATAGTTTAAAACGAGTTTTAATTGGTAAAACTATTCACCCCCTTCTAGTTTTCCACACGATGAACACCCTTACAAGGGACGAAATGGTGTTGACGCCATGAAAGTGGGCTGGACGAAACCGCACTGTACCATGCTCTTTAGGGGTGTGCACGGTTCGGTTTGGGTCGGTTTTTGGCTAAAACCAAAACCGAACCATAATGTTCGGTTTTTGTAGAACCTAAAACCGAAACCGTTCGGTTTTGGCAGTTCGGTTTTTCGGTTTGTTATCGGTTTCGGTTTGGTTTTTCGGTTTCTAACCTTTAATATTTCGGTATGGCCAAATTATACCAACAAACTTGTTTTATGTACAAAATTAGTTATTCTTCTTTACTTTTTTTTCAATCTAAGCATAATAATGTTTATTGCATTATTCTACAATTACAAACATATAAATGAGACATACACATACAAGTGAACATACACGTAGTATAATCATTATCGAATACTTATTGATATATTCACACAAAACACGCGACACGACAAACACACATATAAATATAAACGTTAAGATAAATATATTATAAATCCACTCACAAAATGAATATGAATTTATAAATTTGATTTATTTAGTTATTTAATCATATTATATTAATTCGATATTATTATATAATAAAACCGGTTCGGTTCGGTTCGACTTTTACGGTTTGGTTTTTGGACAAAAACCGAAACTGAATCGCATTTTTCGGTTTATGAAAAATTAAAAACTGAACCATCGGTTTTTAGTTTCAGTCGGTTTTTCGGTTCGGTTTTTTTGGTTTTCGGTTCGGTTTCGGTTTTTTCGGTTTGTTTTGCTCACCCCTAAGGCTGAACACAGTGGTCCGGTCGAGAGGATAGGTCGACCTTGGTTGAGGTTCGATTGCTCCACTGTGGGGTTGTGGTTGTGATCGGTCGAGCAACATAATGCAAGTGAACTAGTTCGAGTGAACGACCGAGTTTCATACACATACTTCCAAAAAATTCTTACATTCTTGCATGGTTTCCATTCTTGCTAGTAATATATACTTCTAAAAATTCTTACACGTCCCATGTGGATCTTGTTGCTAGTAACATGAACTGGATTACATGGTTCCCATTTTTGCTATTCGATACTGACTTGATTGGCAAAGAAGTGTGTGGAGGTAAAGTATGAAACTGATGATAAGTGTTTTTTTCTTACAATCACTATGTTGTTGTTTAAGAAACATAGGATGGAACTGATAATAAGTGTTTCTTTCTTACAAGATTACGTTTGTGTTTTGAAATTTGTGTGTGCATAAAGGGATCTATCGAATGGAAAGAGTGTTTGCATGCATGTACAACATGTATTTGCATGCATGTACACGTTTTTGGAATTAACGACATGCATGTACACGTATATATGTATTTAGAATATATGAATTAAAAAAAAATAAATAAATAAAAAAAGTTAACTAGGTCACTACTGTGGCAACTAAGTCATCGTCAGATCGTCATAGAGAGAAAGCTGATGTGACATGAGTGAACTAGGTTGCCATTGTGTTTAGCCTAATGATCTTTATTATGTCGAAATTGAAAATATTAGTAGCATGACATATACTCGCATTTTGAAAACCAAAACCAATTTCTCTTTATAAAAAGAAGCGTCTCAAAAAAGTTTGGGCACCTCGGGTGCATAAATAAGAAAAAAGCAAAAGCATTGCCATCGATAAAAAAAAAAAAAAAAAAACCATTCCAATTCCAACACACACAAAGATGGCTAGCTGTGTGAAACAAACTATGTGTAACTAATCCCCCCTCCTCAATATCATCATTTAATTAGATTCCACTATATCTCAACAAACACACACACACACTCATACTGTGTGAATCAATTAAAACGCGGGCCCCACCACACCTTCAATAAAGGTTATGAAATTAGGGCAAACAGTTTCATTCCTGTTGTTCGCCGTTAGTGATGTTAACGGAAAAACTGACGGCGGCGTTAGTTACTGGATGATGACCGGTAACGGTAGTAGTCAGTCGAATGTCGGATTAGCTATCGCCGTCACGGTCATGGCCGGTCTCGCTGTGGCCGCCACTCTTGTTTACTCTAATAGGTAAAAAAATAATCAGTTAGCTGTAATTTATTTTCATTGTACTGTAATAGATCAATTTCAAACCCTAATTTTATAAAAGTGTAATTAGGTTATAGATATACTACTAGTTGTTATTGTTATATATATAGAGAGAACAATATGTTGGAATCACAACAGAAACAACATCATCATCATCATCATCATAATGTGTTGAGAGCATTAAGACGGAGCCACACTTCGAAATCTTCGTCTTCGCCTTCGTCGTCACCGAAATCGGCGTCTCCGAAGACGTTGACTCCGACGTCCTCGGGCTCGTCGTCGTCGTGGATTCATTTGAGATCAGTTTTACTAGTTGTTGCTTCCTCTTCGTCGTCGACGAATTCACCAATTTCTACTAATAGGTCAGTTCCTCCTCATTCGTTTTTTCTTCCGTTTTTTCCAGATCTCATTTACTCGGAAAATCTTATCAAAAAATGAACTGATCTATTGTTTAGCTAACCTGCTTAGTGATCTCTTTTAGGCTGATAGTTGACACCTAACGTAAATCAGATAACGTAAGCTGTTTAGTTTATAGCGGGAGAAACTTTCTAACTTTTTTTTATTTATTTCCTTTTCGTTTTGGTCCTGGTGAGGAGACGTCTGTTGTTGTTTTTATGAACTATTGCGAGCTAACTTAACATTCTAGCTTTCGGTTTTATATTCATTTCAACATGGAGTTGTTAACTTATGATCGTTCTGCCGTCTGTAATGATATATGCTTCGGTCTAATTGCGGCCTTTTAGCGTGTGTACTTATTTGCTAGCTTTTGCTATGTCAATGCTATTGTGTAGGACTGTAATGAATCAATTGATCTTGTGGTAAAAAAGGTTAATCAAAATTTTATTCAAGTTAAGAAAGTTAGGTCGTTAAGTTATGAGCAATGTGTATACTGTCTATTTCCACAAATGTGTATATGTAGTATATTAATGGATTTTGTATGTTAATTGTCATGTAGGGGTCACTTAAAATCACCTTGGTCAAGAAGGAGAAGAAAACATGCTCTTCTGCCTAAACAATGGAAAACTTTCTTTGACGAAGATGGAAGGCTATGTGACGGTGGAGTGAAGTTTTTGAAGAAAGTTAGAAGTGGAGTACGTTGTTGTTACCTTTTAATACTACTAAATATATTTTCCATGATTTGAATTTAGTCCGACTTTCAGTTGTGGCGACTTTTTTGGCCTGCTTATGATTGATCTTATTATTAGATTTGCTAAGGTATATATATATTTTTTCATGCAGGGTGTTCATCCTAGTTTAAGAGCTGAAGTTTGGCCATTCCTTCTTGGAGTGTAAGCATCTATCACCAATCATGCTCTAATTTATAGTAATAACTTGTCAGATAATATGCATTTTGCATTGGGCTATGGTGCATGGACGTCTTATACTCTCGAGACTGTATGATTAGGTGTCTAGCAGCTTTGGTTTACAGTTACTGGCCTCTCAAGTATTTTTACTTAATATTTGTATAATTTCAAATTGGTTGCATATAAACATAGGTCTCTTTACAACTCATGCATTATGTAGTATTCTGCAATATTAGCTCTTTGCACGCAATTGTGTTCAGTTGGCTTTTGTCTTCTTGCAAGCTCACTCTCATAGTATCCTATTGATTAATGGAACTAACTGCCTTCATTGTAATTGGCGTTGCTTAGTTATAGCAAGTCTAGGATGATGTGCAAGAAACAAGAGCCTCCTTATTCAGTTAGACCTCCGGTAATAACGTTGGATGCCCTGATGGTCACAGTCTGAGATTGGGTTTATAGGAAAAAATCATATGTGTTGGTCTGCAATCTGACAAGTTGTGTGGTTCCGTTTTTTTGTTAAATATCTATAGTTAAAAAGTGCAGTTTGATTATTGACCGTGACACTCTCACACCTACCGGCAAATACAGATTTTGCAGAGTTGTTACTTCTTTGAAGTTTGAACACAATGAGAACGCAAGGTGAAAATAGAGCAAGAAGTGGGTTTAAGTAATGTGTTTGCAATGAAATAGATTAGAGGAGTTTTTGGATAGGGAATCCTACACATAGTTAAGGCAGATTTGCAGACAGCAGGTTTACATTAAATTGGGTATATGTGGGACCTCCAGAGGTTTAAGTAAATGTGTCTCTGTATGATGCATGTCCATGTTTCCTTGCATTTAGGTCCTACAACAAGTGCTTCTGAGTTTAGATTGATACAAAAACTACTTTTATGCAACCTATTCCATATCTAGCTATACAAAAATTTGTTAGTAATAGCATATGCCTGCTAGCGTGATTTGGAATAGAGTAACTCGATCTAAGAAACATGAAGCAACTCCATCTAAGAACTTTTGATTGAGATCTGAAACCCTTGCTGTAGCACTAGTTAGTTGTTAGATACCAAATCTATATAGTTATCCAAAAGGACAATAGTTGTACAAATCATGGATGTACTAGTTGACAGATGATATTGCTAGTATTTGGATAAAGCTGGCTCTTAAAGGAACCCAAAGAAGGATTGTATGGATCTCATTTCAAGGATAGTTGAACATATGGATATCATTTTAAGGATAGTTGAACATATGGATCAATGTCAAGGATAGTTGAACAATTGCAATGTGCAGCCAGATAAACACTAAGTTCATCACTCTTAGTGGACAATATGTAATATCTCTCATTGAAGCTCATTTGGACTAGATCAGATGGGCCTTTCTTCTATTTTTTTGTTAAGATTATTTAGTGGACAATATGTAATTTCACTCATTGAAGCTGAAGCATTCCCTGGGATAAGAATTGGTCTAGAGACTATTGAATTAGTCAGTGACATTGATAAATAAGATATCTTGGTGACTGGCATCTTTAGCAATCTGATGGCTAAGGGGATGGCTTAATTTGATGCAAGTTGGCTGATTGTTACGTCTATTGCTAGTTTTTAATTGCTAGTTTTTAATTGCAAGCTTGTTGTGGTGTGAGTCTTAGGGTTGAACAATTTTTTCATAATTATGTTACCACGGCGGTGAAGAAGTTGCTGTGTCTGTCATTAAGGTGGTAAAATGAGCAGAAATAATTTAAATGTTTTAAATTGAACTAGTCAGTGACATTGATAAATAAGATGTCTTGGTGACTGGCATCTTTGGCGATCTGATGGCTAAGGGGATGGCTTAATTTGATGCAAGTTGGCTGATTGTTACGTCTATTGCTAGTTTTTAATTGCAAGCTTGTTGTGGTGTGAGTCTTAGGGTTGAAGAATTTTTCATAATTATGTTACCACGGCGGTGAAGAAGTTGCTGTGTCTGTCATTAAGGTGGTAAAATGAGCAAAATAATTTAAATGTTTTATGTGTGACTTTGATTACTTCTAAGATAGGTACCAGTGAGTCAAATATATAAGAAAGGTCTTTTAGAGTTTAGATTGTATTTCCCGTGGGGATGTCCTTTTGTTTTCATGGCTTTCATCTAAATGTGAATTGCCTTCCGTTTTTATCAGTCGCTCATTTCGTTAGTCGCTCTATGTTTGGCCCCTCAATCCATATATGGACCGACTGACACTTAAACGACTTTGCTGTCTTTCTCCATTGTATAGAGCTTTTGCAGAAGTTGATTGCTAACCTGAGCTTTTGTACAAATTCACATACATCTCTAATGTATACAAGAATAAAGTCATCTATATCTGAGAGATTTGCTTCTGTTTTTTGTGCAGCTATGACCTTAAAAGTTCAAAAGAAGAACGAGATGCTGTTAAATCTGAGAATAGGTATCTGCCCCTTTCATGTTAATGAAATTTGGTTTTACCATCTAGCATTTTTTCCCTGTAAATTAAGGATATGTTCTCTTAAATATTTATTTGTTTGAAATTTTTTTCTAACAGGAAAGTGTATGAGACACTTAGGAAACAGTGCCGACTAACTTACAAACATAGTGATAGTGATGAGAGCACCCCGATAAAGGAAATATGTGTAAGCAACAGTGATGAAGACAGCAAAGATTGTGGTGAAGTCATAGATTCTTCTGCCCCAGAGGTTATTTCTAGTGGCAGAAATTCCGTCTCTCCTGGAGAGGAGCACTCAGCTGGTCAGAATCTAGCAGATGGTCTTAAACAGTCAGAAGCTGGTGATGGAAGTGAAATCACTTGCAAAAGTGAAAGCGAGTCTTCTGATTCAGACTCTTCTGAAGAAGCCGATGACATGCATCCATCTCCTACACCTGAAAAAGTCATAGAAGAAACCGACACCACTACGGACGACACTGCTTCCTCCAATACCGGAGGTAAAGCCCCAATTTCATACAGGTCTGAAACTTTCGCGACATGGCAGCGAATCATTCGCCTGGATGCTATCCGTGCGAATGACGAATGGATTGTTTATACACCATCTCAAGCAGCCGTGTCTTTAACCGAGGCAAACAAGTTAGCCGAGAGTGTATGTCTAAAGGATTACAATCACTTAGAGCCTTGCAGGATCTATCATGCTGCACGTTTAGTTTCAATTCTTGAGGCATATGCTTTGCACGATTCAGAGATCGGTTACTGCCAAGGAATGAGTGATTTACTGTCACCAATCATCTCAGTAATGGAGGACGACAGTGAAGCTTTCTGGTGCTTTGTGGGTTTCATGAAAAAAGCACGCCACAATTTCCGACTTGATGAAGTAGGAATTAGGCGGCAGTTGAATATAGTGTCAAAGATTATCAAGGGAAAGGACTCTCAGTTTTACAAGCACCTGGTGGAGTTGCAGGCAGAGGATTGTTTCTTCGTGTACAGGATGGTGGTGGTTCTGTTTAGAAGAGAGCTTAGTTTTGAACAGACATTGTGCCTGTGGGAGGTGATGTGGGCGGATCAAACAGCAATCAGGGCGGGAATCACAAAATCAGCTTGGGGGAGGATGAGGCTAAGAGCCCCACCGACAGATGACCTACTACTGTATGCAATAGCTGCTTGTGTGCTGCAGAGGAGGAAGCTAATCATAGAGAAGTATAGCAGCATGGATGAAATACTGAGGGAGTGTAATAGCATGGCTGGACATTTGGATGTATGGAAACTTCTGGATGATGCACATGATTTGGTGGTAAGCCTTCATGACAAGATTTAGGAATGATTATGTTGCGGATCCTTTATTTTAATTCTTGTTCACCCACTTCTACAGCGCCTGATTTAGTATGTGAATCATCAGTGAGCGGGTGAAAATTGTCTTGTCTTTCAACATTGCTTGGAACAAGCGTTTGTATCTCGTTCAAATAAGTAACACATATTTCTTGAACTCTTGTGCCCGCGCTCATCTGAGTGATGGTGGCTTTTCCCTAAAACTAATCCTTCATGTCAAGTCCTTAGGTGTCCTTTACTACAACGTCAGGTAATTCTTGTATGTCTCAATTGTAGAATGTTGCAACCTATGCTAGTTGTGAACCACGGTCACATCATGTGTCACTGAAACAGAAACAAGTTGTCGTTTTGTTTATTTTGAACCCTCGATTTATCATTTCATATTCCTGTGTCGAAGTTGATAAGTTAGAAAGGTACATAGCCTCCCATCTATGTTTTGTATGTTAAGCTGTTTTTTGAATGAAATGAGACTACATCACCTTAGTATTACAGTTGAATTTTTTACACGTTATTTTTTACTAAATAATTAAATATGCCAAATATCATCACTTTGCTGTAGCATCAAATTGCTTGTTTGATATCTGAAGGGAAATGTCTCAAACGGTGCATATTTGTATATTACTATTGATTTGGGGAACCAACTTTAAAGTCATTATTAACAGGTTTTATGTACGAGAGGTTTATGAATCAAAGTTTACGACTGTATTAATGAAAAATTCGATAGGCAAGAAGAGGTGTGAAGCGACTGGTACCGTGTTTGTTATAAAATATTTTGGGTCTAAAAAGTAATGATTGAAACAAAAATGTTTTGTAACGATTATGCCGTTAATGAGCTATGTGTTAATTACATGGTGTTTGGGTATGCTTATGTATTATCAACAACCCCTGGGTTGAGCTTACTTATCTCTCCCCCGAAAAAGAAAAATCTGTAAACCCTTTAAATATAAGCTTACACTAAGTTAATAGAATTCTCAAGATACAATAAGCTATTAAGCACTTAAAATAAACCCAAACACCCCCTTAATCGGGTAAAAAGCTATTTAGCGAACGCATGATTTATTCTCTGTGAAAAAATAATTTCTTTTAACAATGCGTTATCAAGCATACATAGATGCAAAACTGTAATAACATTGGTGACAATTTGTTAAATTATATTGTAACCTTGAGACTCCATGCACCACATTGATAATCAACCACTAACTGCTTGTTTATTATCACTACTGTAAATTCATTTCATTCATATCCCTTGATTCAATAATGTCTAGGAACAAGGCTCAATTAAAATCACAAAACAGCAATATGGATAGATCTCCCACCAATCAATCCACTCTATCCGGTGATTCTCATACTGATTCAATCGTTACAGATTCAAGACGAAAACTTACTGCCTTACGCAAAAACGACGAAGAGAGACAAACAGTGACCATGAGGGAATTATTGACCGAATTAAAGAATGCTGATAATACCAATCAAACTTCACCGTCCTCGGTAGTTTCCACTACTCCTCGTAGGTCAGATTTTTCGCGATTGGTTGCGACTGTTTGTTCGTATTAGTAGATATAAGGTTAATGTATGGTTTACGTTTTTCAGTAAAGAACGGAATAGTGTTGTCATGGCGTTGATTAATAGTATCTCGACTTCTGATGAAGAAGGACGGTCAAGACAACGAGTGCTTATGTTAGCTGCTAAGAGGTTTCACTAATATAATAGTGTTCATTTTTTACTATGCATGAATGTGTTTGAGACGTTAGGTTTTGTATAGATATGAAAAAACTTGTACTTGTTTTCAGGTATGCGAATGCAATAGAGAGCAATCCAGATGATTACGATGCGCTTTATAATTGGGCACTCGTTCTTCAGGTCTGTTTCTGTATTTGTAGAATTGTAGTTATTGCAGTAGCGGTACTAAATCCTTGATTATTCAGTTATGCGTTATAGTTTGGTTCATGTATAGGAAAGTGCAGATAATATTAGTTCAGATACGAGTTCATCACCCAAAGATGCTTTGCTTAATGAGGCATGTAAAAAGTATGACGAGGCGACCCAATTAAATCCTGAACTTCACGATGTATGTGTCTATATCCTTATTCAGTATCATATTAACATGTTTTATGTGTCTCCAAGAATGAACTATAATACATAAAAAATCCCGTTAATGCTGTCCAATTGCAGGCTTATTATAATTGGGCTATTGCCATATCTGACCGTGCTAAACTGCATGGGCGTACAAAGGAAGCTGAAGAACTATGGAAGCAGGTTAGACCGTAAAACTAAAATTTCGTGTTGTGCTACAAGTTCCACGATTGTACTTTTTACTATAGACAGTGACGAAAAAGAATGGAAGCAATGCGTATCATCTTTTTATTGATCTTGTAGGCAACAAAGAAATATGAAAAAGCCGTTCAACTAAATTGGAACAGTCCACAGGTAATCATAAATATATTAGCATTATGTATTGAATCACTTGGTCGTCAGTTGTTTGTACATTAACACATATTATAAAATTCAGGCTCTAAACAACTGGGGACTTGCTTTACAGGTGCTTTTACTTTCCGAATATCTGATACGCTATAATAGTTACATATATTGATCGAATCAGTAATGGGTGTTGCAGGAACTGAGTGCGATCGTTCCTGCACGAGAAAAACAAACAATAGTAAGAAGTGCTATCAGTAAGGTAGACTAATATTATCAGTTGACCTCTGTGATTGCAGTTCGGCTGTATCTTAATGTCTTTCATCTTTTGTGAAGTTTCGTGCAGCAGTACAGTTGCAATTTGACTTCCATAGAGCTATTTACAACCTCGGCACTGTTCTGGTCAGTTTACAATATCTTTCTTCGCAATTTTGAATACGAAAGAAATGATGTATGCTCATTAGTCATGGTTTTACAGTACGGATTAGCAGAAGATACTTCAAGAACCGGAGTACTAGTTATTGGAAACGAGATTTCCTCCAATGAACTATACAGTCAATCGGCTATCTATATAGCTGCTGCTCATGCCTTGAAACCAAGTTATTCAGTTAATATATACCTTCTATCCTCTGTTCTTTCATATAAAGCTTCGAAATAAGTAATATCTAATGGAGGTTATGTTGATTACAGGTGTACACTAGTGCCTTGAAGCTAGTGCGATCCATGGTTAGTACACAACTTTTAACAATATATATCTTCTGTTCTATCTTGTATACATAAACTGATATAAATTGCTTTGCAGCTTCCTTTACCCTATCTTAAAGTTGGATTCCTTTCGGTGCCACCAGTGGAAAATCCAGTTGCTCCACATATTGACTGGAGACGCTTCAAGTTTGTATTGAACCATGAAGGACTTCAACAGGTATGATTCCTTTCTTAATATCTCATAATACAATCTCTCTTGATGTAATTAGCATTCGTTATTGTAGATCCGTGATGATGATGAGCCAAAAAACATATCCGGAGAAAAAAATACTAATAGCAAACCAGCTATCAGAGTTGATATTCATGATGTTGTCTCGGTAACAATATGCTCAGATCTGACTTTACCACCTGGTCCTTCCATCTGCGTTAATACGATTCATGGACCAATCTTCTTGGTACTTCCCTTTTGTTATTTTTTGTTTTTTAACTTCATGAGTTGACTGCACTTATAAATTTGTTATGGTCTTATAATAGTTTAAAGTTTGATCTTATCTGCAGACGGACAATTAAGTTTATATGCTTTAATTTTAAGTTTGTACCGTATTCTCTTTTCAGATTGCAGATTCATGGGAATATTTGGAGGCATGGTTTGATGCTCTGCGGCTAGTTTACACAATATTCGCGCGGGGTAAGACTGATGTTCTAGCTGGCATAATAACTGGATAGAATTTAATTCGTATTGCTGATAATATTCTTTTTTTTTTTCTTTGGTTCTTTCTAAAAGGACTTGTTAGAAAATGACCTATGTTTGTATATGATTCAGTCATAATAGAATAAAGTATACCCACCATAGTGTACTAAGAACCATGAAAGTATGGTTGATTATATTATTGCATCTTTCCAAAACTAATAACAAAATTTTGGTGAAACTTTAAGAAGATAAAAACTTCATACAAATCGGGGGACTAATTTTTGCCAAAGCAAGAACCGAGGCAGGTAGTGACCACATACCTTCACCACAGATCAAACCCGAAGCCACCGCAGGAACCATAGATTCTGCCTCCTTAGCATTGACCTTTTGCCATACGAACACAACCAAACTCCCTATGCACATATCAATAGCAAAATAGCCACCAACTAGAAAAGGCACAGCCATACATATCGGCAATGGCATCCACTTAGCTATTTTTTTTGGTAACATGTCTTTGATCATGTTGATTGCCACGGCAAAGGCAAAGAAACCATAACACAATTGTAAACAATGCTTAGGTAAAGCCGAAAATCCTTGGACTCCAAGAATCGCTAGGCTTCTGTAAATTACCGCATAAGGTGCCTTGTATTCACCATCAGGGTTTCCAATATCAAACGCTTTGTAGAATAGAAAGAAGCTCAAAGGTGACACCATGCACCCTATGGCCGTACCTATGGCCTGGCTAAGAAGCATGGTTCTAGGTGAAGTCAACGTCAGTTGACCTGTTTTGAGGTCATGCATTAATATACACGAAACCGAGACCACAGACTTCACTAGACCACAACCCACCATTCCTGCCACAACTCCTTGCTCTTTTCCAGCCCATGCCGCCATCATGAAAAGCCCAATTTTTCCGTAATTATACGCCATGTTAATATCAGTTAACCCAGCTCCATAAGCGTTGCAGAAGGCTAAAGACGGAGCAAATATATAGGCTAGGATCACATAGTACCATTTCACCTCAGGAAACATCATAGGAATGGCGATTACAGCGATAATTGCAAAGACTATGTATCCCATTCCTCCAAACGACATGGGTATGGATTCTCTGACGAAAACCTCGTTTTGTCTTTGCTCCTCTTCACTAACTTTCTTCTCAATGGCTAAAGTCCCAGAAACTGAGAAGCAAAAGATATATATTTAGGTAACTAAGCAGAAAAACAAAAGACATTAAATTGACCAATGTAGGCCTATCTTTCTTACCAGGATTAAGGTTTTTGGTCTTGAATCGTCCATGTACACTCATAAATGTGATATATAGTATCTTGACGAAGTTGTATAGGCCATCACCTAGGATTAGAGCAATTGAAATAAAAGCCTGTCAACCCAAGAAACAGTGACCTGCGGTCAGCATAGAACTAGTAATCAAACGTGTTCACAGGAGGGGGAAAAGCTATCAAAGTGAACCAGCATCACCTTGTAACCGTTGAGGCTTTTCATGCTGCTTTCAGGCAAACCATTAGGATACCAGACTCCCTTGTTTCTTCCAATTAAGGGCCACATTATACCCCACGAAACAACTGCTCCAAACATCAATGATATGTTCACAATGTGAGGGCAAATCATCCCAGTTCCCACATAAGTCATGCTAAAGTCAAAGTAAAACCTACAACCCAATTAAGACCACACAGTGATCAGAATAATCAGAATCAAGAACAATATGTTTGGAAAAAAGGTTGCTGCTTTACGATCAGTTATATAGTACAATCGTACGTGTTCTTCCAAGCTTGTAATCCAAACGTGGGAAATTGAACGAATCCACATTCCCCTTCCTTTCCTGTAAAGAACCACTGGAAAAATCCCCATAGAAAACTTGCTGAAAAGTACTTTGTGAATCCCTTGACTTGCTTCCTATAAACAGTTCAAAACACTAGTTAGTTTTGACCTTATTATACCTAGTGCAAAAAATGTGGGTTAAGAAGTTTGGTTCAAGTACCTTGCCATATCGTCTCCCTGACTATGAAACCCGTTAATAAGTACTGCAGTTGCCATCCCGCTTGGAAATACCAATTTATAGTCAACAATTAAGACCTGTGGAAACATACCCTTAATTAGATGATGTACTTGGCAGAAATGGAAAAAAGCATCTAATTAACATTGCATGAACTGTTATGATTAGAACAGAATATTAAATAAACTTCTAATATTTGTTATCTTGTTCTCCGTTAAAATATTCCTATAAATTGACAATGATAAAAAGAAAACGGGCAGGCAAAGAAAGAAAGACTTAAACTTGGTTCACCTTTCTGAGTGGAATCAATACGAAAAGACCGATAAAGCAGACCAAGAAAGAGTAACCCATCATCCAACCAACACCAGGTTCTTTGTAAGTCCCAGGAGAACTTGCTCCTCCTGCTAGCTCCCAGGTTTTCTTGTTTAATCCCAGTAAATACGACCCATATCCACCTATATGATTGTCAACCAAAACCCGTAATTAATATTATCAAAAACTTAAGAAATTCATATAAAACAGATACTCAAACTCTAAGAAGGAATTAAACCTCCAATGGCAATGCTGTAACAGGCAACTGAACATGTCTGGATCATGGTATTCTCGTGCCTAGTAAATGGGACATGGGAAATCCCGGACTTTTGTAGCATCTTTGTCCAACTTCTCATGAACACAAAAGCAAGAAGTGCAGCTGAAACGTTCATATTAGGCGTCATCCCAGTTGTAAGATTCAGTTTCATTGCTATAATACTATAAATACTCCCTATAATAAAACTCGCCACAATTCCACGAAGCGTTATCTGCTTTGTCCATGGCTGCATCCTCTTTGAACCATCTACATGATCACCATCATCCTTCTTCTCTTGTTCCATTTCTTCTCTTTTGTCTCTTTCAATCTCCCCATTTTCTCCATTCGCCTTCATTTCTATGCTCATTATGAACTCTACATCAAAAAGTAATCGTTAAATGACATAAGAAGAACAAGAATATACTACTAACTTATATGAATTCGTTATATTGTATCATCTCTTTCACCTTATATTGTTTTTGCTCAAAGAACACGCTGCAAATTAAAGCACGACTGCCACACGACCTTAGAGGTATGAATTATAAGCAACGAACGGGGTAGCGTGGAAGCCACACTCTTGATATAAGTTGTACTTATATTATCACTTGCAGGACTTGATATGGGTTGTCTTGTTTTTACTTGATCAGACAAGCATGACAGTAGAGTTAGAGCTATTGTTGTTTCATACACAAGTAGTATTTGAAGCATGTTACTTTGCACTTTAGCACCTTATACTTCCATTTGTTTGGTAATTTTGAGTGTGACATTAAGTCCTTGTGTTAGGCTCAAACATAAGCATTACTTTTTATCGTAGCATCTTATACTCTAATTTCGTTTTTGGAAATTTTGAAGATGGCTCTAAATACCCTTTTTATCAAAGTTGAATCTAATTGCATCTGAAAGTTTTAAATGTTTCATTTTTGTTTGTGAGATATTTATTTTATTTGAGATTATATAGAAATGAAACTTGAACCTTGGTTCATACCTCACTCGGCAGAAATAACTCGGTTAGATTGCTTACATTTAAGTTAAATCGTCCTTTTCTGGTAATCTGAGCAGGAAAAACCTCATCTATTTATCCGTTTATGAAAACTAGTCGGGCACCCGCATGTTGCTGCGGTAAGTACCCGTGTAATTGAATCTTCCGACGAGTATATATTATTATGTTATATGTTTCTAGTGAGAATATAACTTTATAGATAGTGTTGCTAAAGAAGTTCACGATGCTGAATAAGTAAGTAGACTTTCTATTTTTAATTGTATTATGTGTAATATGACTTTGTAACATTGGTTGCAAATAACTTCAATGTCGTACAAATCTTCAAATTGATTGTGTAATATAACTTTCAATATGTCATACATATTATGTTATACATATTATGTTAGTAACTAAATATCTTCAAATTGAAATGGTTTGAAATAGTTTATGCGGATGCGGTTACACGTTTTTAATAATCATTATTAATAGTTATGATTTTTAGTAAGACTTATTGCAAGAAGTAATATATCCTTGGCCATGATATTTATTAGTTTTAGTGGTTTTATTTGATAGCAAAAGTAACACATTTCACATTAAGCAAGTGTGTTGTCTTAAAAAATTAAGACTTTTATTTTTAAAATGTCTCAAATACATTATAAAGTAGTATAGATGGAACTCGTAATATAAATGCTGAATGGACAAAAGGATGATTAGTTTCTTGGATGGATGGTTTTGAATTTTGACTCTTGATATAACCTAAAGAAAGTATAAGGGGCTAATTGCAACATTGAATTTTTTTTATCTTTAAAATCTATTTTGTATCATTAAATTTCAAGTATGCGAGCAACAACCTAAGCTTTCAAGCAAGTCTTTGTACAAACTATTGTATTCTTTTGAACAATCCAAAAAGAGAGTCGTACAGAAAGATACATAGTTGATGCATGATTTAACGAGTCTTTAGCTAATTTACACCACCCAAGTACATCACAGGTAACGTTATAAATAGCACGAGGCTTGACATGGCGGCATGACCAAGCTTCACGTTTTAGCAGGCAAGACGAAATTTTTGCGTTTATAAGACGACACAAAATATGAAGATATTTATATATATTTGAACTTTTTAGTTATGATATTTATATATTTATATAATTTTTTGAACATTTTGATCCTGAGAAAACATAACCCTATGTGTATTTTTATAACTTTTAAAGTTATCTTTGTCATACAAGTGTTTTTTTTTCTTTTTTATGTTTGATATGAACAAAACTAAATACATAAAATATCCTAAAACATTACTTCAATAGAATTAACGAGGTTTTAAGCCCCGCGCTTTGCAGAGGGATGTTTGAATACAAAACTATTGATTTTCGTTGCGCTTCGTCGCGGAGCGCGAGAAACTAACTCTGTAATGGATCGATAACTCCAAGGATTAATTTCGTAAATTGTACGTTAGCGTTTCGTTTCAAAGAAGGACTGACTTTGCAACGGATCATTAGTATTGTTCACTTCACCCCGACTATCATTTTAATATATGTTCAGTTTTATTAATATATTACATAAATTTGTTAGAGTATTTTTTTTTTTAAATATTAAAGATAACGATTGTTACTTAATGACCATTAGTACTGTTCACTTCACCCCGATTGGGTGTGTCTTTAGCAAGTAAAAAAATCATGTCAAAAGCAATCCTAGTAAATGTACTTTAGGTAGAATATGTTTTCTTGAGTTCACGTTTTATCCTTTTCATTAAGATAGAACTTTATACTTCTTTCATCAGTTGTAATGTCATTTGATATGGTGTCACGAATCATCATTGGCGCGTGACCACGTCTATTAAGGGCGGACCCAAGACTCTAAGTTATTAGGTGCACAAAATTTTTTTTCTTCGAGAATAAAGTAAAGAAAAATAAGCTAAAACGTACGATTTCAAGAAAACTAGTAAATGAATTAAGATGACATGTATTTCTTTTGTTATACTAGTCAACTAACTAAACATGACATGTATTTGTATGACACAAAATTTCCGGACCACGTTCATTACGGAGAGATGAAGTTTTTTCATGAAATTTTACACTACGTAGCAAACATCCATCGAGTTTTCGAGAAACCCCGGAAACCTCTGGGTCCGCCCCTGACGTCTGCACCATGACTTGCTTCACGCATGAATGGATTATTATTTTAGTCAAAGGCGGCCTAGAGTACCGAAAGCAAAATAAATTTTAAAAAAAAATGTGTGTGCAAGCAGGGACGGAACCAGGGGTTCCCGCGAGTGCTCGGGACCTCTATAGATTTTTCGAAGTAGTGTTAATTTTTTAAAAAAACATCAATTTTTTCTAATTACATTTTAAATGCACCGGGTTCATCAAAATTTGTTTCTATATTACGGTTTCAAAAAATTTGTGCACTCAGTCATATTTTATCTTAGTTTCGTTTTTGTGTGCAAGCATGCGTTGTGAGATATGTATGTATTTAAGTCTTTTCAATCTAATGATAAGAATTAAAAAAAAAGACTAGTGACCAATACAAGTGTAAGAAGATGATATGTGTGTCGGAAAAAGTCTGTTCAATACGTATATTATACTGTGCTAAAAAGAAAATATCCTAGATAAGCCTAATCTGAAACAATATATCATGTGAAGGTAATGGAATTTAAAAATAAAATGAATAAAATCAAATAGCTATAATAATAATAATAATGAAAAGGTGAAAAGACCAACATTTTCATGGTGACCTCACAAATGGAAGATGAAGGTGAGATTGATGTTCCTGTTTGGAAGGCTGTGATTTGGAGTTGGAAAAAAAGTGCGTGTGGAATATTTACTCTTAGCATTACCACTCCACACGCCCCCCACTCCCATCACAATTCCTTTTGATTAAGACATGTTCTATTCCAATAATTCTATACATAAACTATTTGGAAAATTGTACCAATTAGGAATGCATAATGTTGTGTTTGTAATAAGAGAAAATGATTTAAGGGTGTTTGGTTGCACATATCTATACTACATAAAATACAAAAAAGATCAATAAGTCAAGAATTGAAAAAGTGAAATGTGAAAAGTGGAAAATATGGTTTGCATGGTAACTTTTGAAAGTATTTATGGTTTGCAAAAAGAATTGTCATACCATATATTCTCATACTATTCGTGAATGTCAAACCATGTTAAGAATTTTTGTTTTGCAATTACATTTTAATCTTTTCACGTTCTATTTTGATTATTACTTGTCATAATATCGCATATCGTTAATTGTCTGCCGTTAGGAACCGCTGCCGCCAAACGCGGGTACTCACCTAGTTAAATTAACGGACTATTGTAATGAACATTGTAATGAGATGAAACATTACTATTTCATTTTCTTATTTGGTTGTTATTTTAGAATGGAATGAATCATAACTGCTAAGATCTCGATTTAACTTTTAAGATCGTACGAGTTTACTATTCTATCTAGCGAAAATGAGACGATCCTCTATAGGATAGTTGAAGACATAGGATCTTACGTAAGATCTCGATCTTATCATAGACGGATCTTAGTGGTGTCCGGGGAGGGCCACGGCCCTCCCAAAATTTTAAGGTTTTATTTATATTTGCTTAAAGAAAAATACGACTTGCCCTTCCCAAATTAACTGATATAGCACTCGGCCCTCCCAATAAATTCACCCAAGTTTCGTCTATTGACCTTACTATAGGATCGTAAAATCTTGATTCGATCCAGTCATACTTTCCTCCAATTTTGTAAACAAAGAAGTCGTAAACGAATG
Organism: Chrysanthemum seticuspe; assembly: GCA_019973895.1. Taxonomy (NCBI): domain Eukaryota; kingdom Viridiplantae; phylum Streptophyta; class Magnoliopsida; order Asterales; family Asteraceae; genus Chrysanthemum; species Chrysanthemum seticuspe. Next base: position 243,395,164 of record BPTQ01000003.1, on the reverse strand, counting down.
TATTTTTTTAAACTTGAACAATTAAAAAAGTATGAGAAATAAGATAAGCGTGTTGAATACCGATTAGATAAATTAGTATTGAAAACTCATATGAGTTTCATATCTATTATGTTATAACTTTTTGAACTCTTCTTTCTTCATACATTTGTTATACTAGAAGGGTACCCGCGCAATGTGGCGGCGGGTACCCGGTGACTACTTTTGTGGCAAGCAAATGTTTTACATTTTAAATCTTCCTTAGGTCCCAAAAGATTTCAATATATCAAAACGAGTTTGTTACAATCAAACGATAGTTAAGTGCATAAAATATAGGTGAGACGCGTCGACACCGCGACTCTATGATAAGTCCACATGCATGTCATGAAGTGAATGTCTTAGATACCTGAGATAAAACATGCTAAAAGTGTCAACACAATGGTTGAGTGAGTTCATAGAGTTTGTTTAACAAGTAAAGCTTTTAAAGAGCGTTCATGCAACAAAGGCAAAGTTTTTGGTCATTTAGAATAGTCCACAAAGCAAAGGCATTATAAATCCACTCAGTTCCAAGTTTCGCCCATACAAAACTTGCAACCTGTGTGTTCACAACCCACTGCCAAAATATGTCTAGCTTATGTTCAAGCACACGCGGTCAAATGAGTTCACAAAGCAAAGGCATTGTAAATCCACTCAGTTCCAAGTTCCGCCCATACAAAACTTGCAACCTGTGTGTTCACAACCCATTGCACAAAATATAGTGTATCAAGTAGTCAAGTATAAATGGTCATAATAGTTCACAATATAGCACCACGTATATAATAATGTATGCCAGGCAAAGCCCCTAGAATAAATAATATGCGTCCCGTAACATAGTGGACGAGAGGTTGGCCGACCTCTAATAGCGCTATCCATACTACTTGGTGATAGGAGACTAACAATGCGAATGTACGAACAGTACATCATACAACTATTATATACAATTAAGAACACTCCAAACATGGGAGAATTTGCACTGCTCCGAACATGGGAGACTTTAGATTGAGAACGCTCCGTAACATAGTGAGACATTCTGCTCCGGACCGGGGAGGCTTAAGGTTTCTCCGAACAAGGGAGACTTAGTATTGCTTCGTTCCCATAGGGAGACTTTATAGTGATGCTCCGAACATGGGAGACTTTATAGTGATGCTCCGAACATGGGAGACTTTATAGTGATGCTCCGATCATGGGAGACTTTATAGTAATGCTCCGATCATAGGAGACTTTAGGTCAAGGTCATAACACATCCGGTTCAATAAGTTCAAACAAGTCATAAGTTTGTATTTAAGTTCAAGAGTTCCGTTCAAAAGTTCGTAATTAAGTTCAAAGATTTAAGTCGAGTTCAAAAGTTCAGAACAGTCAAAGAGCTCGAATAATATCAAAAGGTTCAAGATAGTCGAAGCGTTCAAAATCACGTCAAACAAGTTTAAAATATATCAAAAGGGTCCTTGTACAAGTTAAAAGAGTTTAACTATATGTCAAAAGGTTCATATCAAGTCCAAAGTGTTCACTTATATATTAAAGGGTTCGAATCAATTTAAAAGAGCTCAAATATACATGTCGAAGGGTTCAAAATCAAGGAAAGTGTTTCAACTAATAGCGTTCATAACATAGTGATCAATTTAGTTCGGGCATAATCTACTTACGCGCACATAGAGTGAAACAAAAGATATTTAAGTTCACATAGATGTAAAGTAAAAGCAAGTAGTTGAGCATGTATCTCCCCCGAAGAGTTTATAAAACAATTAAACGAGTAAAAGTGGGGCTACGAACTCATCTGTTGCAGTGATTATGATGACAAAAGTAGATACACTGAAATGAGGTGCGATCTCTATCCGCAACTTGGATGATGAAGGGATTTTTATTGCAAACACATAATCAACCTAGAGGTTTATATTTCAAAACCTTAAGATATATAGTTAATAGAGATTGTTAAACACATGAATCTTGAAAAATTATTTTGTTTCTTCTTCTTTCTTGAAAGGGCCGAATATCATGGATGAAAGGGGATAGAACTCTTGCTTTGTTTCACCTTGTAAATATTGGTTTCTATGTTTGTTTTTAGGAAAGAAAAAATACATGTACATGAAAATATCTAAGTCAATGTGTATGTGTAGTTATTTTGTAGTCAACAAAATCAAGCCAAATGGTGACATGGGGGGAAGAGGTCGGCAATAGGCAAAGGGGAAAGAAAAAATGGAAGAAACAAGTTGAAAAAAATTACATGTGTATTATTTAGATATTATGCATTTTAAGTTAGACATTTTGTTATCGGGTATTGAGTTAGCTAGAAATAAATTTTAACGGGTCAAGATAAAATATATTGAGGTCATAAAAATTATAAAAATACATTTCTCACAAGAATTGAGTGAATAAATAATTATTGAGTTGAATTTACGAAAAACCGTCGTAAATATTTATACATAACAATTTATATACAAAATAAATTGAAAACATCGTGTAACTAATAATATAATTTTTATAGTTTTAAAATGAGTATAAAAATATATTAGGAATGTTTTTGGAAGTGATGGATCAAATATTCAAAATAAATATTTACGCGATAACGTTTATTTAATAGGAAAATAAACGTTTAATGTAAAATGCAAAACCATGCACGAACCGATATGAAATGATGAACATTGAGTTTGAGAAATGACCGGAAATTGAGAATTGTGACACACACACAAACACATCATTATCATCACCCTCACCAACACTTTTCTCTCTCTCCTCTCTTGAAACCCTAGCTGCCGGAATATCACGCCGTCGCCGCCACACCGTTGACAACCACCACTCACCGCCTACCCCAAACGACTCCACACCTCTTCCTCTTTCCGATCTCCAACACCACGCGCCCCAGAAACCCCCCCCCCCCCACTCCCGTTTCGTTCACCCATGCGCCACCATAATGCCACCCTATCACCACCACCGGTTTATATACATGAAAAAGAAAAAGGTAGGGCTATACACGCGAATTATAGTTCGTTATCCTTGAAACTCGTGACATGAGTCACGAGTTGACTCATTTTGATGTCGGGTTTGGTTAGAAAAACTCTTTCCATAATAAGCAAGTAAAAAAGTCTGAATTTTTAAGCCTTCTAATTTTAGAAGGCCTAAATGCATTATAAAGTAGTATAGATTATCAGTTTAACTAGGAATTACTTGAAGTACAAGTCATTTGAATATTTAAGTAGGATCTTTCGATCTCGATCCGATCTTACAATTCTAATCTTGCGAAGATTAAAACGATTCGTAGTAAGATCTCGATCTTAACAGCTTTGGAATGAACTATTTCCCCATGTTGTTTGTTACATTGTAATGAACCTGAGAAATTAGTAAAAAAATGGAATATGTCATTTCATGTAGTAATGGAATTAAAAAAAGAAAGTAAAAAGTGATTGTAAAATGAAAATAACGATTACGGACGTAATGTAACGAATCAAGTAATAAGTCAGTACATTTCAAAACTTAAAACAAACAATAATTTTTCATTCGATTGTAGTGATTTATTCCATTGCGACTTTGATTCTCACATAGCAAAGAAAAATGCTTTTCTCAAAATAGTCATTCTAAACTGCCAGACTGTGTGATCTCATTAAATTTTTTACATGTATCCATTGTTTGTGATCCAACTTTTTTGTCACTGTAGCAATAAATATGTACTTAAGAACACTTCTCAAATGTTTTATGAGGAAATGATCACTATGTTAACAACAGCATACTTGCGTGCTGCTCTTTACTTTATGGCTTGTTTTCTCTCGTTTTAGCCCATTTATCCTCATCTAAATCATTTTTTTAGCACCTTTTTATCACCTACTGAAGGGGAACAATCAAATTAATGTGAAAAGAAGGCTGGCATCATGTGATTGAGTAAGCAGTGTAAAATTTTGGGTTGGTAATCTGTGGCAAACATATCATTCTATCAATTGCTAATGGCTTTCAAGTTGTGGCTTATTGCAGGATTAATTACAGGGGTTTAACCTGGACAAACGATTAAAGATTTAAAGTTCCAAGAATCTCATTTCTGCTGAAGCATTTCTTCGTTTCTGCTGATGAGTCACTACTAGCCGTTAGAAGGGTTGTAACGCCCCAACCCGACAAGGGTAAAGGAATCACAAGTAATGGTGACATATCAAAGCAAACATAAATATCCAAAAGAAATCTCAACATAAATATTGAAATAATCCAAGTCAAAATGACGTCAATACATAGGTCCCAGTGGAAAAATAAACTCCAAATGAAATGTCTAAAATATAAAGTCTTAAATGGCATCATAAGATCAAAGCTAAAATCTCTAAGGTAAGTCCACACAGCACTCATCCCAAAGCAATACCCAGCTCCAATGCTTAGATACCTGCCGCGGAAGAAAAGAAATGCGGCTGAGCTTCAAAATCCCAGTGAACAGATATACAAGCAAAACGAATACGAAACGAAAACGAATACGAGATATAGTGAAAGAAAGATAGCAAAATCATAATCATTTCAAAAGATAAATCAGGATAATAGAATAAGTTTATAGCTAACTACCTCGAGCCCAAACACATATGCCATATCATAAACATATTCATATTCATAATCACATAAGGCAACATTTGTAGGGGAGACCTACCAGAGTTATGAAGGACGTGCATGCACGCAGCATCAATCATCAGATAACATATAGCATATAACATATAATATATAACATATAACAGATCTAGGATGCACCCATACGCCCCACAAACATATATTGATAATATAATATAACATGAGCTCATAACAAATAACAGATAAGGGACGTGGCAGAACTTCACTCTACTGCCCTAGAGTCATGTCAGAAGTGCATTACTGACACGGACATGGAACCCCCATGACTAGTTATTATTTGGCTCGGGTGTCAAACTATCTTAGGTCAAATCAGAATGTCATAACTGACATAGATCATATTTTATCAAATGTTTAATCATGTTTTCAAAATCAAAGTCTTCATATCATATAGTTCAAAATCAATGTTTTATGATTCAAAAATCAAAGTTCAGATAAGCAACAGCTCAAATAGACACATTAGGGTTCATAGCAAAGGCTTAGGAAATCCTAATACAAAAGCTAACGAAAAGAAAACGTTATAAGAAACCTTTACTGAAAAGGTCAGAATATCTGTACCTTATTCCAAAGCAAATGATCGAAAAGCAGAAACAAGGAAAGCAAAGGATTACTCCTTCTTCACAGAACCTATACACATTAACGGTCGTACATGTTATTTATGATTCCATAATCGTCGAAATGATCTTTTAATATTTGGCGTTCATACTTAGTATATTTAATGATCTTAATACTTTAGGGTTTTATAATTAAATAAGACTTAAGTGTTTTAATAACAATATCGTAGATTAAGGTTCATTATGTCATTTATTAAAGTTTAGGGTTAAATGTGAAAATAGTTTAAACGTCATAACTCACACATGAAATAACGAATTAATGTACTTAGCTTCAAACCCTAATCGACTCTCATTTATGTTCTAGGGTTTTCTCATTCTTTAATATCTCATTAATATGCATTTACTTACATGTTACGTCTTTTAATGACTCGTTACTTAACCTAACACGTCATAAAAACAATCTTTCCTTTTATGTTTCACCTTGCACGTTTATGATTTTATGTGACATACAAGTTACTTATTACTCGGATTAATTACACGTTTACACATTTACAAGTTCACTTGACTTATAATTACGCACGCATATGAGACACGATTCACAAAACATTAGGGTTTGGCATACCTTATTCGGTTTACATATCAAACTAGGGTTTATGTTTACATGACCTTTACTCGTTTAATACATGTTCAAAACTCTATATGTGGTTCGGTTCAATCTAGGGTTTCGGCTAATAGGTTATTACGCAAGTCTTAACTCATCTACGTACTTTACATATTCAAGTTATTAAGTTTTACACTTTGGCCGAACATATACATGGTTCGGTTATGAATACATATGGTTCGGTTCTATATAATTCGACTTAACTATGATCCGGTTCAATAATACTTATTACGTAACATACTCTTTAATACTTATCAAGTTCAAATCGTTAGGGTTTGCCTTGTTTGGTTTCATACGGCTCGACATAAAGAAAAAGAAAACATAAGTCGACAAAACGAAACAAGTTACAATACAATAACTTAAGGTGCATCAAAGGAAGACGAATAAACACGTTTATACCTTAGCTTGCTTGAAACAAAAGTCTCGACACCAATGGTTGTAGGTTCGGCCGAATAGGAAGAAAAGAAAAGAGAGGCAACAAAACTAGGGTTTCACTTTTCTTGTAAATGTAGTGTATATATAGGTGGTATCATTTTTAGTTATGCTTGAGGAGGGTCTTGGGTTTCGGCTTGGCCCAACCGAACACAACCAAACGCACGCCATATGGGCTTCGGCCCTTGATCCATCGAACAACACAAATGCGGCCTAAGTTAATTACGCGAGACGTTAAATCTTCGTCGTACCAAAATCGATCACGTACACATTTTAGTTAGGTTTAATTATTCGCAAGTTAAGTTTTAATTTCGTTAAATGATATAAATGTATTTTACGTATTTTATAAATTTCGATTCCAAGGGTATTTTAGTCTTTAATCAGGTTTTAGATTTTCCAGGTTTTACAATTCTTCCCCTCTAAAGAAAAATTTTCATCCTCGAAAATTGAAATGAAACGAAACGAAAACGAAATGAGAACATACCAAACTATTCAAAGAAATGAGGATAACTAGCTCGCATCGACTCCTCGGTTTCCCAAGTAGTCTCACGTTCCGGATGATTTTTCCAAAGAATCTTAACGAACGGAATGACTTTATTTCTCATGACTCTTTCTTGCCTTTCTAAAATAGCTTCCGGTTCTTCAGATAAAGACATAGCGGATTGAATTTGATCAAACGGATAAGAAGCAACGTGTAACGGATGATAGTTGTATCCCCTTAGGAGTGATACATGGAAAACGTCATGAACATGCGATAACTGAGGCGGAAGTGCTAATCGATACGAAACTTCTCCTATACGTTCCAGAATTTCAAAAGGTCCGATAAATCGAGGACTGAGCTTGCCCTTGATTCCAAAACGTTTCACACCTCTAAACGGCGAAACTTTCAAAAATACACGATCTCCAACCCGAAATTCTAAATCACGACGATGTTTGTTGGCATAACTTTTCTGACGAGACCTAGCTTCCTTCAACTTTTCTCTAACAACAGCTACTTTCTCATTAGTGATCTCAATCATTTCCGGACCTTCAATCAAGCGTTCACCTACTTCATCCCAGCAAATAGGTGCTCTACATTTCCTTCCATAAAGAAGTTCAAACGGTGCCGCCTTAATGCTAGCATGCCAACTGTTGTTGTATGCAAACTCTACTAAACATAAATATTCATCCCAACTGCCAGTCCATTCTAAAGCACAAGCCCTTAGCATATCCTCTAAGGTCTGAATAGTCCTCTCTGACTGACCATCTGTTTGAGGATGAAATGCCGTACTAAAATTAAGTCGAGTACCCCAAGCTTTTTGCAAACCTTTCCAGAAATGGGAAGTAAAACGCGGATCTCTGTCGGACACAATAGATGCCGGAGTACCATGAAGTCTAACGATCTCTTGCTGAAAAATCTCCGCCAATCTCGCAATACCATAATCCTTTCTGATTGGCAAGAAATGAGCAGATTTGGTTAGTCGATCAACAACTACCCAAATCGCATCATGCTTCTTCCGAGTAAGAGGTAGTCCAGTCACAAAATCCATAGATATCTTATCCCACTTCCATGTTGGAATATCCAATGGCTGTAACAATCCACCAGCCCTTTGATGTTCAATCTTAACCTGCTGACAAATCATACACTTCGACACAAACGTCGCCACATCTTGCTTCATGCCATTCCACCAAAAGTACTGCTTCAAATCCCTATACATCTTGGTAGAACCAGGATGGATAGTGAAAGGACAACTATGAGCTTCAGTCATAACTTTCTCACAAAGTACCTGATCATTGGGAACACAAAGCCTATCTCCATACCATACAATACCGTCATTATCAACCTTAAACTCCGTCTGTTTACCTTCTTCAACATTTTGCGCCACGGCCCACAGCTCGCCGTCATCTTTCTGAGCTTCTTTAATTTGCAGTATAAGGTTCGACTCCACCTTCATACTAGCCCAGTATCCATCAAAACCTCGTACACATAACTCAACATCCAAACTCTCTAAGTCACTAATAATCCTAGGCTCAATCTCGATACTTGCAAGAATGCCTGATTTCCGGCTAAGCGCGTCAGCAACTACGTTAGCCTTACCTGGATGGTACTGAATGTTGGTGTCATAATCCTTAAGAAGTTCTAACCATCTTCTTTGTCTCATGTTAAGTTCCTTCTGAGTGAAAATATACTTGAGACTCTTATGATCAGTGAATATATCACACGCCTCTCCATACAAGTAATGTCTCCAGATCTTCAACGCGAACACCACTGCAGCTAACTCAAGGTCATGAGTTGGGTAATTCTCCTCATAAGGTTTTAGCTGCCTCGAAGCATAAGCTATTACATTTCCATGTTGCATCAAAACACAGCCTAATCCTTTCTTAGATGCATCACTGTAAATTTGAAATCCTCCAGAACCAGTTGGAAGAGTCAAAATAGGAGCGGACACCAATCTCCGTTTCAACTCTTCAAAGCTCTTCTCTCGTTCATCCGTCCATACAAACTTTTCACCTTTTCTCATCAGTTGGGTTAGGGGTAGAGCTAAGCGAGAGAAACCTTCAACAAAACGTCTGTAGTAACCAGCAAGTCCAAGAAAACTCCTGACCTCAGTCACTGTCGTAGGTCTTGGCCATTTAGTGATAGCCTCAACTTTAGACGGATCCATGGTGATACCATCAGCTGATACAATATGACCAAGGAAAGCGACTTATCTTAACCAAAATTCGCACTTCGAAAATTTGGCGTACAACTTCTTCTTCCTCAAAATCTCCAAAACTATCCGGAGATGTTCTTCATGCTCTTCTTCAGACTTGGAGTAAACTAAAATGTCGTCGATGAAAACAATAACGAACTTGTCGAGGAACTCATGGAAAACACGATTCATCAGGTCCATAAACACAGCAGGCGCATTGGTCAAACCAAAAGGCATAACGAGGAATTCGTAATGACCATATCTGGTACGAAACGCGGTCTTAGGAACATCTTGCTCCTTCACACGTAACTGATGATAACCAGACCTCAGATCAATCTTCGAAAAGAACTTAGCTCCTTGTAGTTGATCAAACAAATCATCAATACGTGGCAGAGGATAACGGTTACGAATGGTAATACGATTGAGTTCACGGTAATCGATACATAGGCGCATGCTTCCATCCTTCTTCTTCACAAACAAGACAGGTGCACCCCATGGAGAAACACTGGGGCGAATAAATCCATTTTCTATCATCTCTTGCAGCTGTTCCTTCAACTCCTTCAGTTCTACAGGTGCCATGCGATACGGAGCCTTCGAAATCGGTTCAGCACCAGGAATTAAATCAATGCTAAACTCAACTTCTCTAGCTGGGGGAAGACCAGGGATTTCATCGGGAAAAACGTCGGTAAATTCGCAAACAACCGAAAGATTTTCAATGTTAGGACTCTCCAAAGATGTGTCCTTAACAGATGCTAGAAAACCTTGGCACCCATGAGCAATCATGGTCCGTGCCTTCATAGCGGAAATGAGCTTAACAGATTTGAGAGGTTGAGAACCATGATAAACGAATTCGGGATGTTTTACGTCTCCAAAGATCACCGTTCTAGCATAGCAGTCAATTGAAGCTCTATGATAAGCCAACCAATCCATGCCTAGAATGATATCAAACTCGACCATATCGAGAGGATACAGATTTGCAAAGCGAATACGATCATCAAAACGAAGAGGACACTTAACGTATTTATGATCAATGATCACGTGGTTTTTCATAGGCGTAGAAATCGATAAGTGATTTGTTAACGGTTTGGGCTTCATATTAAGTTTCTTAGCAAATGTGATAGATATAATGGAGTGTGTGGCACCGGTATCAAATAAAACGAAGACAGCATAATCATCAATGAAAAGAGTGCCCGTAATGGTACCTGAAGTGCGCTCCGCCTGGTTACGAGTAGTAGCATAAACACGTCCAGTAGTAGTCGGCGGCTTGATGTAGTTTCCAGGAATCGCCGGGTTCTTCTTAGGGCAATCTTTAATCTTGTGAGCAGTGGAGCCACAAGCAAAACAACCACCAGTGGCCTTGAAACACTGTCCCGGATGAGCCTTTCCACAAGTAGTACAGATAGGTGGGGGAGGCAAAACCTCAGCTGTCCTTTGCTGTCCAGAAGATCTTGAAGCACGACCCTGATTTGCTCCTCGAGCTGACTGATCCTTGTTGTAACGCTGGTTATTGTTACCTTGGTTCTGACGGTCATTTCCATTCCTACCAGCATTTCTATTATCTTGACTCCTCGTCTCAGGGCGCCCAGTGTCAACATTCCTTCCTGACTGACCCCGCTGATCATAACTCCTATCCACTTGACCCCTCGAATCGTAACTCCTACCAGAATTTCCCTTATAGTCATTGCCTTGAGTCCTACCTTGAATCCGATCACCATCTCGATTACGCTTGTTGGAACCTGAAACCTCATGAAAGATCTCAATGTTACGAGCTGCGTCATTGCAGGCCGACACATTCTCATACTCAATATTAAGCAGTCGGTCCAACACCCACTTCTTCAGTCCCCACTTGAAGTGCTTAGCTTGACGCCTACCATCTCCAGCAATCGTTCCCATAAAACTCACCAGCCTCATAAACCTACTCATGTACTCATTGGAATTCTCATGATCAAGCTGGTAGATTGCCTGATAATCCCTCTCATACCTTTGCTGCTCAGCATCAGGGAAGTAACGGTTATAGAAGATAGTCCGAAACTCAGTCCAGGTACAAGTAACAGCAAAAGCATCTCCTCCTCTTTCTTGTTTGAGTGCCTTCCACCAATTTAAAGCATCACCTTCCAACTTAAAGGCAGCCAAACGAGTCTTAAACTCGTCTCCACAACCCAGTACTTCAAACAGCTTCTCAATATGAGTGATCCAGTCCTCGGCCTCAGTAGGAGTAGCAGCAGTGCTAAACGAAAGAGGCTTGAGCTTACCGAAACGCTCGAGCCAAGTGTGAATACCGATGGGTTGATTTCCTCCACCAGTACCCGAAGCACCATTCTGATTACGAATGTTATTGATCACCTGTTCCATCATCTCAGGTGTAGTAAGACCAGGGAAAAGAGTGTTGAGAGCATTAGCAATCGCAGCATCCATGTTAGTAGCATCATCGTCTCCATCCACGCTACCGGTAGTACGAGTTCGAACCATCTGAACGATATTCAAACGATTATAAAAATGAACAAAGGTGAGATACGAAATGGAAGTACGCAGAAGGAATCCTAAAGTCTACCCAAATCCTCACAGGTCAAATCCTAAGCTCTAAGGTCTCAAAACCTAGGCTCCATATGTCACAGGTCCTGACTACAAGTCGCAAACCTGGGCTCTGATGCCATAAATTGTAACGCCCCAACCCGACAAGGGTAAAGGAATCACAAGTAATGGTGTCATATCAAAGCAAACATAAATATCCAAAAGAAATCTCAACATAAATATTGAAATAATCCAAGTCAAAATGACGTCAATACATAGGTCCCAGCGGAAAAATAAACACCAAATGAAATGTCTAAAATATAAAGTCTTAAATGGCATCATAAGATCAAAGCTAAAATCTCCAAGGTAAGTCCACACAGCACTCATCCCAAAGCAATACCCAGCTCCAATGCTTAGATACCTGCCGCGAAAGAAAAGAAATGCGGCTGAGCTTTAAAAGCCCAGTGAACAGATATACAAGCAAAACGAATACGAAACGAAAACGAATACGAGATATAGTGAAAGAAAGATAGCAAAATCATAATCATTTCAAAAGATAAATCAGGATAATAGAATAAGTTTATAGCTAAATACCTCGAGCCCAAACACATATGCCATATCATAAACATATTCATATTCATAATCACATAAGGCAACATTTGTAGGGGAGACCTACCAGAGTTATGAAGGACGTGCATGCACGCAGCATCAATCATCAGATAACATATAGCATATAACATATAATATATAACATATAACAGATCTAGGATGCACCCATACGCCCCACAAACATATATTGATAATATAATATAACATGAGCTCATAACAAATAACAGATAAGGGACGTGGCAGAACTTCACTCTACTGCCCTAGAGTCATGTCAGAAGTGCATTACTGACACGGACATGGAACCCCATGACTAGTTATTATTTGGCTCGGGTGTCAAACTATCTTAGGTCAAATCAGAATGTCATAACTGACATAGATCATATTTTATCAAATGTTTAATCATGTTTTCAAAATCAAAGTCTTCATATCATATAGTTCAAAATCAATGTTTTATGATTCAAAAATCAAAGTTCAGATAAGCAACAGCTCAAATAGACACATTAGGGTTCATAGCAAAGGCTTAGGAAATCCTAATACAAAAGCTAACGAAAAGAAAACGTTATAAGAAACCTTTACTGAAAAGGTTAGAATATCTGTACCTTATTCCAAAGCAAATGATCGAAAAGCAGAAACAAGGAAAGCAAAGGATTACTCCTTCTTCACAGAACCTATACACATTAACGGTCGTACATGTTATTTATGATTCCATAATCGTCGAAATGATCTTTTAATATTTGGCGTTCATACTTAGTATATTTAATGATCTTAATACTTTAGGGTTTTATAATTAAATAAAACTTAAGTGTTTTAATAACAATATCGTAGATTAAGGTTCATTATGTCATTTATTAAAGTTTAGGGTTAAATGTGAAAATAGTTTAAACGTCATAACTCACACATGAAATAACGAATTAATGTACTTAGCTTCAAACCCTAATCGACTCTCATTTATGTTCTAGGGTTTTCTCATTCTTTAATATCTCATTAATATGCATTTACTTACATGTTACGTCTTTTAATGACTCGTTACTTAACCTAACACGTCATAAAAACAATCTTTCCTTTTATGTTTCACCTTGCACGTTTATGATTTTATGTGACATACAAGTTACTTATTACTCGGATTAATTACACGTTTACACATTTACAAGTTCACTTGACTTATAATTACGCACGCATATGAGACACGATTCACAAACCATTAGGGTTTGGCATACCTTATTCGGTTTACATATCAAACTAGGGTTTATGTTTACATGACCTTTACTCGTTTAATACATGTTCAAAACTCTATATGTGGTTCGGTTCAATCTAGGGTTTCGGCTAATAGGTTATTACGCAAGTCTTAACTCATCTACGTACTTTACATATTCAAGTTATTAAGTTTTACACTTTGGCCGAACATATACATGGTTCGGTTATGAATACATATGGTTCGGTTCTATATAATTCGACTTAACTATGATCCGGTTCAATAATACTTATTACGTAACATACTCTTTAATACTTATCAAGTTCAAATCGTTAGGGTTTGCCTTGTTTGGTTTCATACGGCTCGACATAAAGAAAAAGAAAACACAAGTCGACAAAACGAAACAAGTTACAATACAATAACTTAAGGTGCATCAAAGGAAGACGAATAAACACGTTTATACCTTAGCTTGCTTGAAACAAAAGTCTCGACACCAATGGTTGTAGGTTCGGCCGAATAGGAAGAAAAGAAAAGAGAGGCAACAAAACTAGGGTTTCACTTTTCTTGTAAATGTAGTGTATATATAGGTGGTATCATTTTTAGTTAGGCTTGAGGAGGGTCTTGGGTTTCGGCTTGGCCCAACCGAACACAACCAAACGCACGCCATATGGGCTTCGGCCCTTGATCCATCGAACAACACAAATGCGGCCTAAGTTAATTACGCGAGACGTTAAATCTTCGTCGTACCAAAATCGATCACGTACACATTTTAGTTAGGTTTAATTATTCGCAAGTTAAGTTTTAATTTCGTTAAATGATATAAATGTATTTTACGTATTTTATAAATTTCGATTCCAAGGGTATTTTAGTCTTTAATCAGGTTTTAGATTTTCCAGGTTTTACAATTCTTCCCCTCTAAAGAAAAATTTTCGTCCTCGAAAATTGAAATGAAACGAAACGAAAACGAAATGAGAACATACCAAACTATTCAAAGAAATGAGGATAACTAGCTCGCATCGACTCCTCGGTTTCCCAAGTAGTCTCACGTTCCGGATGATTTTTCCAAAGAATCTTAACGAACGGAATGACTTTATTTCTCATGACTCTTTCTTGCCTTTCTAAAATAGCTTCCGGTTCTTCAGATAAAGACATAGCGGATTGAATTTGATCAAACGGATAAGAAGCAACGTGTAACGGATGATAGTTGTATCCCCTTAGGAGTGATACATGGAAAACGTCATGAACATGCGATAACTGAGGCGGAAGTGCTAATCGATACGAAACTTCTCCTATACGTTCCAGAATTTCAAAAGGTCCGATAAATCGAGGACTGAGCTTGCCCTTGATTCCAAAACGTTTCACACCTCTAAACGGTGAAACTTTCAAAAATACACGATCTCCAACCCGAAATTCTAAATCACGACGATGTTTGTCGGCATAACTTTTCTGACGAGACCTAGCTTCCTTCAACTTTTCTCTAACAACAGCTACTTTCTCATTAGTGATCTCAATCATTTCCGGACCTTCAATCAAGCGTTCACCTACTTCATCCCAGCAAATAGGTGCTCTACATTTCCTTCCATAAAGAAGTTCAAACGATGCCGCCTTAATGCTAGCATGCCAACTGTTGTTGTATGCAAACTCTACTAAACATAAATATTCATCCCAACTGCCAGTCCATTCTAAAGCACAAGCCCTTAGCATATCCTCTAAGGTCTGAATAGTCCTCTCTGACTGACCATCTGTTTGAGGATGAAATGCCGTACTAAAATTAAGTCGAGTACCCCAAGCTTTTTGCAAACCTTTCCAGAAATGGGAAGTAAAACGCGGATCTCTGTCGGACACAATAGATGCCGGAGTACCATGAAGTCTAACGATCTCTTGCTGAAAAATCTCCGCCAATCTCGCAATACCATAATCCTTTCTGATTGGCAAGAAATGAGCAGATTTGGTTAGTCGATCAACAACTACCCAAATCGCATCATGCTTCTTCCGAGTAAGAGGTAGTCCAGTCACAAAATCCATAGATATCTTATCCCACTTCCATGTTGGAATATCCAATGGCTGTAACAATCCACCAGCCCTTTGATGTTCAATCTTAACCTGCTGACAAATCATACACTTCGACACAAACGTCGCCACATCTTGCTTCATGCCATTCCACCAAAAGTACTGCTTCAAATCCCTATACATCTTGGTAGAACCAGGATGGATAGTGAAAGGACAACTATGAGCTTCAGTCATAACTTTCTCACAAAGTACCTGATCATTGGGAACACAAAGCCTATCTCCATACCATACGATACCGTCATTATCAACCTTAAACTCCGTCTGTTTACCTTCTTCAACATTTTGCGCCACGGCCCACAGCTCGCCGTCATCTTTCTGAGCTTCTTTAATTTGCAGTATAAGGTTCGACTCCACCTTCATACTAGCCCAGTATCCATCAAAACCTCGTACACATAACTCAACATCCAAACTCTCTAAGTCACTAATAATCCTAGGCTCAATCTCGATACTTGCAAGAATGCCTGATTTCCGGCTAAGCGCGTCAGCAACTACGTTAGCCTTACCTGGATGGTACTGAATGTTGGTGTCATAATCCTTAAGAAGTTCTAACCATCTTCTTTGTCTCATGTTAAGTTCCTTCTGAGTGAAAATATACTTGAGACTCTTATGATCAGTGAATATATCACACGCCTCTCCATACAAGTAATGTCTCCAGATCTTCAACGCGAACACCACTGCGGCTAACTCAAGGTCATGAGTTGGGTAATTCTCCTCATAAGGTTTTAGCTGCCTCGAAGCATAAGCTATTACATTTCCATGTTGCATCAAAACACAGCCTAATCCTTTCTTAGATGCATCACTGTAAATTTGAAATCCTCCAGAACCAGTTGGAAGAGTCAAAATAGGAGCGGACACCAATCTCCGTTTCAACTCTTCAAAGCTCTTCTCTCGTTCATCCTTCCATACAAACTTTTCACCTTTTCTCATCAGTTGGGTTAGGGGTAGAGCTAAGCGAGAGAAACCTTCAACAAAACGTCTGTAGTAACCAGCAAGTCCAAGAAAACTCCTGACCTCAGTCACTGTCGTAGGTCTTGGCCATTTAGTGATAGCCTCAACTTTAGACGGATCCATGGTGATACCATCAGCTGATACAATATGACCAAGGAAAGCGACTTATCTTAACCAAAATTCGCACTTCGAAAATTTGGCGTACAACTTCTTCTTCCTCAAAATCTCCAAAACTATCCGGAGATGTTCTTCATGCTCTTCTTCAGACTTGGAGTAAACTAAAATGTCGTCGATGAAAACAATAACGAACTTGTTGAGGAACTCATGGAAAACACGATTCATCAGGTCCATAAACACAGCAGGCGCATTGGTCAAACCAAAAGGCATAACGAGGAATTCGTAATGACCATATCTGGTACGAAACGCGGTCTTAGGAACATCTTGCTCCTTCACACGTAACTGATGATAACCAGACCTCAGATCAATCTTCGAAAAGAACTTAGCTCCTTGTAGTTGATCAAACAAATCATCAATACGTGGCAGAGGATAACGGTTACGAATGGTAATACGATTGAGTTCACGGTAATCGATACATAGGCGCATGCTTCCATCCTTCTTCTTCACAAACAAGACAGGTGCACCCCATGGAGAAACACTGGGGCGAATAAATCCATTTTCTATCATCTCTTGCAGCTGTTCCTTCAACTCCTTCAGTTCTACAGGTGCCATGCGATACGGAGCCTTCGAAATCGGTTCAGCACCAGGAATTAAATCAATGCTAAACTCAACTTCTCTAGCTGGGGGAAGACCAGGGAGTTCATCGGGAAAAACGTCGGTAAATTCGCAAACAACCGAAAGATTTTCAATGTTAGGACTCTCCAAAGATGTGTCCTTAACAGATGCTAGAAAACCTTGGCACCCATGAGCAATCATGGTCCGTGCCTTCATAGCGGAAATGAGCTTAACAGATTTGAGAGGTTGAGAACCATGATAAACGAATTCGGGATGTTTTACGTCTCCAAAGATCACCGTTCTAGCATAGCAGTCAATTGAAGCTCTATGATAAGCCAACCAATCCATGCCTAGAATGATATCAAACTCGACCATATCGAGAGGATACAGATTTGCAAAGCGAATACGATCATCAAAACGAAGAGGACACTTAACGTATTTATGATCAATGATCACGTGGTTTTTCATAGGCGTAGAAATCGATAAGTGATTTGTTAACGGTTTGGGCTTCATATTAAGTTTCTTAGCAAATGTGATAGATATAATGGAGTGTGTGGCACCGGTATCAAATAAAACGAAGACAGCATAATCATCAATGAAAAGAGTGCCCGTAATGGTACCTGAAGTGCGCTCCGCCTGGTTACGAGTAGTAGCATAAACACGTCCAGTAGTAGTCGGCGGCTTGATGTAGTTTCCAGGAATCGCCGGGTTCTTCTTAGGGCAATCTTTAATCTTGTGAGCAGTGGAGCCACAAGCAAAACAACCACCAGTGGCCTTGAAACACTGTCCCGGATGAGCCTTTCCACAAGTAGTACAGATAGGTGGGGGAGGCAAAACCTCAGCTGTCCTTTGCTGTCCAGAAGATCTTGAAGCACGACCCTGATTTGCTCCTCGAGCTGACTGATCCTTGTTGTAACGCTGGTTATTGTTACCTTGGTTCTGACGGTCATTTCCATTCCTACCAGCATTTCTATTATCTTGACTCCTCGTCTCAGGGCGCCCAGTGTCAACATTCCTTCCTGACTGACCCCGCTGATCATAACTCCTATCCACTTGACCCCTCGAATCGTAACTCCTACCAGAATTTCCCTTATAGTCATTGCCTTGAGTCCTACCTTGAATCCGATCACCATCTCGATTACGCTTGTTGGAACCTGAAACCTCATGAAAGATCTCAATGTTACGAGCTGCGTCATTGCAGGCCGACACATTCTCATACTCAATATTAAGCAGTCGGTCCAACACCCACTTCTTCAGTCCCCACTTGAAGTGCTTAGCTTGACGCCTACCATCTCCAGCAATCGTTCCCATAAAACTCACCAGCCTCATAAACCTACTCATGTACTCATTGGAATTCTCATGATCAAGCTGGTAGATTGCCTGATAATCCCTCTCATACCTTTGCTGCTCAGCATCAGGGAAGTAACGGTTATAGAAGATAGTCCGAAACTCAGTCCAGGTACAAGTAACAGCAAAAGCATCTCCTCCTCTTTCTTGTTTGAGTGCCTTCCACCAATTTAAAGCATCACCTTCCAACTTAAAGGCAGCCAAACGAGTCTTAAACTCGTCTCCACAACCCAGTACTTCAAACAGCTTCTCAATATGAGTGATCCAGTCCTCGGCCTTAGTAGGAGTAGCAGCAGTGCTAAACGAAAGAGGCTTGAGCTTACCGAAACGCTCGAGCCAAGTGTGAATACCGATGGGTTGATTTCCTCCACCAGTACCCGAAGCACCATTCTGATTACGAATGTTATTGATCACCTGTTCCATCATCTCAGGTGTAGTAAGACCAGGGAAAAGAGTGTTGAGAGCATTAGCAATCGCAGCATCCATGTTAGTAGCATCATCGTCTCTATCCACGCTACCGGTAGTACGAGTTTGAACCATCTGAACGATATTCAAACGATTAGCAAAATGAACAAATGTGAGATACGAAATGGAAGTACGCAGAAGGAATCCTAAAGTCTACCCAAATCCTCACAGGTCAAATCCTAAGCTCTAAGGTCTCAAAACCTAGGCTCCATATGTCACAGGTCCTGACTACAAGTCGTAAACCTGGGCTCTGATGCCATAAATTGTAACGCCCCAACCCGACAAGGGTAAAGGAATCACAAGTAATGGTGTCATATCAAAGCAAACATAAATATCCAAAAGAAATCTCAACATAAATATTGAAATAATCCAAGTCAAAATGACGTCAATACATAGGTCCCAGCGGAAAAATAAACTCCAAATGAAATGTCTAAAATATAAAGTCTTAAATGGCATCATAAGATCAAAGCTAAAATCTCTAAGGTAAGTCCACACAGCACTCATCCCAAAGCAATACCCAGCTCCAATGCTTAGATACCTGCCGCGAAAGAAAAGAAATGCGGCTGAGCTTCAAAAGCCCAGTGAACAGATATACAAGCAAAACGAATACGAAACGAAAACGAATACGAGATATAGTGAAAGAAAGATAGCAAAATCATAATCATTTCAAAAGATAAATCAGGATAATAGAATAAGTTTATAGCTAAATACCTCGAGCCCAAACACATATGCCATATCATAAACATATTCATATTCATAATCACATAAGGCAACATTTGTAGGAGAGACCTACCAGAGTTATGAAGGACGTGCATGCACGCAGCATCAATCATCAGATAACATATAGCATATAACATATAATATATAACATATAACAGATCTAGGATGCACCCATACGCCCCACAAACATATATTGATAATATAATATAACATGAGCTCATAACAAATAACAGATAAGGGACGTGGCAGAACTTCACTCTACTGCCCTAGAGTCATGTCAGAAGTGCATTACTGACACGGACATGGAACCCCCATGACTAGTTATTATTTGGCTCGGGTGTCAAACTATCTTAGGTCAAATCAGAATGTCATAACTGACATAGATCATATTTTATCAAATGTTTAATCATGTTTTCAAAATCAAAGTCTTCATATCATATAGTTCAAAATCAATGTTTTATGATTCAAAAATCAAAGTTCAGATAAGCAACAGCTCAAATAGACACATTAGGGTTCATAGCAAAGGCTTAGGAAATCCTAATACAAAAGCTAACGAAAAGAAAACGTTATAAGAAACCTTTACTGAAAAGGTCAGAATATATGTACCTTATTCCAAAGCAAATGATCGAAAAGCAGAAACAAGGAAAGCAAAGGATTACTCCTTCTTCACAGAACCTATACACATTAACGGTCGTACATGTTATTTATGATTCCATAATCGTCGAAATGATCTTTTAATATTTGGCGTTCATACTTAGTATATTTAATGATCTTAATACTTTAGGGTTTTATAATTATAAGACTTAAGTGTTTTAATAACAATATCGTAGATTAAGGTTCATTATGTCATTTATTAAAGTTTAGGGTTAAATGTGAAAATAGTTTAAACGTCATAACTCACACATGAAATAACGAATTAATGTACTTAGCTTCAAACCCTAATCGACTCTCATTTATGTTCTAGGGTTTTCTCATTCTTTAATATCTCATTAATATGCATTTACTTACATGTTACGTCTTTTAATGACTCGTTACTTAACCTAACACGTCATAAAAACAATCTTTCCTTTTATGTTTCACCTTGCACGTTTATGATTTTATGTGACATACAAGTTACTTATTACTCGGATTAATTACACGTTTACACATTTACAAGTTCACTTGACTTATAATTACGCACGCATATGAGACACAATTCACAAACCATTAGGGTTTGGCATACCTTATTCGGTTTACATATCAAACTAGGGTTTATGTTTACATGACCTTTACTCGTTTAATACATGTTCAAAACTCTATATGTGGTTCGGTTCAATCTAGGGTTTCGGCTAATAGGTTATTACGCAAGTCTTAACTCATCTACGTACTTTACATATTCAAGTTATTAAGTTTTACACTTTGGCCGAACATATACATGGTTCGGTTATGAATACATATGGTTCGGTTCTATATAATTCGACTTAACTATGATCCGGTTCAATAATACTTATTACGTAACATACTCTTTAATACTTATCAAGTTCAAATCGTTAGGGTTTGCCTTGTTTGGTTTCATACGACTCGACATAAAGAAAAAGAAAACACAAGTCGACAAAACGAAACAAGTTACAATACAATAACTTAAGGTGCATCAAAGGAAGACGAATAAACACGTTTATACCTTAGCTTTCTTGAAACAAAAGTCTCGACACCAATGGTTGTAGGTTCGGCCGAATAGGAAGAAAAGAAAAGAGAGGCAACAAAACTAGGGTTTCACTTTTCTTGTAAATGTAGTGTATATATAGGTGGTATCATTTTTAGTTAGGCTTGAGGAGGGTCTTAGGTTTCGGCTTGGCCCAACCGAACACAACCAAACGCACGCCATATGGGCTTCGGCCCTTGATCCATCGAACAACACAAATGCGGCCTAAGTTAATTACGCGAGACGTTAAATCTTCGTCGTACCAAAATCGATCACGTACACATTTTAGTTAGGTTTAATTATTCGCAAGTTAAGTTTTAATTTCGTTAAATGATATAAATGTATTTTACGTATTTTATAAATTTCGATTCCAAGGGTATTTTAGTCTTTAATCAGGTTTTAGATTTTCCAGGTTTTACAAGGGTCTTAGTGAAACTTAATCTCCTATTTAATAAGTCCCCTTATCTAGGGTTAGACACACTTGAGTGTGCAGTCTTTTGTATCACTCTCTTCTCTTCTCTCAGATCATTTCACTGATCTTGTCTTGTCTTTACATTCATATGATTATTGTCTTATTGACATTAATCTAAACTTGTAACATTTGGATACTATTAATCTAAGCTGACTATTGCAGCTTAGATATGAATAAAGGTTCTATTGTTCATCTAGTGTTGCCTATACTTTCGTACATGGTATCAGAGCATCAGGCTCATTGATTCTCTTTGGCAACAAAGGTGTGGTTTGGGGTTATTGCTATTGGCGTAATCACTGGCTATCTTCTGTTTACAATTTACCCTAGACTAAGTGAATCTAGGGTGATTGTGATTTGTTCTTCCGCTGCATATTTCTCTGTAAGTCTAAGTCATATCTTCTCTTTAAACATACAGTACTTAAGTCTCTGTGGGTGCAAACGGGTAGACTAACATCTTGATCTGCCACCTTTGAGTGGTACGAATACCTGCTCTGGTTTACCCTAGTCCACAGGCTTGGTGCTTGTAGTTTCTTATTGCAAAGTCTTTTTTACTTGTCTATTTACTCTTATTATTATATCTGTCTGTGATTCTTTTATCTCTGTCTTATTATTTGTATTATGGCTATTGGTGATGATACTGCTGGTGGTGGTGGTTCCACTGAGAAAAGCTTATCCTTTGGGGATGCTTTGTACTTACACCCTAATAACACTAATGGGACTCCCATTATTTCTATCAAACTCACAGGAACTGAAAATTATAAAATATGGAATATGGCCATGACCTTTGCCTTAAGGAACCATAATAAGTTAGGGTTTATTGATGGTACTTGCATAAGAAACGATTCAAACCCTAATCTTGCTAATCAATGGGACACTTGTAACTCTGTTGTGGTTACTTGGATTCTTAATTCTCTCAGCCCTGAATTATTTGCTGGGGCTATCTATGCCAAAACTGCTTATGAAATGTGGAATGATCTTAAAGATACTTATGATAAGGTTGATGGTTCAGCTATTTTTAATTTGCATAAAAATATAAACTCTCTTAGTCAAAGTGGGTCTTCTCTTGCTGATTACTACAACAATCTTAACTCTTTATGAAAACAATTTGATTGTATGATTAGCTTGCCTCCTTGCACTTGTGAGGCTGCAAAACATTTTGAAAAACATAATCAGCTAATCAAGTTAATGCAATTTCTTATGGGTCTTGATGACTCCTATGTTCCCATCAGAAGCAATATTTTAACCAGAGACCCTTTACCTAATGTCAAAACTGCTTTCTCTGTTGTCTCTGGAGAAGAGTCTCACAGAAATGTATCATCTGGGAACAGCTCTGCTAAACCCAATGCTACAGCTTTTGCTGCAAAAACTTCTGATGGTGGAAAAATTTTTGATAACAAAAGAAGTTTTAACAACAAAGTTTATGGTCTTAATACTGGTAACAGCTCTAATAGCAGAGGACCAAACATGAACCTCAAATGTACCAATTGCAAAAAACCTGGTCACACCATTGATAGATGTTATGATCTTGTTGGCTATCCTGCTGGATATGCTAAGAGAAATTTTAATGGTAAACCTTTCAGCAGTAACAATGTTTCTGCTGAAACCAATCTTGTCACTGATAATAGTGCCAGCAACTCTCCTGTCTCCTTGTCTAATGAACAGCTCTCAAGATTTATGAGTCTTCTCAATGACAACAATGTGTCATCTGCTAATGCCAACTTGGCAGGTAAAAATTTTTCAGGAACCTTCTTTAATGGCAGTGTCAAGTTTAATATAAACTTCAACAAGTTTTTTAACAACAACACTAAGACATTATCTGGAAACATCAGTCTTGGTTGGATTGTTGATTCTGGTGCAAATCAGCACATGACTGTGACTGAAATTTTTTTAATCAATGTTGTTAACATTTCAAATCTTGGTTTAACTATTGGACATCCCAACGGTACTCAGGCCTTAATTACAAAAATTGGTGATTTAAAAATCAATAATGATCTAACTCTTTTTGATGTACTTGTTGTTCCTGAGTACAATGTTAGTTTGCTATCTGTTCATAAAATTGCTAGAGACAATAAGATGTTTGTCGGGTTTAATGAATCTAATTGCTATATACAGGATTTACATCAAAAAAGGATTGTGGGGATTGGTAAACAACACAATGGGTTATATATGTTTGATATTGATTCTTCATGTAAGATTATTTCTAATAACTGCATATCGGTTTGTCATGTTTCAAAAAATCTTTGGGATCAAAGACTTGGTCATCCCTCTGACCAAGTCCTACACATACTTAAACCCACTCTTAAATTTGATAGTACATCTGAAACTGATCATCTCTGTGATACCTGTAATAAAGCTAAACAAACCAGGGAACCATTCCCTCTAAGTGAACATAAATCAACTAAAATTGGTCAACTTGTCCATCTTGATGTATGGGGACCATATAAAGTCACTAGCAGAGATGGTTACAAATATTTTTTAACTGTTGTTGATGACTATTCTAGGGCAGTGTGGGTTTATATGCTTAAGGGGAAGGATGATGTTTAAGTTTCCATTGTTAACTTTACTCACATGCTATCAAATCAATTTGAACACAATGTCAAGATCTTTAGAAGTGATAATGGGACAGAATTTGTCAATAATAAACTTCAACATTTTTTCCATGAAAAAGGAATTTTACATCAAACCTCTTGTGTTTATACACCACAACAAAATGGTATTGCAGAAAGGAAACATAGGCATCTCCTTAATGTAGCTAGATCCCTCATGTTTCAGGGGGAATTACCTCTAAATCTTTGGTCTGAATGTGTTCTAACTGCTGCCTATGTCATAAACAGGTTGCCCTCTTCAGTTCTGTCTGGCAAGTCCCCGTTCTTCCTTGTGTATGGGCATGACCCTTCACTCTCTCTCCTTAGAGTCTTTGGCTGCTTATGCTATGCCACCATTCTCAACATCTCTGATAAATTTGGTAGTAGGTCTGAAAAAAGTGTCTTTATTGGTTACTCAAATGAGAAGAAAGGCTATAAACTCTTGAGCCTTGAAACAAAAAATATCTTTTACTCCAGAGATGTCAAATTTTATGAAACTGTTTTTCCCTTCAAAATGAAAAATTCTGTGTCAAAACCTTTTGTTGAAACCTTTGTACCAAAAGATTTAAATCACAAAAATTTCTTTGACTCACAAATAAGTCCCAATGATGAAGGGAGAGTGACATCCTATGATGATGGCACAGTGGTAAGTCATCCTACTAGGATTGACGAACCAGTTGCAACATCTATAGATGATAATACACACCCTGAGGGCAACATATCACATGATTCACATTCTGCTGATGCAGTTTCTGATCCTGCTGATACAACACCTGATTCTGCTGAACAAGAAAGAGGCTTGCCAGCCATTACTGCTAGAAGGTCAACCAGAGTTTCCAAGTTGCCCAGTAATCTTAATGACTTTATTATAGAAGGAAAAGTCAAATATGGTGTTGAAAAGGTTGTTAATTACTCAAATCTTAACAAAGATAATTACTGCTTTGCATCTAGTCTTAATAAAAGTATTGAACCTACCTGTTATGAAGAAGCTATCCATGATAGTAATTGGGTTGATGCTATGAATTCTGAAATTGAGGCCTTAAATGAAAACAATGCTTGGGATATAACTGATCTACCTCCTAATAGAATTCCTATTGGCTACAAATGGATATTTAAAATCAAATATAAAGCCAATGGTGAAGTTGATAGATACAAGGCTAGACTAGTTGTTAAAGGCTATAACCAATGGGAAGGAATAGACTATGATGAAACTTTTTCTCCTGTTGTAAAAATGTCTACTGTCAGATGTCTTATTGCCTTAGCCGTAAAAACCAAATGGCCTCTTTTTCAACTTGATGTTAATAATGCTTTCTTGTATGGAGATCTTGATGAGGATATCTATATGACCATCCCCAAGGGGTTCTGTAATGAGAACAATAAGAATAAAGTCTGTAAACTTGTCAAATCCCTATATGGCTTAAAACAAGCTCCCAGGAAATGGAATGAAAAACTTGTCAGTGTTTTAAAAGAAAATAACTTTGTTCAATCTGTTAATGATCACTCTTTGTTCACCAAAACAGAGAATAACAAGTTTATTGCTCTGCTTGTTTATGTGGATGATATTGTCCTTACTGGAAATTGCACTAATGAGATAAACTGATTCAAAGAGTTCCTAAAAACAAAGTTTCATATTAAAGACTTGGGAAATCTAAAATACTTTCTTGGCATTGAGGTTCTAAAAACTGGGAATGACATTTGTCTCTCCCAAAGAAAATATTGTCTTGAACTCCTCAAAGAATTTGGTCTCTTTGGGTGCAAACCTGTGTCCACTCCTATGGAACCCAACTCAGTCCTTCCATACATTCCCACTGCTGATGACCCCTTGCTTGTCAACATCACTGGTTATCAGAAGTTACTTGGGAAACTTATCTATCTCACCCATACTAGACCTGACATCTCATACTCAGTTCATTGTCTGGCACAATATATGCATTCCCCTTTAAGGTCTCATCTGGAATGTGCCCTCAATGTTCTGAGATATCTAAAAGGAGCTCCAGGAAAAGGTCTAAGGTACAATTTCAGCAACTCTGAAAATCATCTTGAAGGATATAGTGATGCTGATTGGGCCAAATGCAAGAAAACCAGAAAATCTGTCACAGGTTATTGTGTTTTCTTTAATAATTGTTTAATCTCATGGAAAAGTAAAAAACAAAACACTCTTTCAAAATCTTCCACAGAAGCAGAATATAGATCTATGTCTAGTGCTGCCTGTGAAATTATTTGGATTCAAAAAATCCTAAAAGACCTAAAAGTTGATATCAATCTTCCTGTTGATCTTTTTTGTGATAACAAATCTGCTTTACAACTTGCTGTCAACCCTGTTTTCCATGAAAGATCAAAACACTTTGAAATTGATGTTCACTTCATCAGGGAAAAAATTGCTAGAGGTATTATAAATGCTAAAAAGATTGACTCTTGAAACCAAACTGCAGACATTCTCACAAAGAACCTCCCTGTCTATCAGCATAAATTTTTGTGTGAAAAATTGATATTGTTTGATATGTTTGCTCATCATATTAAGGGGGAATGTTAAATTTTGGGTTGGTAATCTGTGGCAAATATATCATTCTATCAATTGCTAATGGCTTTCAAGTTGTGGCTTATTGCAGGATTAATTACATGGGTTTAACCTGGACAAACGATTAAAGATTTAAAGTTCCAAGAATCTCATTTCTGCTGAAGCATTTCTTCGTTTCTGCTGATGAGTCACTACTAGAAGGGTCTTAGTGAAACTTAATCTCCTATTTAATAAGTCCCCTTATCTAGGGTTAGACACACTTGAGTGTGCAGTCTTTTGTATCACTCTCTTCTCTTCTCTCAGATCATTTCACTGATCTTGTCTTGTCTTTACATTCATATGATTATTGTCTTATTGACATTAACCTAAACTTGTAACATTTGGATACTATTAATCTAAGCTAGACTATTGCAGCTTAGAACTGAATAAAGGTTCTATTGTTCATCTAGTGTTGCCTATACTTTCGTACAAGCAGAAAGAGTATGGAAGAAAAAAAATTACAAATAGGTTTGAGTAACATGCAAGTTTGCTGCCATTAACAGCAGTGATCATTTCCTCATATTTTATAAGGTCACACTTCCGGTTCCTAGTAGTTTAGCATGGCTAAAAGAACTTTTTTAAAAAAAAACCAAAATTGTGGCCCAATGTTGAAAAAGGTAATCATTTTGAGTATTTTCTTTCCTCATGAAAAGTCAAATATCATTTAAAGGTCAGAATAACATCTAAAAAAGAAATTCTAAGTCACAAGTATTGAGAGGCCAAAGGTCCTTTCTAGTGCATACTAAGTATCGCCGATGAATACGTCATGGTGCACAGGGCACCTACGCTGATTTTGTCATTTGCGTCGCGGTGATTTAGGCAGAGTCACGACCAAAAGAGGCGACATGGTGATGAGTGGGGAGGGGTGTGCAAAAAGGTTTCGTTATGATCCATTATTGAATTCATATTGCTTTGACATGATTCCATAATTCTACAACTAGAAAAAAAGTCAGAATATTGCATCATCGACCTTTTCATTACTAGGCAAAAAAGGTCATTAAACATTTAATAAGCACTAAAACTTTATTGCTTAACGAATAAAGGTTACCATATTCACTACCATCACTAAGAAATATTTAGCACATATTAGTCTACACAAATTTAAAATTCCCTTGTATTTACGGTTCTTCAACTTTAGAATCTTTTAGCTAACATCATGTTGGTACCATGTGACCAACTTGCCTTAAAACTTTGAATTTTGAGCATCTCAAAGCATTATAGATATTTAGAGGATTAGCCTACCACAAAGAATGATTAGATTAACCAAACAATATAAGACCATAAAGGTTATTATTGATAGATGTCTCCATCATTCGCAAGTATTTTATATGAGCTCGTAAAAAGTTTGAACGAAACTATTAGAGGATAAATATGACCCAAACTCACAATCGGGATTGGGTTATATCTATCCTCTAATAAAAACAGTTTTACAGAGATATAACTATTAAAATTCCCACAATTTCAGGTATCATGTCGTGTTCAAGGCTTGAAAATATTGTTTCGTGTAGGACTTTCGACATGGATACTTTTGGATTTTTTCGACGAGACCAAGAACATCGAGACTGAGATGCCGTTATCCATACTTCAATTATTATTACTTTCTTCTTGTCCCGGATGTCAATCACAAATAGAGTAGCTTTTTTCAATCAATTAGTCTTTGTACTTGTTTAACTTATTAAGTGTGGAGTCAAGAATGGCTTTATGAGTCTTGTTTTAAATCTTTAAAAAAAATCAAATTAATAATAAATTGTTAATATAATGTGCTATAGTTGTTTTAGATTATTGAAATGCACTATAATTATGTAAGATCTTGGAGTTTTGTTGGATGCAAATCCCATAAATGTTAAGTCACCCATATGACTATAGAATCAACTTGATACAAAGTTCCAAATTAGTCCAACTATACCACTTTTGACCTACACAAATAAATGGTCACTTCTCACAAATAAAACCTTATTATATATGAAGTTTTGTATAAATTCACAATGGTATCTAAGGCTGCCCCCAGTAAAATCACTCAATTCCCCTCATTTTCTCTGCTACGTCAGCTTTCTCTCTCCAGCGACCTTCAGGCGATCAGGTGCCCCAATAAGGAAATACCCACTTGATTGTGTTTTGAAAGTGTATTAAATGTGTTTTGCTTGTTGTTTCTACCGATCGCAAACTCGACCAAGTTTGTAAAATATCCACTCGATAGATTGCCTCCACAATAGAGGATCGAGTGACAATCCCCTGGACGATCGAGTGACGATCGATCTATTGGGGGCAGCCTAATAATATGAAAATATCCTATAAAAGTGATTGTTCTAACTCAAACATTTTTCTTAATACTAAACTCAAGAGTGTCATGTCAAATACATCAATGAGGATGATTTTTAAAGACATAAACGACTCTAAACATCTATAACTACTATGAAAACATCCTTACAACTTTTTGATTCTGGTGCCGAAAGCGAAATCCATTTTCTATATTGGCTTTTTTGCTAGATGTTCGATATCGACACTGATGTTACAGGCATAGAATAAAAATCAAAGGTCGAGATTGAATATTTCCCAAGTAAGGTCTAAAGATATTTTGATGTCCAACTACAAAGTAGACTTTGGAGACTCACAACCATCCAATAGAGATGGTTACAAACTACAAGTGACCAAAGTTGAATTCGTGCCTATTCCAAAGTAACTTGGCTTCTAACGAATATATACCTAGTGTGGTCTTAATGTTGATATTCCAACACTAGTTTCTTACATTTCTATTTTTGCATCTAATAGCTTTTGGCATGGGTACCCCTAATAGTTTTCTTTGTATTCCTCTACCTTTTTATTCTTTTAGATATCTTTTTGCTGCCATAATCATCGGCATAAAATCATACACACATTCAAATGTCCTTAAGTGGGATTCTCTTGCACATAATTATTCCATTCTTTTTTAAGTTGATGTTTGTTATTCACCTTGGAGGCTTGGACCAAATCCTAACGGAGCTAGGTTTGGCCCATATACATATTAGGGAGCAATGAGCATAAAAAGGCCCATTTTGGGACCAACTAATGTGCATGTTCTGTAGGATAACATAGACTGGCTCATGATTCGGTGTGTATTAGAGCATGGGGTGTCGATTGTTTCGTTTCTCGCCGTTTTCAACGTGGCTACTCGTCAGTTTTTTCTTCTCCTCGCCACGACACCACGGCTACTCGCCAGTTAAGGTTTCGCCAGTCCAACGACATGGTAAACGACAAAAGGTTTTGCAGTGTTTGTGTTTGTTTCTTTTGTGTTTGTGATGTGTAGGGGTGTTCAAAAAATCCGAGAAACCGACGAACCGAGCCGATCCGCTCAATCCGAAACCGCAAAAAACCGATAACCGAAGAAACCGAAACCGAGAAAAACCGAAACCGGAAAAACCGCTTATCATGGTTCGGTTTCGGTTTTTACTTTTAGTTATCCGCGGTTACCCGAACCGAACCGCCTATAATATACATATAGGTTTCAACAAACCATTCTTAAAAATGTACAAGTATTAACTATCTTATTGCATTACTTTTATCGTATAACGCATTTTTACTTACATAATGTGATCATTTACTAACGTCCATGGATTACATATGATTAAAGTGATCGTACTTATAAACGTCAAATAAATAGTATTAGTTATTTTGTTACATATAATAATTTGAATGCTTTTATTGCGACGGAACAACATTATTATGACTTAAATCTTCTCAATGTTATTTAATTTTACTACAATTGACATATTACGTTCTAATTTATGTTATTGTTCGTTCGATTCAATTCGATTAATTTTTTAAAATGGTTAACCGTGACCCGAACCGCGGATAACCGCTCATTTCGGGTACCCGCATCTCCGGTTACCCGCCTAGTACGGTTCGGTTTCGGATAGTAAAATGAACTACCCGCCCCGCGATGGATAGTTAAAATCTCTAACCGAACCGAGCCGAACCGCCCCGTGAACACCCCTAGTGATGTGTTTGTGAGGGTGGGTGGGACCCAAGTGAAGAGGTTTGGGTTAGTTGTGATTGGGGGTATTTTTAAGTGAGTGTGTTGGAGTGATGTGGAGGTGATGTGGCACACGTGAGGCCCAAATGAAGAGAAGTGGGCAACCCACGACACCCCTTGCTCTTAGTGTCCTAATAAATAAAAATGATCTGATCTTCATTCTTGAATGTGTTAAGAAATTAAAAAGTTGTGAAAGTGATTTTCTACCATCAGTAGGTCAGGAGCACATTCATCAAATATAATTACCTTTTATATCATAAATCACCCGACGACCATCATGTATAGCGACGATAATTTATAATAATAAATAATTATAACTGCGATATTCTAGTTAAATGTAAGGATTGGAACTAAGATGAATATAAAGCATATATAAAAAAATTAGTAAGCAGTTGGTATAACATAAAACTCGTCATTGCTTAAAGCTTGTTTAGAAATTTCATCTACATTAGCGTGATTGAACGATTAACAAAAAACTAAATCTTCTTCTACAAATATGGATGGTGAAAATAGTGGGTCCACATGTGGGTCCAAGTTCACTAATACCTCTATATGGTGAGGAGAGATGATTTGCACACTTATTTAATTGATTGACACACTTAAAATTAGAGTGTGTCAGACAATTATACTCTTACATTAATTTACACATTTTCTCTCCGTGAGAGTATAAATGTCAACACATTCTAATTTGAAGTGTGTCAATCAATTTGGAGAGTGTACAAATCATCTCCCTATGGAGAGAAGCTAGCATCTATATGTCATTAACATTCTATGATCTAACTCAATTGTGTGGACCTCAACAGAAAAAAGAAAAAATAAATTGAAAAAAAAAACATTAATATATATAGGGGACCCATCCATGT
Source organism: Chrysanthemum seticuspe (assembly GCA_019973895.1). Classification (NCBI taxonomy): domain Eukaryota; kingdom Viridiplantae; phylum Streptophyta; class Magnoliopsida; order Asterales; family Asteraceae; genus Chrysanthemum; species Chrysanthemum seticuspe. The sequence goes on along the minus strand of BPTQ01000003.1, from coordinate 243,363,485 downwards.
TACCCAAACAGATGTTAAAAAAAAAAAAAAAAAAAAAAAAAAAAAAGGGCTTTAATTAAATGTAACTGAATTTTAAATAAAAATAAAATTTAAAATTACTAAACATTAAAAGAATATTTTTGTCAAATTACTTTACTATTTTTTAAGTTTTCAAACTTTGAAAAAATGTTGTTCCCTCTTTATTTATAGTAAAAACAAATAGATATTCATTTATTGAATATTGAATTCATTTAAATATACATCACTTACCAACAATAATGCATACGAATAAAAACTATTTCTCCAGCCCACAATATTCATCTATAGAGTTTATAGACAGATAGGTTACTCAACTTTTCAATTTTATTCGCTTAAGTTACCAAACTTTTTTTTTGTTCAAACAGGTTACTTAACTAAAAAAATGCTACATTTAGGTTACTGAATTTCTAAAACGCTACATTTAGGTTACTTAACTTACCAAAAAAAATGCATTTGGGTTACTTTGATTACATTGAAAAAATAGAGGTTGAATGCTTAACTAAAGTTAAGTAACCTAAGTGAACAAAATGAAAGTTTGGTAACTTAGGCGAATAAAGTTGGAAAGTTGGGTAACCTATCTGTCTATAAACCCTTCATCTATACAACTGAGTCAAACAACCACGTGTTTTTTGTTCAGTCCAATTGTAGTAACGATAGTCTAAAGAAGTAGAGAACCCAATTTGCCTAAATTTTGTCTAACTTTATTATTTCTGATATAATTAACGAGGTCTGTTACAATATAATTATAGAAGGTTTGATAGAATTAGATAACGAAAGAGAAGTAAAAGATCACTTACGAAAAGCTAGTCTTAGTGTGTTTCATTTCGTTACTTTCATATGCTATTTATACAACAATCGTGCACTATATACACATTTCACTGAATACATGAGGGAACAAGTAACTAAAACACGGCACTAATGGGGAAACAAGTAATACACGACATTAATTGAAGAACACGTAGCTAAAGTGCGAGATTGGAAGAACAATTTTTTGTCATATGCAGGCAGAGCACAATTCATTGCAGTTGTTTTATCTCCTATGCAGTTATTCTGGGCTTCTGTGTTTCTAATTCCTAAATCCACTATTAATGATATTGAAAAGGTCTTTAAGGGCTTTTTGTGGTGTCAATGTGAACTGACAAGAGGTAAGGCTAAACTTGCATGGAAAAAGGTCTACAAACCAAAGAACCAAGGGGGTTTGGGTTTAAATAGTTTGGATGATTGGAATGAAACTCTTCTAACAAAACACATATGGAACTTAGCAACTAAAAAGGATGGTTTGTGGGTTAAATGGGTCACCACTGTCAAATTAAAGGGAAAGAGTATATGGGATGTTGAAAGAAAGAATTCTGATAGTTGAATGTGGAAGAATCTTTAGAATTTAAGGGAAAAAGCTAGAAAGCTTGTTTTTCACATAATAAGTAATGGGCTGAAAGCTTCTATGTGGTATGATTGTTGGAATGAGACTAGTCCTTTATGTGATATTATCTGTAAAATCAAAATGATTAAAGCTAGGTTCAGTAATGAGTGCACTGTATCAGATATGATAAATGATGGAAGGTGGATTTGGCCAGATAATTGGTTAACTCAGTTTCCTATATTGCAAACTCTTAATGTTCCTATGTTAACTAGCGAGGAAGACAGAGCAATGTGGACAACATGTGGTGGAAAGAAAGTTGATTTTAGCATTAAGACAGTATGCTAAGAGTTCAGATACAATGATACTGAGGTTCATTGGAATAAGCTAGTTTGGTTTTCCCAGGGTATCCCAAGTCATATGTTTATTGTGTGGATGGCTGTGAATGAAAGATTGCAGGCCCAAGATAGAAACATGAAGTGGAATAATGACATTAATATGAGATGCACTTTGTGTAAAAATTGCCCTGATTCACATGATCACCTTTTTTCCAATGTCAGTTTTCCAAGACTGTGTGGAATGAATTTCAGAACAAAAAAGCTTTAGAAACAGACCACTTACTTGGAATGATACAGTGAATGCACTAAATACATGGTTTACTAACAAATCTATTGTTAGTATAGTTGGTAAACTGGTGTTTGGGGCTATGGTGTACTACTTATGGCAGGAAAGGAACAAGAGGTTAATCACACAGGAAAGAAGGAGCGAAAAGAGTATGATTGAGATTATCACAGATTCAGTAAGAGTTAGATTAATGGGACTGAAAGTGCTTAAAACCAATCAAGTGATCAAGGTTTTTAACAGATGGAATGTGCAGCTTGTCTTTGTGAACTTAGTGCCATGAAGAAGGTCTGAAACAACTATATTACTGGAATGTATAGCCTGAATTGGGTATGTTTTGATAGCATTACCACTGTGCTAAGCAGATGACAAGGTTCAAGAAATATGCAAATAATGAAAAAAGGTTTATTTTGATACTCTATTCTTTCTGTCTTGAAACAGAGTACTTTAGTTAATTTACTAAAGAAGGCCTTATCCCATGAATTCTCTTGATGTCTTGAAACAGTTTCCATTTATGTAACTCTTAATAGGCCTTTGTTAGGTAATTAAGCTTGTTGCAGTCATGAAAACTTGGATTAAAGATGGATAGGAATTCATAAAGTAGGTTACCTGTATGTGAAGGGTAGAATGAACATGTAGGGCAGTGTATGAAGCATGGAATAGTGTAGAGTGAAAGATGAAATTACTTGCTCCATGCTATACACTACCAAAGGAGGTTAGGAATTCTCCCTCAAGGTGTGTGTTCTCAAGGTTATGAAGCCATTTGTAAAGACGGAAATGTAATAAGCCCCGATATAGCCCTTGATTGGAATGGTACGGGTGGCTATAACCTACATAATGATGCCATTCCTCCTTTTCACTTGACCATTGTGGATGATGGTTGAATGGTCAAGAATGAGAGGAGGATTTGGAAATGTAATTATGAGGTTATGGTCTTGGTGCATTTTATGGGTGAATTATTGTGATGATCTGTTGCTGATTTGGATTTGTGCAGCTGATTTTAATGGATTATGTATAAGTTGTATCTGTTATAGTGGTTGTCAAATATCCTAGTTTGATGTATCTGATATTGGATAATATCCTAGTTTGATGTATCTGATATAGATTATACTTGATTATTTGAACTTAGATGTATCTGATATTGGATAATATAGCTTCTTTCATGTATTGTGGTTGTCAAATATCTAGTTTGAAAATAAAATGAACGTTATAAATGTACAATAATGATCCAAGACATAAATGTCTAATAGATATAAATGTCTAATCTATATTATCTTCTTAAATAATAAGTCTTCAATCAATGAGGATGACAAGTGCTCTTGAATCTTCATATGTTGATATGCTTTGGTGAATGAGGATGTCAAGATCTCCAAGCTATTTTTGGTGGATTAGGATGTAAAGTATGCTTACAACAAAGATGAATGTTAGAAGCATTATAACCATGTGATGGTGAGGGTGATTAATGTATGTTACTACGTTGTTATCTACTGATCTAAATGCATGCAAAATGATAGAGAGAATGTATGTTCAAGTGGTGAGAAACAACAAAGTTTGGCTTGCTATTTATAGGCAAAAACCATTAGCAGACTACGGATCCAGCGGAACCAATCCTTTGGTTCCGTCCGTGTAACCAAAAGGTTCTGTGGGAGCCTGAGATGAAATCTTCCAAAAGATCTTGCAAATCTAACAAAAATATTTACCATATCTTTTATGATTCTTTAAGTAATAATCTAAACAAGATATTCACTATATCTTTCCAAAAATCATTACAGTGAAAATCTAACCAAAATATTTACCATATCTTTCAAAGATTCTAAAGAGATATGCAATCATGGAATGATGTAAAAATACATTTTTATTTGATTAAAATGTTCTACAAAGTAAACTTGTAGAATGTATATACTAGCTAGCTAAATGATGCTGATTAAGAAGTAATTAGTTAGTTAATGAGTTACTAAAGTGAGTTCGAAATAGAATGATAAACCTATGATATGCTTAAAGACTCTAAAGTATTTAAACATTCTAATTAGTTTGTTAACGGGTTTGATCATAATGCCACATAACAAACATGTACGAACCTGTGTTGTAACATACGAGGACTTGAGACATCGAGAGGTGTTAAATGTATGTTGAGACAAAATGTGATATGTTATGTATTACAAATTACATGTTTATCATCAATCAAAATAAATAAGACTGTATAGATTAAATATCGTAATATTTGCACTAACATATTGTTGTTGGATGGGTATGTCCATATCAGTGAATGTCTAAATCTTGTAATTTGTGTTGATGTTAATGTAAATATTTCACCTTTTGCATCCAAAAAAAATAACTAATAGTTCGTAGACAAACATGAAATTAGAATAGTGACTAATAATAACTCATAACACTATGTGCTTATCCACCAAAAATTCATAACAATTTCATTTTTATTTGAATGGGAAGTTATTTCTTGCGTGTTCAAATAAAATTTAAAACCTTAGAACATCTACAATGCATCAAATATTTAAAGACTTGATGTATTTAATGCTTTCTTTCATAGTTAACGCACAACACACTTAATGCTAATAGTTTGTTGTTATTTTTTTGTCAAAGACTTAAGTCATTTTGCAAAAAGTTTTTGTCAAGTCTTTACTTCAATGTTTCAAATGACCCAAATAGTTTTTTCAAATAGTTAAAAGTCATGTGTGAAGCTTTACCATTACCATTGCAGATGATCTTAGTTAGGTAACTTGTTTAGCTTATAAGTCTTTCAAATTTCATTGGGAAGAGATCTAGTGAGAAGAGAAAATAAAATGAGAAGAGTGAGAAATATTCTTAGCCACACATTTCAAATAATAAAAAAAATTTAATAGGAGATGCATCTACTTTTGTAGGTGCATCTGAAATGTGCGGTTGTGGTTTTTTCTCATCCTTCTCATTTCAACTTTATTTCTCATTTCATCTTTACTCTATCTGTGTATCTGTTGAAAGTTTGTACTAACAAAGTCAAAAACTTTATCATATTTTCTCACTTACTAAAAGTCACCATCAACATACCTAGTAGTCTTTTGTTTTGACGTTCTCACAAGATGTTTGAAGTTGAAACCTCAATACGTAAATATTGTGACAATAATGATAAAAAGATCACGAGAATACTCTGATTCTCTAAAGTAGAAAACATGCTCGATCTTTTCGAACCTGACCTGCTCGTTCATTTAAAATTTAAAGTTACTAGTGTACTTTTACCTCTTATACAAATCACACTCGTGAAAACAACGTCCACTACACGAAACGTTCCACAAGCCACTAGGCATTAAAACAATAAATAAAGAATGCAATCATAACAATAACAACAAAACAATAATGTAATGGCGTGCTATTCAACTTAACCGACCGACCACAAGTTGCATAAATTGTAGCACGTCGAAATTGCGTTAACCCTGTTGGCGCCAAGTGGTCAAATCCGTGTGCACCACCCCATGTTTTATTTTCATTATCACCAACATATATAATAAACACATACACACATGCATGATCATCATCAACAACGTACAACATAGTACAACAAAAAACATAAATTTTCTTAAAAATGTGTCGTGGGTTTCAACCAAATGAAAAAGAACGTTTGTTAAAAGTAAAAGCTTTTTATGTCTCGATATCCATTTCCAAGGCCCGAAAACACTTGCCCGAATCGGTTACTTTGCATTATCTACCTAGGATAAATGGTAGTCCTTTGGAGGTTAACGGGTCTATGACCCGACCCGATTCGCCAGCATTTGTGACCCTTTACCGGGTTGTGTCGGGTAAAGGTGATGGAGGTGTTGTATATGGTAGTAGAGATAAGGTGAAGGTGAGTGAAGGTGTGAGGTTTGAAGTGTATTTAAGAGAAGAAAAGGTGGTGAAAGGTAGTTTTAGGAAAGATGAGGGGGGTGAATGGAAAATGGAGTGTAGGTGTGGGTTGGAAAGTGAGGTTAGGGTAGAGGATGTGAAAGATGTGGAGGTTTGTGTTGTGTTGGATGGTGATGTGGCGCTGAAGCAGCAGGTCGAAATGGTGGTTAAAATGAGGAAAAGAAGGAGGTGTTTTGAAGGGTTGTTAGAGGAGATACCAGAGCAAATGAGTGAAGGTGAGGAGGTGGAAGAGTGTTGTTGTTGTAGTGAGTGTTGTGGTGGTGGTGGTGATGAGGTGGTGGATTATGGTGGTGAGGTGGTGGAGGCTGACGTGGAAGGCGTGAGGTGGGCTGTGGATGTTGGAATATGGGTCATGTGTTTAGGTGTTGGTGTTGGGTACTTGGTTTCTAAAGCTTCATCAAAGAGTCTTAGGAGGAGAAGATTATTCTAGTTTGAAAATTGGAATCATAAGTGAATCTCACAATTTTTGTGTATATACATGAGTCTAGCAAACTTGCAATACATTTTGTGATCTTCGTATATGGTGATTATGACATTGTAATTGTACGCACTTTGGACCAAGTATTTCATGTTAATCATTTAGCTAAGTTTAACAAGAACATGATGTTTAGATGTACACACTTTGTAAAAGATAATATTGGTATTATTTTAAAAAAAGAGATAATGTATCCACTATTAAAGTTATTGGCTAAGTATGAAATAAGATTGATTGGCATCTCAAAAAAGTATGGTTGGGACTTGGGAGTACCATATAGGGGAGGCAAGATGCCTTCTCGTGAGATATATATACATTGAACTTGCAACTATATATTTGACCTTATGACATACATACCTTCAATCAACGCATAACCTTGCCATTATACTTGATTATTTGAACTAGATACTCTTATGTTACATCAAACTTGATTACCATATTTGGAGTAATGTGGAGACTAGGAAGGGCATGACTTTTTTTAGGATTTGTCATATTTATATTATTTATTTTTGTATTAATGCATATTTTATATTACTGTATAAATCTTAAACTTTCTAAATGAATTATGGTTTGATTCTCTTAAATTTCATGAATTACCTTAATGTCTTTTTAAAAAATTTAACCAATCTGCCTATGTAGACCACCTCTAGTCTCAAAATTGTCTTAAAACACTAGTACAATTGAATGAATCAAATTTAGCATTTTTGTTAACACGTCTAAGTTAGACTTTTAAATAAGAGTGTTAATACACTTTTTAATTCTTTTATCACTAAATCACACCAGTAATGCACACAGTACAACACCGATATAGATGATTGGTGATGTACACATCACTTTTAGTAATATGCATATCACCTAACTTGCAATTATGATTAAGTCAAAACTTCTTTGAATTTGAGTTTTGGTTGTAGACTAAATAATATCGAGACTAGTTGTTATAGTCATATTCTTTTATTTTCGGTTGATGAGACATGTCTAGTTTGTCGCAAGGCATGTTTGGATTCGTTTGGGGAACATGTGGTTCATTGCAAAAAGCTCTCGGGCTTCAAATACTAATACGATATGATTAGGGATGTCATTTTTGACGTTTGTAGGCGTGTTGGGATCTCCGTCAAGAAAGAAGCACATGTGAATTTTTTGACCGACTCGTTGGATGGAAGATCCACACTCAGACCGGCAGATGTTTTGGTGTTTGGATGGGTTGGACGGAAACATGCGTGTGTGGATCTGACTAGGGTTTCTCCTCTCGTGGGTTTGAGCAGTCGGGGTTTTACAGTATGGCAGACTGCTTTGAAAGCCGCTTCTTACAAAGTGGCAAAACACGAAAAAGCGTGCATTGAAAATCAACATGTTTTTATCCTTTTCGCGTTTGATACTTTTGGTTTCCTTGCACTTGAGGCAGTGGAGTTCCTCAACAGAGTTTAACGGGTTATGCATAGTAATATTGTAACACCTAGATTCATAGATGTAGTTAGGGATGAGCACGGTACCGGTCCCGTACCGATCCCGTACCGAATAGTGGTACCGATTTTTTCCCGAGCATAAATTAGTGGTACCGGTACCGTACCGAACGGGATTCAGATATCGGTACCGGTACCGGGAAATCGGGTTTTTCTCGCTTTTTACGGGAATTTCCCTATTTGGTACCGGTCCCGTACCGAATTAGTGGTCCCGATTTTTTTTTCACCTTATTTCGTAGTCCCGGTACCGTACCGTATTTCAAGAATCGGTACCGTTTCGGTACGGTTCCGGTTCGGTTTCGGGATTCGGTTTGAAATGCTCATCCTTAGATGTAGTTTCAAAAGGATTAATTTTGTTATTCAAAAAGAGCTAGCAGCGCAACTTGTTATTCGTTTGCTGTCCACCTCTTTGTAAATGTCATGATTAATTCAAAAAAAATATGCTTCTCATAAAAAATAAATCTAATATTGGAATTTAAATATTAAAATTTATGAGAAGAAGAAATCTGTATATTCTCCACTCGAGACCCATCCCATGCTACTCAAAGTCGTGAATCATGATGCGATCTTCGATGTCCACACCTTTTTATCTATATGGCCCAGCTTCTTATCAAACTTATCGACTTAACATAACCAAAATTTTAGTAGAAAAATCATATATCAATGATAAAAATAAAATGACTCAGTAAACTATTCCATTATGCTTAGCATAGATAGATGGCCTTAACTGTATTAGAAAGGGAAAGAGATATATTATAAAGTTTAATATTCGGAATAATTCACATGTTGTGGCTTATGAGACATCTAAAAAGGAACGTAACATGCGACTTTTTATTGGTAATAATAAAAAATAAAGAGAGTCAAAACAGGTAAAAAAAATTATAAACAACGATCATTAAGTAATTTTTGTCACTAAAATCTGCCACGTATATTCAATAAGTAGTTAGTAATAATTAAGAAACTTGATTGATGACATATAACCTACGTTTAGTCTCCTTGCAAACAAAATTAAATGTCAAATAATTTACAATGACTTAAGAAATACATTTGAGCAATGTTGATAACAGACAAGTATGTTTTGTATTGTAATGAAGACTAAAAACTTTCAATAATATTGTTGCATTTCTTAAAAAAAAAAACTAAAAACTTTCCATGTTCTCATTATACAAGTTTGAGCATCATCTTGACCAATAAAATTATTGACAAGTCATCAAAGATTTGCAATTATTGCTGCTAATAACACTTTTGTTGAGTAGAATGAAAGTTGTCAATATAATACATGAGTATATCACTAGAAATACTAGCAACAATAATTGGGGTTTAGAAGTTAACTAGCTTTGAGCTTGTATCATGAAATCTATTGTTTCTTGAAGCTGTGAGCTTTTGGTTACTAGCATGTTACTTACGCTATGTCGCGGTGATAATACACAAGGTGTGTGTCGTTTTATATAACGTAAAATTGATCAATATAATTACACTTTTACTAAATACATAGATCCAAATTTTATGTAAAGGGAGAATTTCATCTATATCCTTAACAAAACTCATTATTACATCAATATCCTTACAAATTTTATAATTGCATCAATATCCTTTCAGACTTTAAAAATACTCATCTATATCCAAATTATTAATTTAATCTCAATAAACTGATTTTAATATATATAATTAATATCTAAATATTACATAAACAAATATTACCTTTTTACCCTCTCCCTAAATAAACAAGAACAAGACACACTTTCAGTTCCTAGATCGCCTCCCTCTTTTATAATATTCAAATTAACTATCTCAAATGGTTAGCTCAGCATACAGTTTGAATCGAAATCCATAAGTATCAAACATGCTCTAATGCCATTGACTATTAATTTGCATTTCAAGTGGGCACATTTATTCACTGGAAAAAAATACCGTTGCATTTCATTGGTTGGATGAGATTTAATTAAAAAGGTAATGGGATATTTCATCTATATCCTTAAAAAAAACTCTTAATTACATCAATATCCTTATAAATTTAATAATTACAACGATATTCTTTCAAACTTTAAAAATACTCATGAATATCCAAATAAACAATTTAATTGTAATGAAGTAGTTTTAATATGCAGACTTGTTCTCTAAATATTAGAAATAAAAAGTAAAATTACTTTTTTACCTTTCTTCTTTAATTAACCTCTTCAAACCGCTGCTATAACATTCAAATCAACAACCCTTAATCAAACAAAAATTCACACAACCAATCTTCATGCAAAATTTATTGTTATACTATACAAAGAAATCAAAATATGTTATTTTCTCACTATCATAACCATTTACCTGAACATAAACAATACACTTACATATAAATTCAGATTTAATATTTTTTGGATTTGCCACATGCTTCTCACGGGAACATTTTCAAAGCGTAAATGGTTAATCTATTTTAGACCACCAGCGTATGTTTTAACTTTTTATGTACTTATTTCTTTTTTATATAAATCTCATACATTTAATTGAAATGTAATGGTATTTTTTTAGTGAATAAATGTGCCCACTTGGAATGCAAATTAATAGTCAATGGCACCAGAGAACTTTTGATACTAATGAATTTCGATTCAAACTGTATGATGAGCTAACCATTTGAGATAGTTAATTTGAATATTACAAAAGAGGGGGCGATCTAGGAACTGAAAGTGTGTCTTGTTCTTGTTTATTTAGGGAGAGGGTAAAAAGGTAATATTTGTTTATTTAATATTTAGATACTAATTATATAGATTAAAATCGGTTTATTGAGATTAAATTATTAATTTGGATATAGATGAGTATTTTTAAAGTTTGAAAGGATATTGATATAATTAAAAATTTTGTAAAGATATTGATGTAATTATGAGTTTTTCTAAAGATATAGATGAAATTCTCCCTTTATAACTACATGAAAAGTAAAAAAATATGTTCGTGGTCTAAAATAAATTAACCATTTACGCTTTGAAAATGTTTTCGTGAGAAGCATGTGGCAAATCCAAAAAATATTAAATCTGAATTGATATGTGAGTTTATTGTTTATGTTCAGGTAAATGGTTATGATAGCGAGAAGATAACATATTTTGATTTCTTTAGTATAACAATCAATTTTGCATGAAGTTTGGTTGTGTGAATTTTTGTTTGATTAAGGGTTGTTGATTTGAATGTTATAGCAGCTGGTTTGAAGAGGTTAACTAAAGAAGAAGGGTAATAAGGTAATTTTACTTTTTGTATCTAATATTTAGAGAACAAGTCTTCATATTAAAGTATTTCATTACAATTAAATTGTTTATTTGGATATTCATGAGTATTTTTAAAATTTAAAAGGATATTGTTATAATTATTAAATTTGTAAGGATATTGATGTAATTAAGAGTTTTTGTAAGGATGTAGATGAAATTATCTCTTATATAAAAATTAAAAAAAGTCAAAATGGAAAGATGAAAGTAATATAGATACAAGTGCAAGTTAACATCAAAAGGCTTACAACTTATCAGTATAACGAGATGGTGTGAGATAGACATTGTTTACGTATGGTATGTAAATCGGTTTAAGAGATAGATGAGAATGGTTTTGTTGTTTGGTTTTCCGTATAGAACGGTAAGGACCCAATGAGAATGATAAGGATCAAGAAGCCCGGGTAACTCTTAAACAAATACCACACTTTACTGCTGTGAAGCAAGTGTGTGAAACTTGTAAAGTTATTTGTTTTGCCTTCTATTTATAGAGATGCAAGTAGGGTTTAGAGATAAACACTTAAGAGATGATCAACGGTTGTGAAGGAGCCGTGTGTTGATCATCTAGAGAGTAGACAAGGAAGACATATGGTCTGCGCTCCTTGGCTCGTACAAGAGAGTGCTCTTCCTCCTATTTTGTTGGTCGTGTATTTCTCACTATGCTATTTCAGACTCGTATGTCTTAACCGTTAGTGACAGTTGGGAACAGTTGTCTCTTGCCCATGTACTATGCGGCCTAAGAAGTGTTATTAGGCCTAGCTCCACCTAGGTTTACATAGTTATTGTCAAGACTAACTAGCGAACTTTTGGTGTTTGGGCTTGATTCGAGCGTGTGATTGGTGAGCTTGAGCCACTAATAATGATACACTACTGGTCATCAACAAAAAACTTGCGAGCTCAAAGCTAAGAATGTTATGATATCCCTACTCCACATAAAGGAGGGTTTGTTTAAATCACATCTTCCCTCAAAACTATCGAAATAAAATATGTGGCACACCTCCCAAAGAAAAACAGTCGTCCGATGGTATCACTTTTCCCCCCAAAACTCTTCACCCAATTATCGACCCGAAAACTCTTAATCTGTTCTATATTTTAATACACACAATTAATATTCCCCCAAAACAGGATCTCATATCTCCAAATCTCATATCTTTAAAATCATTACCTCAAAATTATAACCCTAAATTCAATCAATCATCATAGCACCTTATCAGCTAAAAACAAAAATCAATCCATAAATACGAAAAAATCAAGGAACCTAATTGGGTATTGATGCACGTACAAGGCGCGTTCGGGGTCAAAGGAAAATTCCTTTTCGTCGAGCAAGTTTTTCAACACCCTAGGCAGTGAACCTAATCGTTGTAGTGTAGTATTGGGTAAGCCTCGGGTATTGATATCGTTCTCTAGGGGAATAGGAATGCTAGTGAGAAATTACTACACTAAGGTTGAGGTTGAGGAAGATTATTTTTTATCTTTTTATATTTTTTTTATAAAGCTAAGGGTAAAATCTCGGGGTTTGGATTTGGGGGTTTGGTACTTCTACTGATTACTCTACTATCTAATTATCTAAACTAATGGGTAGTCTATGTCTTTTTGAAGTGTGCTCGTATGATGATTAAGGATGTGTCTACCTAGATACTATAACTTCCTATTTATCTTTTATTGGTGGTTGAATTGTCACGTCCTTATTCTTAACGCGTTGTGTTTTCTAAGGTCGTATGGTGTGCTTTTATCCCTAACTCTTTGAGACTACCTTAAGGTTAATGACTACAAAATCTCTAGGATTCATAAACTTAACACTAAGGTTATCTTCGGATGTTTAGCCTACAGTTTCACTAGTAACTATAAACTAATGTTCAACAAAGATTAATCAAACATTAAAAACACAACGATGGCTTAATGCACTCCTAAGCCAATTACAATTAAGATAAGAGACAACCAATCAATATTTAATAACTAGGTTTCATGATCTAAGCAAACACACAAGTAAATTAGCCGGACATGTTAAACATGCAAGCATACACACATTCAATCGAAGACATAATGAAATCAAGGGAATAAATAACTTATCTTGATGTAAAATAGGGTATGAGAACCCTAAAATACTGTTCAAACCGGACTACAATCGTTTTAGGTTTTTACTCCACAAGTCTACCTCTCTAAAGTCTGAAAATTCGATTTCTATATATAATTTTACAACTGCGACAGCGTCGCCTTATAGGTGGGACGTCATCAGATCGCCGCCATTAGGGTTTCGTCTTGGCCAAGTTATCATTGGGACGGCGTCACGTTGTAGTTGTGACGCCGTCAGTCTTCAGCTGTGATGTCGTCTGAATCTGGATCGAGGCCGTTTGAGAAGAAAAGTCTTCGTGACGCCCTTACTCTTCAAAGTCTGACGCCGTCAGGTGTAAAATAGCAATTTCGCTCCTGAGTCGTCACAAACTAGGGACGGCATCACCCTCTGTTTGGGATGCCGTCAGGTGTAATTCCAGCAGCTTGAGTGTCTTGATCTTGAATTAGCCATTTTCTTCACATATTCACTCATTTTCGTCCAAAAATGCATCATTTCAGCATTTTGCTTCAAAGAGACCTAAAAAGTGAAAAGGAACGAAATTAAGCAGTAACGGATATAAAAGTGGGCGATTAAGGGCTTAAATGACCCCTTAAAAGTCTACGTTTTAAATCCTTATCAAATATCCTTACACTTGGTATTTGCTTGTCCTCAAGCAAATGTGCTTTTGGCCTGTCAATTTATAAGTTAGGGGGCATAAAGCAATTGTTTAACATCATTCACAACAAGTATAAGCCCCGCAATAGTCATAACAAGCACGGAAATTATATACTAGCACCTCACAAGTGGTGTTTGGATACTCTCGTCTTTCGGGTGTATATGAAATATAGCAAATGGAAATGGAAGATAAACACTCATTAACCGGTAATAGTATATAGATTACCATAGGCTTGAGACTAGATCAAACCTTCACCGTTTTGGCGTAAGCATCTAGGAACAACTATCTAAGAGGTCTTTTAAAGGGTTGTAATGCTAGGCTTACGGTAGGGAAACCAAGGGTTTGGTTGGATAGGCTATTTAGTGGTGGCAAGTCAAAAATCTTTATGTTACAAGCATGAAAAGAATGGCGTTCTCTAAACTCTAGATAACTTTAAAACAAACAAACATAAATATAAAGATAGATGCAGGATAGTAGCCCGTACGTTTTTTTTTTTTTTTTTTTTTTTTTTTTTTTTTTTTTTTTTTGCATACACTTTTACTCTACCATCCTCTACGATAACATCAAAATATAAGGGATTTACAGGCACATCACTACACTTGAGTTTTTATTACTCTAACACTAATTTGACCCGAATTGAAAAGATCAAAACACTTGGAGTACATTATTACGTAAATAAAGGGAATTTGAATTTAACGTTCTTTCCCGTCTCTCCATAAAATTTAACTTTACTCATGAGACCCAATCGTCCTAAAACTATGTACAAAAGATATGACTCGACTTAGCAACCATGCAAGTAACTAGATAGTTGAACTAAGGGTTTAGTATGATAACAATAATGCACTAAAGGTGAGTGCATACAAGGTAGGCTAAGGCGATTTAGGTGTACATTTGGGGGTGGATTGTAAACAATGCTCTTCATTGATATTCCGGAAAACCGAAACATCACAAGAACCGCGAAAATGATAGGCTCTGAGGGGTTAACTAGGGGTATCGTGTACTAAAGATGAGTACATAGCAAGGGTGTGGGGGAATTACTCAACCGATGTGGAAGAAGTAATTATAATACGGGTATCAAACAAGGGTTATCCTAATGCCTCTTATCATTTAGTCATTCCTAACTACACAAGTGTAGTCTCACTAGCGATCTCGGGATGCATCACAACAAAAGTTCTAGAATCTATTATACTACCGGTACACTCTCGAAGCATTAAAGGTGAATGCTTTAATTCCTATAGATCTAGGGGCGAACCTCGCATTTTTGGGGTGAATTTGAGTGGTAAAGGGTTTTTTGTGTTAGTCATATAACTCCTATTCAAGAGACGCTTTATTAAGACTAACGACCCACTCGTACAAGTCATGAAAAATTTTAAATTTGGTGCTAAAATTACCCTAACCGATATTTCTCATTGTTTATTACACAAATGAAATAGGACAAGACAAATAGTCAAGGATAAGCATAGTTTCAAAGTTCCCGTTTTATTCTCCCTCCCTACACTTAAACTGAATATTGTCCCCAATGTTCTCCGAAAGTATCAAAGTTATGATAATGGAAGGTAATTAAAAGATAAAGAAATTGGTACTCCTCTGACTAGCTCGGTAGGATCCGTGTGAAGTAGTGGTTAAATTCTTTCCAAGAAGAATGTATGCGTGAAAAGCTCCATCCAATCTTATATTACTTCTTCTTGATAAATAAAACCTGCACACTTTAAGAAAATAGACGAAACCTTCACGTAAAATCGGCAATAAAATTATATATGACTCTACTAAACTAGGATATAATGCTTGTGGAATGTATGTTTGCAGATTTTATGGAAAATTAAGACCTGAGAAATTCCAAAAATTTATAAGTAGCACAGAAAAACGAGAGAAAGTAATAAGTTGTTTCTGCTCCACCTGACGTCGTCAGGTTGCAATCCTGATGCTTTCAGGTTATCCTGACAGAAACTGGTCTGCTGCGTTTTTCTGGAAAAATTACACCTTTAAAATATGGAAAAGTTCCTGCAAAACATCCATTATGACTCGATACAAGCATTTGACTCTAACAAACACACATATATATCTTTTTCAATAATCGTAATTCTCATGTTCACGTTCTTTCAAAAACGTGTGTAATCTTCCCTACACTTATCCTTTTTGTAAAATACCTTTATATGAAATTAAGACGAGGTTAAAGACAAAATAAAGCATTTTTACAAATTCAAACATGAGAATAAACAATCAATGAAAAGATATATGACACACAAACAAGCAAACAATTAAGCATGGGTTGCCTCCCACGAAGCGCTTTTCTTTATTTACGAGTCTTGTAGCTAGACTAAAAGTCGTGCTCCTACGTGACTTCACTTCCGTCACCTTCTTCCTCATGATGGTCTCTATTGGGGTTTTCCATGTTATATTAGTGCCCTATTATGCACCTTTCTAAGAAGTCATCTTCTCCCCAATTGGTTTTATATTCCGGTCCTAGTTTCAAGCAATCCTTATAGAACCCGAAAATCTTATTCATTACATAATCTACTCCTTTCTCCTTATTCTCCTCATTCCTATAGTTGACTGCTAGCTTAAGTTCCTTTTCATCATTGGAAAGTGATGAAAACTTCTCAATCTTAAATGGCATTTGGTAAGCTACGTCATCGGTCTCATCTTTAAATCTAATTGTTCCTAACGACGGATCATAAGTCATCCCGGTGTTTTCTATGAAAGGTTTTCCTAGAATTACATGGGACAAGCTAGGATCTATGGTCGTACTAATATCCTCCACAATTATGAAATCCGTAGGATACATGAAATTACCTACATAGACGGGCAATCCCTTAACTCTACCAAGGAAATTACAACTAACTTTAGGATTATCGGATCTTGCCTATTTGAGATAGGCTTCTTCATCACCCAATTATAGTAAGTGTTAGTCATGATGTTTATTGGGGACTTGTGATCAAGGTAGGCCTTTGCCACGAAAATATGTCCTATGCAACATGGTATGTTGAGATTCCAAGGATTCCCAAATTTGATCTGAGGGCCTTTCCTAACATACATGTGACGGAGTTCGCGCACTAAGTGTGGGTGGCGAGAGAGTTCCTCTTCCGTAGGAAACTTATTGAAATAGTCATCGTCTACTTCATTTACTTCATCGGTTGATTCATCCTTAGGAGTTTCACTAACCTAAAGTATCATCTCATGGTTCGCTTCGTCACTAGTCCTATTAGGTTTCACTAAGGTGATGGTATTGACGAATTGAACGTGCTTGGGTCCTTAATTTTCATGCCGGAAGCTTTGGGAGAATGAGTCGAGATGGCATTAACCTTTTCGGTGGTCTTCCTATCGCTATTGGTCATGGCTTTCAAAAGGTTATCGATCTTCCTATCCATCTCGGTTTGTTGTTGGTTAAAGCGATCCGAAAGCTTGGCTATTTGAGCTTCTTGGGATGTAACTAGGTATTGCAACATCCCTTCTATGCTTTGTTGGCTAGGGCCGTGGGACCATGGGGAATCATTAGAGGCGAATTCTTTGGTTTGTCCCCAATTGTATTCAGGTTTGCCCCTCCATGCTTCTCGGGCATCATTGAAAGTCCTATGTCCCAGTGTTGTGGGGAATCTTCCTCCCATTCCATTGGTACGCGAGGATGCGTAGTCAACGAAAGCTTGTTCGGGGAGTCTTGTGCAAGTACGAGTGTCATGGGGACCACTACATAACTCACACAAGGAAGAGACTTTGTTCACTTAGCGTGGAGACTTAGGATTTTCGTATGAGCTCATTAGGAATTTGACTTGATCTTCAAGTTCGAGCATCCTACGATCGGAAGTTCATGAGTTAATGGGAGGAAAGGAGATTGCATTTACGGTTTTGGGCAACTCACGGGGGTCATTCCAACTTTCGTTGTCATAGAGGGCAAGGTCCTCTATTTTACCCCACGATTCTTCCGCGGCGAGATCACTAAGTTTACCACCGGCCGCTTGGTCGATGGATTGCTTAGTTAAGAAGTTGACATGATCGTAAAACTTGAAGCCAAAGATCAATACCGTGATGAGGGACTTTATGGAGCAAGTCCTTGAATCGAGTCCATGCTTTGTAGAGAGATTTACCTTGACGTTGTTGGAACATCAAGATTTCATTCCTAAGCTTTGTAGTTCTCCCCGGTGGGAAAAATTAGGCAAGGAAACGAGTAGTGAGATCATCCCAACTTGAGATGGAGCCGGCGGGAAGTCGTTCGAGCCAATTACTAGCTTGGTCCCGTAGAGAGAATTGGAAGAGACGCAAGCGCGTGGTCTCCTGAGTAGTAGCATCAAGGTCGATGGAATCGACAATTTTAAGGAAATCCTTAAGATGCTGATTAGGATCTTCGGAACGAAGTCCATGGAATGCACATCCGTTTTGCACCAACCGGATGGTGTCGGATCGCAGGGCCGTAGTTTGAGCTTAATCGGGGAGCTCAATGGTGTTCCTATAGCCTCGGTGGCTTGGTCTAGAGTATTCACCAAGAGTGCGGGCTCTTGGCAGGTCATTTGGTGGTGGTTTGATGAGTGGTGGTTGATTATCACCTTCCATGATAAAAAGTGATGGGATTTACGAACAAATTCACGAAAAAGGGGGATAGACTACAAGGAAGCTAAGAATGAGGAAAAAAACTTACTTGATAGGAATCAAGCAACGCAACCTAAATGAGATAGAATCCTAACTAGCTATTCTATTCCCAGGCAGCGGCACCAAAAACTTGATGCGTGTACAAGGCGCGTTTGGGGTCAAAGGAAACTTCCTTTTCCCTAAACCCTAAACCCTAAACCCTAAAGTTTTTCAACACCATAGGCAGCGTACCTAATCGCTGTAGTGTAGTATTGGGTAAGCCTCAGGTATTCATATCGTTCTCTAGGGGAATAGGAATGCTAGTGAGAAATTACTACACCGAGGTTGAGGTTGATGAAGATTATTTTTTATCTTTTTATATGTTTTTATAAAGCTAAGGGTAAAATCTCGGGGTTTGGATTTGGGGGTTTGGTACTTCTACCGATTACTCTACTATCTAATTATCTAAACTAATGGGTAGTCTATGTCTTTTTGAAGTGTGTTCGTATGATGATTAAAGATGTGTCTACCTAGATACTATTACTCTCTAGTTATCTTTTATTGTTGGTTAAATTGCCGCGTCCTTATTCTTAACGCGTTGTATTTCCTAAGGTCGTAGGGTGTGCTTTTATCCCTAACTCTTCGAGACTACCTTAAGGTTAATGACTAAAAAATCTCTAGGATTCATAAACTTAACACTAAGGTTATCTTCGGATGTTTAGCCTACAGTTCCACTAGTAACTATAAACTAATGTTCAACAAAGATTAATCAAGCATTAAAAACACAACGATGGCATAATGCACTCCTAAGCCAATTACAATTAAGATAAGAGACAACCAATCAATATTTAATAACTAGGTTTCATAGATCTAAGCAAACACACAAGTAAATTAGTCGGACATGTTAAACATGCAAGCATACACACATTCAATCAAATGCATACTTATCTCGATGTAAAATAGGGTATGAGAGCCCTAAAATACTGTCCAAACCGGACTACAATCATTTTAGGTTTTTACTCCACAAGTCTACCTCTCCAAAGTCTGAAAATTCGATTTCTATATATAATTTTACAACTGCGATGGCGTCGCCTTATAGGTGGGACGCCGTCAGATCGCCGCCATTAGGGTTTCGTCTTGGCGCCAAGTTATCATTGGGACGGCGTCACGTTGTGGTTGTGAAGCCGTCAGTCTTCAGCTGTGACATCGTCTGAATCTGGATCTAGGCCGTCTGAGAAGAAAAGTCTTCGTGACGCCCTTACTCTTCAAAGCCTGACACCTTCAGGTGTAAAATAGCAATTTCGCTCCTGAGTCGTCACAAAATAGGGACGACGTCGCCCTCTGTTTGGGACGCCGTCAGGTGTAATTCCAGAAGTTTGAGTGTCTTGATCTTGACTTAGCCATTTTCTTCACATATTCACTCCTTTTCGTCCAAAAATGCATCATTCAAACATTTTGCTTCCAAGAAACCTAAATAGTGAAAAGGAACGAAATTAAGCAGTAACGGATATAAAAGTGGGCGATTAAGGGCTTAAATGACCCCTTAAAAGTGTACGTTTTAAATCCTTATCAGGTATTAATCAAAAATGACTCGTTTGTTGTTCGGGTATTAGGTGACCACTCCCTCCACTTAAGGTAGTGTTAGGGTAAAATTGAGTAGTTTTGAGTTGTAAGGTTTTTATTGGATAAAGGTGATGTGGCACTTACGGTATTAGATGACCACTCCCCCTCCCTTAAAGAATGAATAACTGGCATAACTAAAAATCTACCATACAAAATGGTAGTTTGGTCAACTGGTATTGGAACGCATCCACTTATTTTGGATTTCATGAAGCAAATATGACAGGTTCCTATATCAATCATTTTCAGTAAACACAACATGTTTTGTATAATTTGTTAACAATAACTAATTTTCTGTTTTTTGGACTAAAGGAAAACAGACGAGTCAATGGCAACCGATTTATGGCTTAGAGTAGGACTATTGAATGTGTATGCTATATGCTCTTGGTGAGTGTGCTATCATATATCAACGCAAAGCAATGGTATGTTTATACTTTGAGTTTTAAAGAGGCTTTTAAAACGTTTTGTTATGCAAAATCATGATTTGTGTTAACTGTGGTACGTGCAACTGATATGGTAGGTTCTTGGCTAGAAGGAACAAAAACACAATTTAATCGCACAAAAAACTTGATGTCCAACTCATGAGAAAGCTTTGGGTTGCAGTTTGCTAAGAAAGCGTTCCAGGAAGCAGTTATATTGCTGGGGAAGTTTGCACCGTGTTTTGTTGGTAAGTTTGCTTTTAAGGTATTTTAATATACTAGACGAGTACCCGTGCATAGCAACGGGATTTTATAGCGACAAATCGTTTAGTGATAAAAAAATGTTTATGGTATATAAATGAAAAATAATAATAGACTGAAGATTTGGGGATTAAACATAATGTTTTGAAACCCGGTTGGACCCGGGTGGTTCAACCGTGTTAATACAAATAAGGCGTAAAAACATTTATTTATATTTTACGATCTTCTAATGTTTTGTCGTTAACAAACGTAAAATCATTTTAACGAAATAAATAAAATACGTAAATGGTTTAAGTCAATAGTTTTCTAACACACTTACGTTTTCACATAAAACACTAAAACAAGTATAAGTGATTTTATGATTTGGTAATACATATGTACAACAACTAGTGTTTACATATTGGGCAAATATATACATAACTAGTATATATTATAATGGGTAAAAACTACAACCCATGGAGCATATCCATAACCCATGGTATTGACCCATACCCATTTGACTAGATGCATTGCATCTATTAGGTACATTGTATCTAATGAAATACCCTTGGATCAACCCATAACCCATGACCCATAACCAAAATACCCATGGGCAAAGAGGGGCGTCCCACGGATCCCTAACATTACACTAGACGGATCCCTTGAGGATGGGATCCGTGGGATCCGTGGTACAGTAGACATTTTTCTCTTTATAAATAGTGAGCCATTTCTTCATTGTTTCACACCCCTTTCTTACATACTTTCTCCTCGAGTTAAAAACTCTCTAACCCCAGATCCAAGTGATCTATCTATGTAGTTTTGTTTTTGTGTGATCCTATAGGTTCCTCTTAAAGGCGAGATCACCACCTTTGAAGTCAAGCAAGCTCAAGTCCATGAGTTGCCATGCTTCCTCATCATCAAGACTACTGAAGTTATCTTGTTGATGGTTCTTTTTCTAAGAAGTGTAGTGTTGAAGACATTAGTGAAAGATGTCTCAAGTGTCAAGACGAAGACGCTAGTGAAGGGTGGCGATCGTCCGTATTGTAGGCATTAGTGAAGGGTGCCTAGAAGTCCAGTCACAATACATTAGTGAAGGGTGTCTTAAAAATCTAGTCAAAGGCATTAGTGAAAGGTGCCTAAGGTGTACATTCGATATGGTGTGATTCGATGTACAAGATATATTAGTATTGGGTCAAAGGATATTGTTATCCTTGTTGATATTATAAGGAGTAGATCTCCTTTTGGGTTAGGTGATTGGTGTAGTGTTGAGTAGTAGTTCCTCCATTGTAATGGAACTCGGTATCTAGCCTAGTACCAGATAAAGAGTAGGCGACGTTGTGATAGGATTGGTTCTCCTTGGTGAAAAGGACCCGATATCTAGCCTTGTACCGGATAAAGTATAGGAAACTTTGTGAAGGTTTCTCCACCATAAGGATTCGGTGTTGTGTAGTGATTACGAACTCTCGAGTAGGTGACTCGGGGAGTGGAGTAGGGCAAGGAAGGTGTCATTGTAGCCGAACCACTATAAATACTCGCGTTGTGGTTTTGTGCTTCTTACTCTTTATCTTTTCATTACATATTTATATTTCTATATGTTTTTTTATCAACATCCAACACACATCCAAATAGATTGACATAAGTCGATCTAAATAGTTTAAAACGAGTTTTAATTGGTAAAACTATTCAACCCCCTTCTAGTTTTCCACAATTGGCATCAGAGCTTCGTTACCAAGTTTCTTAAAGTATATTGTACTTTAAAAACTTGATACGATCCGTGGTTTTTTGAAAACTACAAAGAAGGTTTTTCATAAAAACAAACACTATGTTTTTGTTAAACTCTTTGTTTGGATGTTGATTAGATGACAACATTTTTTTCTCTCTTCTTATTATTTACTACTCATTTAATTGCACTAATCTTCTTTTTCATGTTGCTTAGTTAAAGCTCATACCTACCAAGCCATAGGAATTGCTTGGTAACAAGAATACCCTCCCTAAAAAGGTATATTTAACACAAAGGAGTCGGAATTGTCTACTGATATTTGTTATGTCATTTGTAAAGACATTCCTAAGTGCATTAGAGGTATGACTTTCCACTTATCTCTAAATAACATTAGCTTGATAAGTATGCTTACATAGGTATTTATATGATTATCTTTTGTGCATATTCATGTATTACATGTAGCTTCATTAGGAAGCCCTTCTCGCATACGGTTTACTTTTTCGTCTATAGTCGAGGTTTATAAATTTTGTGTTTTATTTCATTTAATCCAAAAATCATATCCTTCTAATAATAAAACAAAACACAAATCTCAAAAATTCCTCCTTCCCCATAAAAACCCCTTCCGTCGTCCACTCCATCAAATCCCCACTTTTTCAAATCTTCCATTTTCAAAAATAAACTCTCATTCAAAACTTCATCTTCCTCTTCATATCATCTCATCTCAAGCCAAAACCAATAAGGTTCGTCCTCAACATGGTTTACATCACCCACGTGCTCATCGCCTTAACGCTCATCGCTATTGTGTTCCCTATGATGAAGTTCTCACACGGAGACATATACTTTGTGTTGTTAATGTACATTGGGGTTATATACCCAATCTTTTGTATCATTCTTAGCATTGAAATGAAATATTACTAATATTCTAGTTTATCTAGGTTATTATTATCATAATGTGTTTGTCATTTCTTTTGATTTATATCTTTCATATTCTTTCATGATACATTAGAAACAATTAATGCATGCTAAAAGAAAATGTAGGCTAATACACAAATCTTGGTATAAAACTATAAAATCTAAAAACATATGTTTTTATCAAAAATCTGTTTCTGCTACTACAGATCCACGGATCCCTATAGGGATACTAGCCGGATCCCTGATAGAAAGGAACCGTGGGAACCGTCCTTCTGGATAACAGATTTTCCATGCAAAATAAAAACCGCTTTCTTCTTAAAAGAAATGTTCTACTAAAATGTCAAAGAGCAAGTGAGTTAAATGTCATTGTTAATAAACATCTTGTAAAACCATTAGGTAATCATTGTCTTACCCTTAATACGTCACATCCTATTAACTTATCTTTCCAATAGGTTTCGCTATGTCGCATAAATATGAGTTTGATTTTTCACTCACTAGCGTCTACACTCCTAACATCTCCCTTGAGCCCAACACACCTGGCAATCATGTCCGTGGGTTCAATAATCTCGAAACCCGTCACTTCCACGAAGGACGTATTGTCGAAACCCCTCTACAATTTGAAGAAGGTATCAATACTTCCTTCCGAGCCATAGGACTAGAATGTCTTCTCGAAATTAACGAGAAGATATGTCCAAGGTTTATATTGGAATTCTTCCGTCAAGTTGAACTCGTTCGTAACGAGGATCGCTCTCTATCTATTTGGTTTTGGATCAAAAACCAAAAGTTTGTTTTAACCCTTGGGCAATTTGCTCACATCCTCCGGATTCCAAATCATGGACAATGTGCCTTCACTGAAGATTGGTCTTTGTATTCTCTCTTCAACTTTCGTGAAGAAAATAGTCCATATTGTTCACACATACCTTCCCCGGAAAACTTGAATCGCATAATATGCAAACCCCATTACTCCGATCCAAACATTATCCATACACGGGATATCCGAGAAGAGTACAAGCCTCTTGCACTCATCCTACGTGAAAATGTTTGGATCCTTATGGGAAATCGAGAAATCCTTCCCGCTTTTTGTGCTCACATAATGTATTGTTGTGCTCATAACCTGAGATAAGAAGTTATATATGCAATCCCAAACATATCCTAATCAGTAGTTTACTTTAAATTCAAGTTTGTTTGTTAAAATAGTGCGTTTCTCCCTATGGTGGTTGTGGTTTCGGTAAGAACATGATCTACTATATCATTGTTATCGTTATCAGGGTGTGATGATTTTGTTCCACAACATCCTTTATTTTCTCATTGGACGCTTTCAATAACTATGTATGCTATCAAATCTCAATTTAAGAAACCCATACTAGTTTTTTTTTTTTTTTTTTTTTTTTTTTTTTTTTTTTTTTTTTTTTAATTAAATGGAAGAGACGGCTATGGATGTTGTTTATACTTTATGGACCACCAAGAACAGGAAAATTTTGCTTTATATATACTTATGATATCTTTGTTCTTTTCAGATGATGTGCTAAAGTTGTTGGCTGATGAACAAGTGCATGTGTACATTTTCCATGATCAGTTGATGAACTATTGGATAGAATTAAAGGAAATGGATTTTAGCGCTCACTTGCATTTTTCACGTTGTGAATTTATTGAATTATTTTTACTTAAATGTTGTTGAAAAAATTAGGGTAAAACAAGGTAAAAGAAAGCACCATTGTATCATTTTTATCTGAGTTCTTCCTTCTGCTGCAGCAACCACAATGAAAGTGGAGTAAGAGGGTGTTTGGAATCGTTTATTTTCTACTTGAAAACATAAACAGAAAAGCATGGTAGGATTCTTTAATATTCAAATTTTTTTGCTTACAAAGTTGTCTGCAGACATGCTTACGGTCACCTGTAACACTAATAATATTGTTGATTGCAGGATAGCGCAAAAGGTGTTGCAACCAGGAAGTGGGTACGATTCCATATTTGTTCATGATACTCATCAATTTTTTGTTTTTCATGTTTCTTTGTATCTTCATGAATTTTTGATATTCGACTAATAAGAAACCATGTGTGTGGTTCAAGATTACATTCACAAATAAATGACTACTTTTTCTACAATTTTCTTATGTATAATGTGGACTATTTCTCGCTTAATGTTCTATTACAATGTGACAACTCGTACTTTCATGTCATTTTTTCAAATCACAACTCATGTTTCATTATTTATCATTTATCGTGAACTAGGTTTACGAGCATCAAATTCACGTAACCGTAATGGTTTAGCTGTGAATTCATGATCATATCATCAAGGGCATTTCATATAGACTAGGTTTAGTCTACATTTCATTAGCATCCTTATCATCATGTTAGTTCATTCATGATTTTTTCATTTACATTAAACGCGTAAATTTCATATTAAATAAACGCTATCGCGTAA
The DNA here is from genome assembly GCA_019973895.1 of Chrysanthemum seticuspe. NCBI lineage: Eukaryota > Viridiplantae > Streptophyta > Magnoliopsida > Asterales > Asteraceae > Chrysanthemum > Chrysanthemum seticuspe. Next base: position 243,337,799 of record BPTQ01000003.1, on the reverse strand, counting down.
GTTATTATTTTGAACAATTAATCCGATACTTCCAAAAATTATTCCAATATATTTTTATACTTACATTAAGTTTATAAAAATAATATTATGAGTTTACCCAGTGTTTTAAATTTATTTTGTATATAAATTGTTAAATTTATATTATTATGACGGTTTTCTTAAAAACTACACGATAATTATTATTTCACTCAAATTTTGCAAGAAATGTATTTTTACAATTTTTATGACCTCAATATATTTTACTTTGACCCGTTAAAATTTATTTTTAGCTAACGCTACCCTAAATGCTCAAATGTATATACAAGTTACAACTTATATTTACTTAACTCACTTTACTTACACATTTACATACATATAATAAATAATAAAAAAAAAATTGTATTATTAAATACATACCCCCTTGTGTCGACAAGGGGGGAGGGAGATTCACCTAAGATATGCAAGATCTTTCACTTATATGTTTTCACACTCAATCACTTACACACACTACCATAATATTTCAAAGTAAAAAGTCAATTATTTCTCTCCTTTTTCCTCTCCAAAACCGGCCAACTCAAGATCAAGAAGGAGATTCATCAAAAATTTCTCAAGTCAAGTTTTAACAATCTAGATACACTCTTTGTTTAGGTTTTGAAATAAAAACCTAGGGTGTTTAAGTTTAATCATTTGTTCTTTGCACCTCATCAAGTTACTTGTAAGCTTTTCATTTTCATGATCATATTTCATAGTCATTTTCATATTCATTTCATCATATTTGAGAAAACATGCAAATCATATGATGTTTGTACCACTTTTACATTGTTTTTAAGAGTTATTTATAAATATGTCATCCTATAATTATTCCTTGTAATATATCACTCTTGGTGATGTCTAGGAACCCATGACACCCTAAGAAGGTGTATGGTAGGATTAGAATAGCTTCGGAGTTGTTTTGAATAGATTAGAATAGGTTTGGCGCGAGAAATTTCGACAAGTTTATAAAAGGGTCTGATCTTATTTTGAAAATCTGGAAAATCTGACAGTATATAAAAATTTTTGGCCTAGATATTTAGAAAATATACTTTAAAACAAAACCGTGGCCGCTTGAACGGATTAAAACGGAGCTATAACGAAGAAGTTATGAATTTTTCAAGTTGAGCGTCAAAAACTATAAATTCTGGAAATTTCAGCATGAAAATGTCACTCTTTACGAGTCAAAAATGAGTCTTAAGCTTTATAAATTGTGTCGAATTATCAAAAATATATTAGTATACTTTGACACGAATCTAAGGATGTAGAAAACGTAGAAAACGGACTCGTAACGATTAAATTACACGCGATAAACCAAGTTGCCGTAACTTTATTCTATTAGCAAAATTAATATATTCTCTATTAAAAACATACTACGGCAACTAAAGGACCATGTTGGCGGACGTTTTTAACAATGATGTAGAACTTTTTATAACGTGATGTCTTCTAGTAAAAGTAAGTTCGCCTAGCATATTTTCCAAAATGTCCAACCGTTTGTGGAGCGGAGTTGTAACGAATAACATATAGTCACTCAAACTTTGCCGAAAACCATCCCTAAACAACATTTTGGACAAAAGTACCATACTTTACCTATATTTTACTCTATGATCGAGACCTCTAGGATGAAAACTTAAATGCTAAAACTTTGAGATAATGATACAAGCTTCCCAAAACCATTGAGTTCGTTTCCTAACGCTCGACGTGCACCATTTTACGACTAGATTTTCGAGGCCGTTTTAGTCACTTTCATGAGATTTTCAACGACATTATTTTACGACGAAAGTTATAATTTCATGATAAATCATTAAGAAACTATTGTAGGATGTCATTTTGATGTAAATACTTGCAAAGTAATTTAAAAATGGTCAAGACGTTAAAAGATTATATTTTCGACGAGAAGTATTGTTTTCAAAAATTATAAGTGGTATAAATATCATCCGAATTGCATGCATAGCATTACATCAGGACTTATTACATCTCATATCATTCATAATAGGTCATTTTCGAGATTCACGCTACATTTCAGTGTATCCACTTTTGTCATCATAATCATTGCAACAGGTGAGTTCATAGCCCCACTTTCTATTACTTAATTGTTTTACAAACTCTTGGGGGAGATACATGCTACATTTTTAATCGAACACAAATGCTTTGAACTGTATGCTATATCCAAATGTTTTATTGTCACTAAGTAATCAATTGCCATGTTTGAAGTCCCTACATCATGCACCATCAGACACTTGCGAGTGAGCGCGAATATTGTGAATAGGCCTATTGGAATTAACACTCCCGCTCTTATTGACCCAATTAGGGGAAATCGAGCGCACTATATTTGAATCATTAAGGTAAATTGGCAAGTTTACCTATTAGGGCGGCGATGAAACGATTTTTACCAATTTCTATTGGTACGAGGTTTACGCTTTGGTTGTCATGAACTTAGTGAAATAAATGCTGTTTTGTTTTCAACGATGAGTGTGAAACAATTTAACTCACACTACGAATATTGTGTTCAAACGAATTAATTAAACCTATGAATTTCACTCAACCTTTGTGTTGACAGTTTTAAGCATGTTTTATCTCAGGTATCTAAGGCATTCACTTCATGGCATGCATGTGGGCTTATCATAGAGTCGTGGTGACGACGCGTCTCACATGGGATTTATACACTTTAAAAACATCGTTTGACTTGTACTAAACTTACTTTCCGCACATAGTAACTTTCATTTGGGACCTATACTTTGTAACTCTGATTGTTTTATTAAATCAAACGATGTGTTTTCCAAACGACACTTTAGGTCGTTCAATATAACTGTGATTGTGATGTTATGACAGTCAACCCCCAGGAATTCCATTCCGCTGCAAAACAGGTAATTTGGGGGTGTGACAGACAATCCTTCTCTCTCAAGGGATAGTAATGATCAGGTTGACTGAGCTTTATATGCGCCTGGTCAGCAATGTCTTGAGCACCACCATATCATGGTTAGAGACGTAGAGTCATGGGGTAAGACTATAGACATCTTATTCTTGCCTTATATTCAGTGATGTTTTGTATTCGGAAAACTTTTCATAACCATATTTACCTTTAAGTTTTTATCTGCATATACGTATTTACACCATAGATTAGAGTAAATATTATACCATCAAAGGAACATATAACAATGGACCTCTTTCGTAACGACAATGTTGGATTAAATTATAATTACACATTTGTACATATCGCTAAACTACTTTTCATTTGTAGATTTTTCCCTTATGTTGGCTATGTTACAATAATCATGACTGATCATCTATTTATTAAGGTATATTCAGAATAAGTTTTTATGTTAAATCAATTGCCATTACTTATGTTTTAAGGGTTGTTTGGAACAATTAGCTTACAACCAGTATTAATGAGTTCATAAAAATATTGTAGGTTCATATGAATCAGCTATATCTATGAATAATGCTACGAAATTACGGTAGGAAACTTGAAAGGTTGTAGTGAAATTGATGAAGGTCAAAATGTAGTTGATTCTTACTATTGTTTTCATTGTTGGGGTCACCATTGTTCTACTTCTTTGCCTGTTGTCCAAGTCTATACGTCTCTGAAGTGTGAACATTTAAAAACACTTAAAGACTTACAAAACTAAGCATGGTTTGTTTGACTTTTGAATATCAGATGAATTGCTTTTTGAATGTCCGATTGATACACGTTTTTCCTCATTGTTTTTGTAGTTAAATGGAGTGATTATTGGTAGCAACAAGAGTGGAAATTATAAAAAGTGATCAAGAAAGGGAGAAAAACATTGCAAAGGAAAAAACAAGCTTTATAAGGGAGAACAAGCTTTAGAAAGGGAGAAAAATCTTATTGAAAAGGCAGCAACAATAGTGGAAAAGAAGACCAAGAAAGAAGCTCAGAAAACAACAGAGAAGAAAGCTTAATTTGGAAGAAGAATTCGATTATAAAAACAACCTATATGTTAACATATAAGAGATCATCTGAGCTTCTTCATCTGAATTTGGAAGAAGAATTGGAACTAAGAACTCTTGGTGAGGCTGCAAGGCTTCGACTTCAGTGGTGAAGCGGACAGACCGATCAATTATTATTTTTTCTTTCTAAGGATTACAGAAGAAAACAATTAGTACATTATCTACATAAAAGTGCATGTTTGATGTTTTTCAGTTTTTATAAACATTACTTCATTTGTAAGAAATTTATACACATAAAAGTTGAATTTGTACGAGCCTGATTACGGAAATTATACATGGTTTAAGGGTGCAATTGAGACGGGCTCATTGGAACCTATAATAAAGGTGAAAAATCCAGATGATCCAGAACCATCTATTAGGTTGTATGTTGAAGATTAAACAGACCCTGCAATGCGACTTGTATCAGAGATGATGATACTTTGTGAGGAAGCTTTAACCACATATGGTTCTGCTAATAAGATTGCTTTACCATACAGAGGATAACCCCTGTCTAAAATTGACACGTCTGCATATGATCTTCTTCCGGAAGGCCAAGTTAGAAGTTCAGCTATTGTCAAACTTATGCGCCCTACTGAAATGGATTACAGAAAGGCTATACGCCATGGTATCATTTGGATTCCTGGTTATGTGCAGTTTACATCTCCGATTCACAAATATATGGACCTCCTTGCTCATTACCAGGTGATTATAATACTTTTGTTCTTATTCATATTTGATCGTAATATTTTGTATTTTCAAATATAATATAATACTTCACTCAGTTTTTAAGGCAAATGTTCGGTTTTTATTTTAAATTTAAAAATTAATGTACAATCATATTTAAATCAATCAAAACTAACTTTAATAAATAAAAATGGTATTTTAGATTGACAAAATAGTTTTCTAACAGTTTGTGTAAAATTTATAGGTCACGGCTACAAAATAACAACGAGCTTTCCCTATAATTTAAAAGATGTGAGTAAAACTTTTAAACTGTTTCAACCATGTTAGAGCAATTTATGGAATTATGTTACATTTAGACACGTTTTTTGAATTTAAACACCAAAACAATATATTAGAGAAAAGCTCATCAAAAGTTATTTTAGAAGTAAGACTGCTCGTACGAGACGCAAGACACTTCTCATGCTTATGTGGCAACTCAAAGACGCATGCAACACTATTACACGCACCTATGAAAGATGCGTGCAGCATGCGATAAGGGAGAACTCGATCATTCAGAGTTGTAGAGGTATGTTTTTGTGGGTGTATGTGTGATTTTGATTTTTTTGGGGTATATATTTTTGTTTAAGTGGAGTATTGGTGGCGATGTTGATTGTGTTATTACAGTAAGGGGGCGTTTCGCATAATGTTTTTGAGAGAATTGTGACATGTCAAAAGGATATGTAATTTGAATTAATTATAATTTAAATAATTGGAATGTGTTGAAATTGACAAAATATGTCATCGTTTTAATGTGTCACACCCCCAAATCGCAGCAGAAGATAGCGGGGCGTGACTTTCATGAAACAAAGTCATAAGTCATATGGTAGGTTTAAAAAACATGTTATGACAAGAGTTGTTGACTATTTTGTACAAAATGGGAGGGGGCTGATTTTACTACACAAAAGGGGAGGGAAATAAGTGATTTTGAAAGTTTACAAGTATTTCGGGGTATTGGTAAGTGTCAATTTTTTAAATGAACACAATACATCATGAGTTACCAAAATGAACAATCGAAAAGTGTGTTACCAAAATGAACATTGCGAGCATTTGCTCACTACATTTCTTATACAAAACTGAACTTGATGAACAAATGTATCTTGCTCGCCATGCATGGCATTGTTGTTGGCGTGTATTCGTCCCAAAGCAGGGTAAGATAATCAACTTCAGCAGAAATGTGCAACTCTTCAGCAGAAACAAACAAACAGTCAGTAGTAACAATACCACTTGGTGGTTACCGGATATCACTTGGAATCGTGTGATCACTTTCCAAAGTAAACTATTCGACCCTAATGCCTGGGTATCACGAATATCTACTTGGGATAAGACCAAATGCAGCTAGAGAATTAGGCACAATTCTTTAACCCTTTCACTAATAAGTGTTTTGGTTCTTTGTTTGTATTCAAGCGTATTATCTCTGTGTATTCATCTGTAAACAGATCTCCTATTTATAGGAAATACTTTTGGCTAGTCAATGGAATTATGAGTATTAATCGGCCCATTAATAGCCTCATAATTATCCCCATATAGCCGTTAGTGGTTACATGACTAATTTATCATGGTCATAATGCAATTTAAACTGCCACTTGAATAGATCAAAACCGTTACAAGTTGTACCATCATCAATACTTTCATAGTGCCTTCAGTGGTTACACTGCTTCTGTGGAAACGCCACTGCTTCAGTGTAAACACAACTTCAGTGAGACACCACTTCAGTGGAAACACCACTTCAGTGGAAACACTGATTCAATGTAAGTATTGCTTCAGTGGAAACACTGATAATCAGTGGTAACCACAACAGTACTTTCACCAAGCACTACCAATACAAACCACTACAAGAGTCAGGGTGTTCATGGACCTTATAGGTGTACACTCCGTACCTTCTAACCCTTTACAAGGTGTGAACTAATCCCACAAGTGCACTAAATTTTCCAACAATCCTCCCCAAATTTAGTTCACTTCCTTTGCATGAAAACAAACATCAAACAAAACATGTGCATAAATGAAAATGTCATGAGGATTGAATTTCCATATTAGTAATTACACGTTCAAATATTCGAGAATCAGGGTGTTCTAAGAATTGAACCCTTCAACCCATTTGAATACCTGAAGATAACTACACACAAGCTTTCAAACACATATCAGCTCTTGACACTATACAAGCCATGTGTCCATATCCAAATTCATAAATGTTGTAGAAGCTAAAGTCCAAAGCTTCCTGAAGCGGCAAAACTTCAACATTTACATAGGTGGTTCCTCTTTAGTCATGCTCCTGCCAATCACTTTTTCAAAGAAAATCAACCATTAAGAAGTAAAGACTTCATCCTCCTTTCAGCAGGTTCTGAGCACAACCTTGGGATGTAAATAAAACATGTGCTCCAGTCCACTGAATGTTCAGCTTTCCACATTGAACTCAGCTCCCAAGTTTCCTTAGGAGGGAGTTGGGTGTCCTAGCATTCAGTGACTAAGTTGGACTTAAACCCATCCCTTTAGCAGACTTTATAACCAAGTCTCTAGCTAATCCCTTCATCAAGTGATCAGCCAAGTTCTGTTGAGATCTAACAAACTCTATAGATACCAACCCATTCATGATAAGCTCACGAATCATGCTATGCCTGACACCTAAGTGTCTAGACTTACCATTGTACATTTGGCTATATGCCTTAGCCAATGTGGTTGCACTATCACAACGGATAGAAATATGTGCTATAGGTTTAGGCCACAATGGAATCTCAAGAAGCAAGTTTTTCAACCATTCAGCTTCTTTACCGGCAGCTGCCAAAGCAACAAATTCAGATTCCATTGTTGAACTGGTGATGCAAATTTGCTTCTTGGATGCCCAAGAAATTGCACCTCCACCAAGTAGGAATACCCAGCCACTGGTAGACGAATTGTCTTCAGTGTTACTGATCCAACTTGCATCAGTGTATCCTTCCAACACTGATGGGTAACCAGTATATGAGAGACTATAATCCATAGTTCTCTTCAAATACTTCAGTACCCTTTGAACTGCTTGCCAGTGATGAGCACTAGGGTTACTAGTATACCTGCTCAATTTTCCCACTGCAAAACCAATGTCAGGTCTTGTACAAGTCATGGCATACATCAGGCAGCCAATTACCCTAGAATACTCAAGTTGAGATACAGCTTTGCCATTATTAGGCATCAGCTTCTCACAAGTATCCATAGGTGTACTCACATGAGTACAATCAAAGTAATTGAATTTCCTCAGCACCTTCTCAATATAATGAGACTGAGAGATAGAAATTCTTTTACTTTCATGTTTAATCCTTATACCAAGGATAACATCAGCCTCCCCCATGTCTTTCATGGAGAACCTTGATGACAAAAATTCCTTTGTCAAGTCAACTTGTTTTTGGTCAGTGCCAAAGATCAACATGTCATCAACATATAAACAAATTGTAACACCCTAGGCAAATCCTACATCGGCAGTGGCCTGGAGAGATGCTGGGCTCATAAGATAACATTCGCCTTACAATGACACAACGCGTTTTGTGGTCTACTGCGGGTGGAGTTCTTAGGAACTGGCAGTTAAGCGTGCTCATGTGAGAGTAGTACTGGCTTGGGTGACCTGCCGGGAAGTCTTCAAATGAGGCCACAAAAACAAAGTCGTGAGCCTACGGGCAAAGCGGACAATATTGCGGTCCGATAAGGCGGGGTGTTACAAGTGGTATCAGAGCCACTCCTGAGCCGTTCGGGATGGTGGGGCAAATCTCATCGAGGACGATGAGTCCCTAAGGGGGGGTGATTGTAACACCCTAGGCAAATCCTACATCGGCTGTGGCCTGGAGAGATGCTGGGCTCATAAGATAACATTCGCCTTACAATGACACAACGCGTTTTGTGGTCTACTGCGGGTGGAGTTCTTAGGAACTGGCAGTTAAGCGTGCTCATGTGAGAGTAGTACTAGCTTGGGTGACCTGCCGGAAAGTCTTCAAATGAGGCCACAAAAACAAAGCCGTGAGCCTACGGGCAAAGCGGACAATATTGCGGTCCGATAAGGCGTGGTGTTACAAAATGATGACTCCTTTACCAGATTCATCAAATTTGCTATATACACATTTGTCAGCTTGGTTAAGAACATAACCATTAGACAAAACCACTTCATCAAACTTTTGATGCCATTGCTTAGGTGCCTGCTTAAGTCCATAAAGAGACTTAATCAGTTTACACACCTTGTTTTCATTGCCAGGCATGATGAAGCCCTGAGGTTGGTTCATATAAACCTCCTCTTCCAATTCACCATTCCAGAAAGCCGTCTTCACATTTATCTGATGAATAATCAGATTGTGAATAGATGCCATAGCAATCAGTAGTCTTATGGTACTGATACGAGCCACAGGGGCATAGGTATCAAAATAGTCTATCCCAGACTTTTGTTTAAAGCCTTGAATGACTAGTCTAGCCTTGAACCCTTCATTTTCCTTTTGAAAATCCATTTGCAACCTAAAGGTTTGCAACCAGGTGGTATATCAACCAACACCCAAGTGTTGTTCCCCATGATGGAATCCATCTCATCATTGATTGCTTCTTTCCAGAAAGCAATATCCTGGGACTTCATTGCTTCTTCAAATGTCTTGGGATCATCCTCAATAATGAAGTAATAGGAGTATTGGTCAGAGACCTCATCCCTTGTTCCTTCAACTAAATACAGTTGAAACTCAGGCCCAAATGACTTTGGAGTCCTAACCCTTTTGCTCTTTCTGAGCACAGGTTCAGGTTGTTGAACCACAACCTCATCAGGGACCACTGATGGTTCATCATCAGGGACCTCAGATACACCAGTGTTATGAGTTCTATTAGGAATCCTCATACTTGGTCTAGGGACTGATGAGAATCTATTCTCATCAAAGTTTGCATCCCTTGATTCAATTATTGATGTAACTGAAACATATTCATTAGGTTCTATAACATAGAATCTAAAAGCCTTGGAATGCTCAGCATATCCAACAAAGATGCAGTCAATGCCTCTTTCACCCAAAGTTTTCAAATTTGGATCAGGGAGTCTTACAACAGCCCTACAACCCCAAACTTTGAGATAATTCAATTTGGGTTTCCTTTTAGTCCAGAATTCATAAGGGGTAACATTGTTCCTTTTGTTGGGAACTCTATTTAATAAATAGCAAGCTATCAACATAGCTTCACCCCAGAACCCTTGACTCAGTCCTGAATAGGACAACATGGAATTAACCATTTCCTTCAGCACCCTGTTTTTCCTTTCAGAAATACCATTTTGCTGAGGAGTATAAGGGGTAGTCGTTTCATGGATTATACCAACAGACTGAAAATACAGAGTATCCATGTACTCACCTCCCCTATCAGTCCTTAATCTTTTGATCAAAGACCCAAGTTGTAATTCAACTTCAGTTTTAAACACTTTGAATTTATCTAATGCTTCATCCTTAGTATGCAACAAATAAACATAACAGAACCTAGAGGCATCATCAATAAATGTCACAAAGTACTTCTTATTCCCCAAAGATGGAGTGGCATGCAAATCACACAGGTCACTGTGTATCAGCTCTAAGAGCTCAGTCTCACGACTAACACCCTGAAAGGGGTTCTTAGTTATCTTGGTCAACATGCAAGTTTTACACTTTTCAGTGTCCATGTCAAATGCTGGGATTAACCCATCCTTAGACATATCTTGCATTCTCTTATAGTGTACATGGCCAAGTCTAGCATGCCAAAGGGTAGAGTCAGTCTGGTCAGTGGTGGTCACAAAGGCTGAATTAACATTATCAGTGGAAACAGATAAACTATCAGTGGAAACATTAAGCCTGAACATTTGATTACATAAATAACCAAAACCAATAAAAACACCACATTTAGACAAGATAAATTTATCAGATTCAATAACTTGTTTATATCCATGATTATTCAAAACACTACTTGAAACCAAGTTCTTCCTTATATCAGGAACATGAATAACATTAAACAAAGTTACAATCTTTCCTGAACTAAACCTAAGATCTACACAACCATGACCATGCACCAAGGCTGTTGACTCATTTCCCATGTGAAGAATAGAACCATCATTCAGTGACTCATAAGTCTTGAACCAGCTTCTATCTTTGCACACATGAACTGTTGCTCCAGAGTCAACTCACCACGCAATATCATCATCCTGCACATAATGAGATTAAGATACATATGTAACATAATAAATCTGAAAAGACTTATTAACCATATTCTGACCTTTCAGTGAGTTGGAAGAACCACCACTCCCTGAACCATTAGTGCCTGATCCATTGGCTTTACCACCAACTTTAACACCCTTGTAGTCCCTTTTAATGTGACCAGTCTTGCCACATTTCCAACAAGTAGGTGTTGCCTTCTTGTTTGGATATGCCCTTGTGTTATCATGATATTTGCGCTTGCCTTTGTTGTCATTGTACCTGGTGGAGTTGTTATGCTCCACCATATTGACAACAGATGCACCAGTAGCATTGCTACTCTTTGGCTTGTCATTATCCTGCACTTTGAGAGATTCCTCAATGCGCAGATGATTGCCCAACTCAACCAGAGTTAACTCCTCTTTCTTATATTTCAAGGTATGCTTGAAATCTTTCCAAGAAGGAGGGAGTTCGTCAATTACACAAGAGACTGAAATAGACTCATCCATGTGCATATTATGTTGTGTAAACCTTCCAAGTATTCCAAGAGGTTCATTGTATTGTTCCATGACTGGTCTTGAATCAGTCATTTTGTAATTTGTGAAATTACTAACAAGGAACTTCTTACTTGATGCATCCTCAGCCATATATTTGGCATCCAAGGAGTCCCACAGTTCTTTGGAAGATTTAATGTTCTGATAAATATCAAACAGGGAATCAGACATACCATTGAGAATAAGACCTCTGCATATGTAGTCGTCATTCTCCCATTTGTTCCTCCTTCTGATCTGTTCAACAGTGGCATCATCACCATCATCAGGAATAGGTGTGGTTAGCACATACACCACACTCATGCTTGACAGCAAGAAGTGCATCTTCTTCTGCCACCTCCTAAAGTCCACCCCTTCAAACTTATCAAGCTTGGCAAAGTTTGAAGCCATGTGTTTCATTGCAGCAGTTGCCATTGATTATCACTAAATAGTTTACTTTGATTGTTGGCGTGTATTCGTCCCAAAGCAGGGTAAGATAATCAACTTCAGCAGAAATGTGCAACTCTTCAGCAGAAACAAACAAACAGTCAGTAGTAACAATACCACTTGGTGGTTACCGGATATCACTTGGAATCGTGTGATCACTTTCCAAAGTAAACTATTCGACCCTAATGCCTGGGTATCACGAATATCTACTTGGGATAAGACCAAATGCAGCTAGAGAATTAGGCACAATTCTTTAACCCTTTCACTAATAAGTGTTTTGGTTCTTTGTTTGTATTCAAGCGTATTATCTCTGTGTATTCATCTGTAAACATATCTCTTATTTATAGGAAATACTCTTGGCTAGTCAATGGAATTATGAGTATTAATCGGCCCATTAATAGCCTCATAATTATCCCCATATAGCCGTTAGTGGTTACATGACCAATTTATCATGGTCATAATGCATTTTAAACTGCTACTTGAATATGTCAAAACCGTTACAAGTTGTACCATCATCGGTACTTTCATAGTGCCTTCAGTGGTTACACTGCTTCTGTGGAAATGCCACTGCTTCAATGTAAACACAACTTCAGTGAGACACCACTTCAGTGGAAACACTGATTCAGTGTAAGTACTGCTTCAGTGGAAACACTGATAATCAGTGGTAACCACAACAGTACTTTCACCAAGCACTACCAATACAAACCACTACAAGAGTCAGGGTGTTCATGGACCTTATGGGTGTATACTCCGTACCTTCTAACCCATTACAAGGTGTGAACTAATCCCACAAGTGCACTAAATTTTCCAACAATTGTGTGGACCAAAAATGTTGCTGAGCATTTTGTATTTTCTCGCCCCCAATTTGGAAGATAAAAGATATATTCAGGTACATATATTACCTTGTTCTAGTTGGATTAAGTTGAAACAAAGCATATTCAAGATGTGCCAAAGGATTCATACTTCCAAACACAAAACACAAATGTAAAGAATAAACAGAATATAAAATAATGAGTGTTTAGTCGAAGGAATGGAACATGAGGATCATGCATAGATTTGCAGAGTGTGTTTTTCTGTACAAGGAAAGACAACAGTAAACGATGAGATATTTCACATGATATGACAAAAAGTGAGTGAGATTGAAGACTTGTAGTAACATGTGGGCCCCAAAGGAAAGTGGCGAGCAATTGATATTCTCGATGTGTTAATTTTGGTAAAAGCCCTTAAAGTGTTTATTTTTGTAAGAGAAATGATACATGGACCTAATCGTGGCATCATCCCCTGTCTGCAGCCATTAGGATAATGTCACGTGTTTTTAGGTCCACAATTAGGTCCATGTATCATTTCTGTTTTTGTAAAATGGTCTAAAATGTGTTTGTTGTGGCATTTTTTTTTTTTTTTTTTTTTTTTTTTTGTGCAAAGGTGAAAGTATTATATTAAATTCCAAAATCTTTACAACATAAGAATAAGAGACAAGATTTGAACATCACCCAAAACTGAAATAGACTGAAACATACACTGAACATACTCAAAATTAACCAATAATGCACTTATCCGATATCAGACATAACCAACATCAAGTTTGATGAAACAAAATTATGATAGACCAAAACAGAGCAACTCTCCACTTCACCTTATCAACCATACTTTTTATATCAATTTCACCTTTTAAGAGCACCTACCATCTAGCTACATTTCCACTTCTCCATTCTACCAAGCCACTCAACCTGCTACCACAGTAGACAAGATAGAAATGGATAGTGGCATCACTAGGCATCCATTACCCATCCGCGGGGGGGGGGGGGGGGGGGGGGGGGGGCTCTGCCAAACATCATACATTTCCCTCTCAATGGAAGGCTTTAGATGTTTGGGAACACTCTCCCTCCATGATGACCAACCATTACCTCCTGTGATGGTGTATTGGGTAACTTGTTTTATTGGTAAAGGTGGTGAATTGAGTTGGGTATGTTGTGCATGCATGCATGTAAAATGATGCAAGAATAAAAACCATGTGTAGTCGGTGAAACCGAATGCATATGATTACTAAAATGTGATCATGCGAATGTTAATGTGCTTACTTAGTGTAGACTAAATCTTAGTTTAGTGTGGCGTAAAACGTCCAAAGATGGTTCTCGTTATGCCCGAGATAACCTAACAGTTAGACGTAAAGTCTATTTTTACTAGTTTAGGATAAAGCGTTTAAGTTTATGAATAAATGTTAACGTGAATTTCTCAGTTGACACAGTCTCCTCTTGCTAAAAAAAATTTCGTCATGAAATTTAGTTTGTGTTATCTGATGGTGAGGTGTCTGAGAAGAGGCGTGAGTATTTGCGACGGATCTGATCTTCACGCTCCTTGGTGAATTCAATACCTCTTCTTGAATCCATCAAATCTTAACGATAAGAATTCGAGTTTGCTTCAAACGATTGATTTCCCGGTCCATAAAATTCTACCGGTTCCTCGTCAAAGTATAATCTGTGATCAACCTGAATTTCCTCCAGTGAAATAACGAGTGTTTCATCCGATAAACATTTCTTCAGATTCGAGACATGAAACGTGTTATGGACACCACTAAATTCTTGTGGCAGCTCAAAGTCGGTAACATTTCTTTTGATAAACATTTCTTTAAATAATATAATAATAATATTTAATATTTTAAATAATAATATTGCATTATAATATAATAATATTATTTACATATAACAACATTATATTTAATATATAATTATAATGGTAACAATATAATTTTTTTAATATAATGTTTGTTGATAATATTTAAATAAAATAATAATTAAAATTCTTACAGAATATAACAATAATAATTTATAAATATTAATAATTAAAAATTTAAATTCTGTATTTCAACGTAATTAAAAAAATTTATTCAAATTTGTTATGTAATCTAAATTCTCATGTTAAATGCAAATAGAGTGAATTTTATTACAATTTCGTTGCAAATCAAACCACCTATAGACGGACGAAACTAGAACAAAATGTGATCGGATGCACAAACTTTTTAGAATCGTAATATAGAAACATATTTCGATGAACCATATGCATTTAGGAAAAACTGATGTTTCTTTCAAAAAATAACCTTACATACAAAAATAAAATTCATAGGGGTCTCGGACACCCGCAGAAACCCCTAATTCCGTCTTTAAACCTATATAATGTAATATGAATTGCAATATTCATTTCAGCGAACCAACCATGAAATTCAAATTACATTATACTGAACCAAACAAGGCCTAAATTGTTGGTTAAGTTGGTTGCGAAGAGAAAAACTGACGTAACACTAACACGACTATATTGAAATTGTTTGCCACAACTCCTTGTTAACACTTTAACAGTGAGGAGTTTGACGTGAAAATCGGGGTGGTGAGAGTATGCTTAGCTAAACAAATAAAAAGATAAAAAAATCTATTAGTAATTAAAAATCATCATCAACAACAGACAGACAACTCGGTCCTAGTTTTTCTGTTTGATTTTCCGACACACCCACCCACAAGATTTACTCTTCCATCTTCAGATCACCCTTTAACAAATAAACAAAAAAAGCTCTGTTAAGTAAGTTTTGTAATGGTTGGTGGTCAGAAAAGCTACACCACAAATCCAAATGATTACAAGCTTTGTGAAGAAGTTGGTTATGGTGCTAGTGCTACTGTTTACAGAGCGATCTATCTTCCTAATAATGACGTCATCGCTATTAAGTCCTTGGATCTTGAACGTATCAATAGTAACCTCGTAAGTATTGTTTTTACCTTTCTATGTAAAGTTTTTAATGTCATTGATATTGATCTTGGGTTGTTTGACTTCACAAGTCAAACTGCTTTCTTTTCTTTAAAGTTTTCATTTTTGCATAAAGTTTATGATTTTTGTAAAGTTTTAGTTTTGATCTTATTATTGTAGAGATTGTATCTTTTGAGGTTAATAAAGTGCGTAAAGATTGGAGCTAACATAACGGGTTTTGGGAGGTTCACGGATGGATTAGATTTCGGTTTTAGAAAGGGAAAAATGCTAAATACTCCGAGTTAGAACTTTATATAATTGAAAGTTGTAATCTTTCTAATTTGAGGATTAGTTTCTTTAAGAAAATAACTTTCTAGATAGACATTAATTTCACGTGTACTAATATTAGGTACTAACATAAGGGGTTTTAGGCGAATTACCTTATTAGGCTCCGGTGATCTTATCAATAGATTTGACACCTACTCTCTGTTTTCTTGAAAATGTGGCTTTTGCTACTAGTTTGAGTTTTGCTAAACTCAGAAGATAGATTACGGTTGCGGGTTGCACGAGGTTTTGCTTGCTATTGCTCGCCTTACTCCATGTTTAGGTTTGGCTGTGTGGGGCTGTCGGCTGTGGTCCATGTATTTAGCAAGTGTTTAGTAGCCTTGGGAAGTATTTATTATGCGGTCAACGGAGAAACGCTATGCTTTTTGTTTCCGTGTTTGTCAAATGCCTTTTAAATTTCTTATAATGTGAAGCATTTACTGTAACTACTTGCCTAAACCTATAAAGGATAAGATCTGTTGAAGTGGATTTCTTTTGCTTCTTAATCGTACTTGTCCTTGTATTTTTTTTTTTATCATATAGCAGCTATATTGGTTTAATTCTGCGCGGATGTCAACCTCCTCAAGCCATACTTGTTGTTTTATTTTAATTCTGCGTGGATGTCAACCTCCTCGAGCCGTCTTTATATAGAATGTAGATTAGTTATGCTGTCTATTTTGGCTGTCCTTTCTTTGATGGTTCCTATCGAAACTGTTTGTGCATCGGCCTGTCTTTTGTGACGGTGTTTTTTTATTAGAGCTTCTCCTTGCCTTTGAAAAATAAGATACACAACTATACCATTTATCTATATCAAGATTCAAGAACAATGACTATTAAACGAAAAAGTACTTTACCAATAAAATGTGTATAGCTATAGGACATACATAGGCATTTTAAAATGATTAATCATTGCTAATCAAAACAAGCAATTTTCATTATCATAATATTCGAGTTGTTTCTCTTACTGTCATGCCCACATCGGTTACGTGTTTCTCATTTGCTGCCAACTTTCCACATATATATCAGAAACTGGAATTAGAAAGAGATAATGCTGTTTAGAGCTAAAGCACTCAATTGGATTTCCCCCACAAACAATATACACTGGGCGATCTGGAATGGATTCTGCTTAAGAAAGCAATAAATGAATAGCTTTATTATACAGTTTGGACGAATGTTTAATATAGAAAGAAAAGAAGTAGAAATATAGATGAAATGAACATATAGGTAAATATAACTAATATTAGTACAATCTCTTGTGATAAAATAACTGATCTAAGGGCTGGTTACAGGATGATATTCGAAGGGAGGCCCAAACAATGAGTTTGATAGACCACCCCAATGTGATACGGGCATTTTGTTCATTTGCTGTCAACCAAAACCTTTGGGTGGTTATGCCATTCATGGCTGAAGGTTCTTGTCTGCATCTCATGAAAACAGCATATCCAGATGGCTTTGAAGAGTCTGCTATTGCTACTATTCTCAAGGAGACTCTCAAGGCATTGGATTACTTGCATCAACACGGTCACATACATCGTGATGTTAAGGTCGTTCCTGACACATAACATACTCTTATTTTTTTCCTTCATATAAACGATTTATTCAAACATTATTTTGATTCAGGCTGGAAATATACTTCTTGACACTAATGGGGATATAAAGCTTGGGGATTTTGGTGTCTCAGCTTGTATGTTTGATAGAGGTGATAGACAGCGTTCCAGAAATACTTTCGTGGGAACTCCTTGCTGGTTAGTATATATTTTGTTTTTCATTATGTCTCGACCAACCCTTATTATATACATTTTTTGTTTGTATACGTCTTTCCTTTAATATTTTTACTGCTTACAGGATGGCACCAGAGGTGCTGCAGCCAGGAAGTGGATACGATTTCAAGTGTGTGCGGATGATAGTTCAAATTTTTATTTTTTCTAGTTCAAATTTATATTTTCGATAATTTCACAATGAATCACATTCTGATTGTAAATACCATAATCATGAATATGGTGGTATATTTCAGGGCTGATATTTGGTCATTTGGAATTACTGCACTGGAGTTGGCCCATGGTCATGCCCCTTTCTCAAAGTACCCTCCAATGAAGGTTCGTCTTCTACTAACATAATGACCGTGAACTATCAGTGTAATTTTTTATTCATGTCTTATTTTTAAACTTTGCGTTTGTGTCACAGGTCCTTTTAATGACTATTCAAAATGCACCCCCTGGACTTGATTACGACCGTGATAAACGTTTTTCTAAGGTATCGTATTTTTAGTATTCTTAGGATCACACATCTGACAGTAATAATTAAACAAAGTGAGTTTTGAACAGTCTTTTAAGGAAATGGTAGCGATGTGTTTGGTGAAAGATCAAACAAAAAGGCCAACCGCCGAGAAGTTGTTAAAACATACATTTTTTAAGCAAGCTAAACCTCCAGAACTCTCTGTGAAAAAACTCTTTGCTGACTTGCCACCACTCTGGCATCGTGTGAAAGCCCTCCAGGTATCCCCTCCTAATTTTATGGTGTAGATAACTTTATTTCACATGCCTGTGTAGTTATTTTATATGGATTTAAAAATATCGCCAGGATAAGGATGCTGCCCAACTAGCTCTAAAGAAGATGCCCTCAGCTGAACAAGAAGCCATGTCAATGGTTAGAGACACTGTTACGCTCTGTGCTATTTCTTTTCCTTTCCAAATATAGTTTCAGGTTATATAATTCTTTTCATTTCTTGATATGACATCCAGAGCGAGTACCAGCGAGGTGTTAGTGCCTGGAACTTTGACATTCAAGATTTAAAATTCAAAGCATCCTTGGTATTCATCCTATACATCTTATTCCTTTTGCAACAAAAAATTTGTTTGCTGTACTATTATAGTCAACTATAACTTCTATTCTTCATTATCACCACAGATGCAAGATGATGACGAAATTCAAGATATCTCCGAAGATGGTGTAAATTCAACTTCTTTTGTTAATAATGTAAGGATATTATTATAACAGTATCCAATTTTTGGATATTAAGCTAGCTTTTGACCCTTATTTCTAAACTAATTGCTACTTATTTCATATAAAATTTTAGAATTTATAGAAAAATATGGTATTGTTCTCTGCTGCAGGAAGTGTCCGATTCAAATGCTACTACAGGCAACCAATATTCCACAAGCGAGATTGTTATAAGGTTGGTGGTCTTTGCGAGGGTTTTTTAAAAAAAAAAAAAATCTATTAATGTATTACTCGTTGTTTCTATTAAACATTTGGCTTTTCCATAAACTTTCACCAGCGACGAAATAGCTCCCCCTCCTAAAAGCCCGAGCAGTGAGGGGGATACTCCAGAAAGTAATCTTATAGATGAGAATAAAGGAAACGCATCTCTCGAAAAAAGTAGATCAAAAACCGAACAACTGCCATCAACGTCAGATACTCCAGAAAGTAATCTTATAGATGAGAACAAAGGAAACATATCTCTCGAAAAAAGTAGATCAAAAACCGAACAACTGCCATCAACGTCAGATAAAGATAAAGATCCAGTACAGGCTAAAACGAAAATCTTAACAGCAAGAAGTAGGCAGACACAAAGTGGACCTCTTATAGCTGGTGTGGTCTTAAATCATTCCAAGTCTGAAAGAACTCGTACTTTCGAAAGGAGGTATCACCTTCTTTCTTTTTTTTTGTTGCTTAGCATCTTCTGATTATGCATGTATGAACTTAAAGAGGTATTATGCATGTCTACATGTACATATTTGTCTGGATATATGTGTATGTGTAATTAGGTCGTTCTTTTTATCAGGTACGAGAGTGACTCACAAGCAGTTGATAGAGTTCACCAAGTTAGGAGAGCTCCCAGCTTTAGTGGTCCTTTAAACCTTCCTAACCGAGCTTCAGGAAACAGTTTATCAGCTCCAATAAAACCAACCGGAGGTATTATTCATTCTCACCTTTTGTTTTATGATTAAATATTAGGGATCACATTTTAAGAATATATATTATGACTTCCACAGGATTCAGGGACTCGTTGGATGAGAAGTCGAAAGCAAATTTGGTACAAATAAAAGGACGGTTCTCCGTGACATCTGAAGACCTTGATCTTGTAAAGGTATGTTGTTTTGTCATGTTACTGAACTTATAAAATTGGTTCTAACTCAAAATAGTTGCATCAGGATATTCCATTATCTACAATTCCAAGACGATCACCCCAGGTAAGGAGCCAGTTCAGCAATTATTTACAAATTACAAATTTGTGCAAGTTGTTATCTAATTCCTTATCTTAATAAATTAGGAGTCAGCATTGAGGAAGTCTGCAAGTGTAGGCGATTGGGTATTTGATTCAAATAAGATGGTTTGTATCCTAATCAAAATCATCTTTGTACAACTTCATGAATTTTGTGACGCTGAACTGTTTCTTGACGGTTTTGCAGCCCACACCTAGGGAGATCAATACCAGTTCTGTACATAGCAATAATTTATCTACATCAATGCTTGTGCCGCACCTTCAAAGCATCTTTCAGCAAACGTCACTTCAACAGGTAAAATGAATCATGTAGCCATCAAATGATTCACAAATATGAATTTGACGATGTTCTTAACCCCCCGAAAAAACCACTTGTTTCCACAGGATCTTATCTTAAATTTGATAAATAGCTTGCAACAAACCGAGGTAGCAGACGGTGAGTCAAAACTTCCAATTGTTCGTAACGTACTTGTGAAGAAACTTTCACTAACTAATGTTTTCTTAAAAAAAAAATTAATTTCAGCTTCTCAAAATGGGAAGTTGCCACCATTGCCTCGCAGCGCTGAGAACAACGGATCTGTATGTACATGCATTACTTTCGCAAGCTATGGTGTGAATGTGTGATAAATAAAGATACCGTTGCATTTTGTAGTAATTATTACCAATTTTCAGGTTGAAGTTTCTGATAGAGAACGTTCGCTGCTTACAAAGGTTTCTGAGCTACAATCCAGGTTATTAAACAGTAGTTTATATTATTCGTCTTTATTGTTTTTAGGCTAAATTTTGTTTTTGATTATGTAATATTTTACTTATACAGGTTAACATCCTTGACCGAGGAATTGACCGCCGAAAAGTTAAAATACTTACAGGTGAGCTAGCATAGTTCTTGTATTTTACCTCATAATATAAACCCACGTGTAGAATCTGAAGTTCCCTCTATTAAATTAGTCAGATTATATTATTCCGCTCGAGTATTAATTAATTAACCTACTGGTTCAGTTACAAGAGCGAGTTGATGCTATTACAAGTCGGAAAGATGGGCGGATAGGTGAATCTGATGCTTGATATCCTCCTGGACATACAAGTTATGTAATGCTGTGTATATTCTGGTAAATTAATATATTTTCCTCATATTTACGTTTCCGTTGATGGTATTTTATCTTGGCTAAATTTTTGGTTGCAAGCAGTGGTACCGACAATCAAGAAAGATGGATGCTCTTCCTCAGCTGTGTATTAAGTTATTGTTAAATCTGGAAATATGAAAAATCGGTTAGTGAGGAAACCATTTTTTCGATTCATTTTTCGTACAAAAAGAGAAAGAAGGCCCGGGTTTGAAGTTTGAAGTATAGCTGCAAGCGCGATTTCTTGATTCTTTGGGCCAAATCTCTTGAAGCCTATATATAATATATGTACGTTTCGTTGTTGTGGCAACTGTAATTGTCATCAAATGTTTACATGATAAGTTTTTGGTGTATCTTGAGATTTTCTGTAACTGTTATGAAAGCAAAAATGTGAATATCGCAATAAACATAATCACTTTACGTTCTCATTTTTGGGTTTCGCAGAGCATCTCTGCTTTGTGAATGCGCATATGTATGCAATAATGTATAAAAAGAGGTGGTATTTCTTTGGTACATGAGTACGTTCTCATTTTTGGTACATGAGCCGTTATTACTTATTTGTGTTGAGTGTAAAATTTGTGACCGTAATGCTGTCAACGAGTTTATAAATTTAGTAAAGTGTTGCTTTTGAGAAAGTGATGATAATTTTCCGATTATTTAAGGTCAAATGATACAGTTTTGTGGTAATTGTGACATTGTCTTTGTGATGCATGGTGCCTCAGTGCTGGGGTTATGTAGCTTAACGCGAAGCTTTTAATTACTTATCCCGTCTCTATATCTCCTCTTTATAATCATAGCTTTACGTGGTTTACCTTTAACGTACTAGCTGTAAGATCAGTTGGTTCAAAGCCGCTAAGTAAGGTTTCCAGTGACAAAGTTGATTCGAAATTTATTGTAAAGAATTTGATTATAAATCTGCGTATGATTTTTTTTTTTTTTTTTTTTTTTTTTTTTTTTTTTTTTTTTTTTTTGCGGCATTGTTTCAATTGTATCAGTGCATCATCACAAACGTTCATTTCACCGGTTAAGGAGGATTTTGAAGAAATAGGTCTTAAGTTCAATATCAACCGTTGGCTTAAAGGTCACTCGTAAATGTGTTTATTGCCTGGGGCTATATCCTTGAAGAAGAGTCAGTCGTCACCCAAAAAAGATGCACGAGGTCAGGATTTCTCCGCCTATTTATAAAAGAATATGTTTTTTTAGAACTTATAAGAAATTAGTTTTAGCTTAAAATGACTAATAAAAACAATCACTCGGATTAAGAGTACAAATAATCGTCATTTCATTTTCTTGTGTTATTGCTTAAAATTGTGTTAAAATATATATGAGTTATGCTTTATCCCTTTTAAAACATTCTTAATTATCTTCCTAATGACATTTGTTAGAATGATCACATTGCAATCAATTCACATGACATACTATTAAAATAATACTTAAAAGCACAAGTTAAGAAGAAATATCATTTTTGGGTTTAGTCTCAAGATCGACGAAATTACACCAATGGTCCCTAACATTTTGATTTTGTTTCGTTAAGGTTCCAAAACCCTAATGCTCTTTAAAATTCTCGTTAGCTGCAAGGGATTTATCGTCTTTTCGACATTTCTTGTCCAAGCACCCTGTAACACCAAGAGTCCCTGACATTTCCTATCATTGAATTAAAAAAAAAAGAAAAAGAAAAAGAAAGTCCAAACGACCCTATAACTTGAGATAAATGGTAATGACGTGGTGGTGGTGGTGGTGTTGAAGAATTTTTTTAATTTGATAACAGAAAATGTTTGACTATTGGTGTTATAGGTTGTTTGGATAAGAAATATCGACAACAACAACAATAATAAACCCAATCCCGCCTAGGCAGGGTATGGGGGAGGTAAAATGTAGACAGATCCTACCCCTACACCAAGGTAAACCCGTGTGTAGAGAGACTACTTCCAACGAGACCTCCGGCAAGTGCATGTGTGCTAGTGCGAAAGGATAGATATAGCAAACGACAAAAACAATAGGCAAAAGCGAAGTAAAGAAAGCAAGCAAACATGCAAACAGGGCATACAGGAAAAAGAACCACGCACAAGCACACCGAAAATAAACCAATAGCAAAGCGCAACAGAAATAAAACCAAAAGCCCAGGCACACCAAAAGCAGACCAACAAAAGGGGCAACACAGAGCAAAGCAAAGAAGCACACGAGACAAAAAGCTAATGTAAAAAACACGAAGCACCAAAACCAAACGCAGGGAGCAAGACAAAGCAGGCAAAACCTAAGGGAGCAACAATAGAGCAACGCAAACCACGCACGGGGCCTAAGACTACGGCAAAGCAAAAGAGAGGCCACAAAGCAAAACACGCAAGGAGGCAAAATGGGACACCTAAAAGCCAAGCACCTAGCACCACTACCCGTAAATCAGTCAAGCACCTAGCACCACTACCCGCAAATCCTAATTCTATCCCTCCACCCATTCCTATCTGAGATCATGTCCTCGGTCAAACTAAGCTCCGTCATGTCAAGCTTAAGTCTATCCTCCCACCTGATATTGGGTCTGCCTCTCCTTCTCACGCCATCTACATCAAGCGCTTCGACCCTTCTAACTGGCGCTGACTGTGGCCTCCTCCTGACATGTTCGAACCACCTCAACCTTCCTTCTCTCATTTTCGAGACAATATTCCCGACCTCAAGTTTTGCTCTGAAAACTCCGTTCGGGATCATGTCAAGCAAGGTTTTACCACAAGTCCATCTTAGCATCCTCAGTTCGGCCACCTCTACCCTGTTAGCATGTGCCTTTAATATGGGCCAACATTCAGAGCCGTACAAGATAGCCGGTCTAATCGCCACCTTATAGAATTTTCCCTTTAACTTAAATGGGATGTTCCTGTCGCAAAGGACTCCTGAAGCCGCCCTCCATCTCGCCCACCCCGCTCTAATCCGGTGAGTTACGTCCTCATCTATCCTCCCTGATTTATGTATTATCGATCCCAGGTATCTAAAAGACTCCTTGGGTGTCAGGATCTGATCACCGATATGAATATCAATTTGTTCGTGGTGACCTGGCTCAATCCTCCCAAAATCACATCTCAGGTATTCAGTCTTCTCCCCGCTCACCCGAAGGCCATTGTCTTCAAGAGCCTCCCTCCAGTACTCAAGTCTGGTGTTTAACCCTTCCGCCGATTCTGCCACCAACACAATGTCATCAGCAAAAATCATGTTCCACGGGATGCCCTCTTGTACCCCTTTAGTTAACTCATCTAGAATCAAGGCGAAGAGGTAGGGGCTAATGGCGGATCCCTGGTGGAGCCCAACTTCCACACGGAAAAACTCTGAGGTCCCCACTGTGGACCGTACACGAGTCTTAGCACCCTCGTACATATCCCTAATGACTCTCACGTATCTATTTGGGGTTCCTCTGTCGAAAAGAGTTTTCCAAATCAACTCTCGCGGAACGCTATCATAAGCCTTTTCAAGATCAAGGAACGCCATATGCAAGTCCTTTTGTCTTTCTCTATACTTCTCCATGAGACTTCTGAGAAGGTGAATAGCCTCAATCGAGGACCTTCCTGGCATAAAACCAAATTGGTTCTCTGACACCCTCGTCTCCCTTCTCAACCTTCTCTCAATAACTCTCTCCCAAAGCTTCATGGTGTGACTGAGAAGCTTAATGCCCCTATAATTGCTACACACTTGTACATCTCCCTTATTCTTGTAGATGGGGATGACTTCACTGAGTCTCCATTCTTCTGGCATCTTATCCCCGTAGAAGATCTTGTTGAAGATGCACGTCAACCAATGTAACCCCCTATCTCCCAGACACCTCCAAGCTTCTATGGGGATTTGGTCCGGCCCTACCGCTTTGTTTCTTCCCATCTTCTGTAGTGCGATCTTCACTTCTGGTTGACTAATCCTCGAATAGTAGCACTCTGTACGTTGGCTAAGGTTCTCTTGTTCCGCGCTGCCTTCAGCCCTTCCTACATTGAAAAGAGAGGAGAAGTACTCTCCCCATCTCTTCCTGATATCCTCTACGTTTACAATGGTCTGTCCTCCTACATCTTTGATATACTTTACGCATCCTAAGTCCCTTCTTCTCCTCTCTCGGGCTTTAGCGATCCTGAAAATGTCGTTAGCCCCCTCTTTGGAGTCCAGTTTCTTATACAAATCCTCATACGCCTTGTCTTTTCCCAGAGCTACTGCCTTTTCCGCTTCTCTTTTAGCTACTTTATACCTCTCTTCTGCCGCAGTAATGTCGGCTTGGCGACCCTCTTGGCACAAAAGAAGCTCTCTGAACCTAGATTGTTTCTCGGCGACTTTGGATTGCACTTCCTCGCAAAACCACCAAGATTCTTTGTTGGCCGGTTGGGACCTCGATGTCCCTCTAGCCACCCCAAGGGAATCCTTTGCTGCATCTTTGATAATGCCGGCAAGAGTGCCCCACAACTGGTCCGCGTCTCTAGCAGCCAAGTCATCCGACTGAGTAGCAAGTCCCTCTGAGACTTTCACTCTAAACGATTTTGCCGCCTCACCGTTCAAATTCTTCCAAAGAATCCTCGGCAACCCGGTCACTAATCTCCTTGGTTGTTGGCTCTCGAAAAGCATGTCAGCTGCTACCAATTTGTGTTGGGATGAGCAAGTCTCACCTGGGAAAACCCTACAGTCCCTGCATTTGCTAAGATCACTTCTTCGCGCCAACAAATAGTCAATCTGGGTGTTGTGGCCCCCGCTCCGGAAAGTGATCAAGTGAACATCCCTCTTCTTGAAGAAAGAGTTCGCTACTACTAAGTCGTGAGCGGTAGCAAACTCTAAAATCGATCGACCTTCGTCATTCCTAACTCCGAAGCCAAACCCTCCGTGTATCTCCTCGTATCCATCTGCATCCGCACCTATATGGCCGTTCAAGTCACCACCTATAAACAAACGTCGATCCGACGGGCACTCCCTCACGAGCTCGTCGAGATCGTCCCAGAAACTCTTCTTCTCTGCTTCACTCCGGCCCAAAATATCGAAAAGACGATAAATCCCTTGCAGCAAACGAGCGTTAAAATTTTGGTTCCTCAACGAACCAAAAATCAAGATGTTAGAAACAATCAGTGTAATTTCGTCAATCTCGGGACTAAACCCAAGAAGAAAATGGAAAAATACCGAGGGACCAACGGTTTAATTAACTCTTAACATATTTAAATACTTTCTTTTATAATGTCGATGGGGAATAAAGTCACGTAACAAACAGCCAAACACGGCACACATACCGAATTGCTTGCACTCATCGATCATCTCCTCCTTCACCAACCGCAGCTCCACAACTCACACCATTCAAAAAAATGAACTCCATCACTCTCACACCCTCCTCATCATCACATATCACCCCCAAACTCAAACCACTTTACAAAACAACACTTCATCACTTCCACACTTTTAACATCAATCAGGTACTTACTACTCATATATATCAACCCCAACTTTATTTATCTAAAGGCACCGTAACGTATCATATTTGTCACTCGCACCTTTTATATGTATCGAACAATTTTTTTTGCTATTCTGTTTACTAAACTTGATTTTATTGTATTTTTTTTTGTACTTTATGACAACTATGATAGATATAGTAGAAAAAAATGAGGGGCAAAGTACACAAAAAATATAATAAAATTAAGTTTAGAACATAGAATAGAAAAAAATTGTTCGATACATATAAAATGTGCCAGTGACAAGTATGATACATTACGGTGCCATTAGCCTTTATTTTTAAGGAAAATGATTGGGAGGCCTAAAATATGTGACTAATTGTTTGCATAATAGATGTGTCAATTAATTATTGGTTTGTGAAGAAGTAGGTCCCCTGCTATCGCCAATAGGATGTTGACACATATGTTTAGGCATGTTATTAGGCACATGAGTTAGGCATCCCAATCAATGCTTTATTTTTAAAGATCTTTTGTTGGTGATTTATTTATTTATTTTATTTATAGAAGGGGAGAATAATGAGGAGTAGTGGTAGGTGTAAGGCGGAGTTGCTACACGACGCGCCTTTTGTTGTGGCTATGGGCGCGTGTGTGTTAAACTCCTTGGTGTTTCCGTTGCCGGTGAGTCCACATGATGATGAGGATGGGGAGTCGGTTATGGATTCAGCTGATGCGAGGTTTGCTGTTATGGGGATTATTAGCTTCATTCCTTATTTTAACTGGATGGTCAGTCCTACTTACCTCTTTTCGCCTTTTTATAGCAACCTTTTTCGAGCGTCTAATATAATGTTTGTTTTAATGCCGTATGTTTGGCGAAAATATCACTAGCAGAAAGCAGCAGTAGTTAGCAGTAGCAGAAAGTTGAGTCCAGAAAGTGAGTATTAGTATTAGTAGTTAGCAGTAGCTAGAAGCAGTAGCAGAAAGTTACTAGTAGTAGTTAGCAGTATGTTTGTTTTGATAAAGCGTTTGGTAACATAGCTGTATGGTTGTAACTATTAAGTGTAAACGCTAGTTGCTAGTAAACGCTGTCGCTCCTTCAAGTAGCATTTTGATTTGGAGCGTTTAGAAAAATTAGGACCGCTAGTTGCTTGTTGCCAAACAAGCATTGTGTACAAAACGCTAAACGATAGTTGCTAGTTGCTTCAAAACGCTCCTGAATGTTTACTGCCAAACATATAATAGAAATGTTAATAAAAGAAACTGTCATTTTAAGCTTTACTATGAATGCTTTTATAAAAAAAAAGGTACTGCTAGTTTTGACAAATAAAGTATAATGAGGATTAATTGGTGTTTGTTTTGCGTAGAGTTGGGTGTTTGCTTGGATGGATACAGAGGATAAGCGTTACGCGGTATATGCCTTGGTATACTTGGCTCCTTATATAAGGTAATTTTGATTATTTTTAGCGTCATGTTATTTGATAGTGTTATACTGTTATTTATCATATTATTCTGTCATTATGCCTCAATATTTATTGGGATCGGTAGTACTTGTTGACTTGTTGTTTTGTGTAACCGTGGTACCCACTCTTTAGTGACTAATGTCACATAACCTCAAACTTGTGTGAAAGATTTGTGTGGCCCATATATTTATTGATGAGCTAGGCTCAGGATTTTCAGCAAGTTGCATTCATAAATAATGGTTATCTTGCAATTGTTCTTTAGGCAAGTCACCCCAAGTATTGTATCTATTTGTTTCCCCTCCTTATTATGAATTTGTTCACTGTTTTTCAGCTTATAGGTTATACCAGAACTTTGGTCTATCTTTAGAGTTATTGTTGATTTAAAGAGGTCGACCCACCCTTCGTAATTTTACTGTATGACCTTAGTTATGGTCGAATGTTGAAACTAGCATCTTAATTTCATATCTAGCACATATCCATATTTCAGGATGTAATGCATATTTTCTTTTTAATCATAATAAATTTTCGTCATACTTCTTAAATACAAAGGCAGCACTGCTTACAATGATATCTGTCCCTAACCTTCTTCAAGCTAAGTAGCCTTGCTGTAGCTCGTCCTAGGCCACTCTTTAATCTTCATAGTCAGTGTTCCGTTCTGTCTTTTAAGTGCAATCATCCTTAAATATCTGTTTTTTTTGCTTATTAATGAAGTATATATACTGTACAAAGTAATCCCTGTTATACTTGGATCCCCATGCCTTGTTTGTTTGTCCTTAATCCTCTTCTGTCAGTTTTTTGGCGCTTATGTGGCTTCTGAACTGAATATTTTGTGTATATAAATGATGCCGATTACTGTTACAGAAGTCAAGCACACTCTCATTTGTCATATTTTACATGGTTATATTATTATACTTGTGCGCCTTCAAGCTACATGGCTCTTATTGTTCAAACATGCGTATTTGTTGTGCTCACAGATCGAAATTATCTTTGTCACCTGAGGAAAGCTGGTTACCTATTGCTAGCATTCTCCTGTGCATTCTTCATATTCAGGTAAAAGCTATTCATTTCTATAGTGACCATAACTACATCTCATTATGATCGAGTTCATCTTCATTTAGCTGTTTATACTTATATCATTGGCAGTTAGAGGCGAGCATCAAGAATGGGGATCTTCAGGAGTTCCAGATATTCAAGAAATCTCCAAAGAAAAATACTAGGAATATCTCAGAACAGGTACTAACAAGTTCATCTAATAATGTAGTAATATTTTATTCCGGATCATGGTTATAGGGTGTCACCTTTTGGTTTATTAGGAGACGAGAAAAGATGAACAGAACTTACCTTCTGCAAATGACGAAGTCAGAGACAAAATTAGGAGTTGGGGAATTCCTAAAAAGCCAACTCGAAAAGCCGACCCTCTGGAGGAAGAAGAGGAAAAGAAAAGGCACTAGAAACAATGCCTGTAGTGTTTGATTTCGGAATACATATTTACTAGTTTTTTCGGTCTTTTTATAGCTCTAGACAATAGATGGAAAAAAGGAAACTCTCATGATTGATATTGTGTTTTAGTTTATACACATTGTTCAAACTGTTGTTGATTGATCTCACACTTGGACCATGAAAGCATTTTTATTGGACATATGAGCAAAGTCGTGCTGTTTTAAACGTGGTTCATGATTATTGTTTTCAGGTTTACCATTGTGAATCCTCAGCCAGGATGTTTGTTTTGAAAATTTTGAAAGGGTGATATGCTATTTTACTTTATTGCATTCTTGACAGAAAGTCAGAAAGGAAGTGCCTGGTTCAAACTTGTACAATTTATGGACCTATATTAGTTGGATCAATCACCAATGTTGAAAATTTCATTTAACACACAAAGCTATTATCGACCAAAGAAAGCATGAAAGTAATTGACACTAGAAAACGCTGAAAAGGTTAACTCTAGTGTTTACAGGTTACAACTTTGAGAGCATAGAATAACTCTGTAAAGCTAATGTATGTACCTGTATTTAGTTTTGAAACCAATATTGGAGTTTCCTAACACCGGGTGAAATGGTCACTGAATCCACCACCCTCACGTCAGTGTCGAATAATGAGTGGAATTGAGCAGTTGGGCATGATCAAAATACGAAAAGGATGTTGAAAAATGAAAATGATCTTTTCTTGGACCAACTTCAACTTTTTGTATTATTTCTGTCATTTTCTCATATTAGTATCCTATAGTTATGATGAGGAAAGTTTAACATAGATAAAAAATTCTATAAAAAATAAAGGGTGAAAGCTAAAAATACGTAACATAGTTTTTCAAAACAGACGATGTACGCAATGAGCTTTGAAAATTACCATTGTACGCAAAATACTTTCAAATTTGGAAAGATGTACATAATATGACCGGGAACTAATAGGTTATCAGGTCACAAAGTTTGAAATTTGGCAGAAATGGTCCCTGTGGCTTGAGTTGACTTTCATCGGGCATCCCTTAACTTTTTTCAGTTAAAAAAGTTACAGTAATGGTCCTTATGGTTATTGACTTTCAGAATTAGTTCGTTTTTATACTTTTTCACCCGTTCTCTTACGTTTTTATCCGTTTTTCTTACGTTTTTATCGGTTTTCATCCGTTTTTGTCCATTATTCTTACCATTTTTTTAGATTTTTGTCCGTTTTATCCATTTTCTTACGTTTTGTCTATTTTATTCGTTTTTACCCGTTTTCATCCGTTTTTCACATTTTTATCCGTTTTTCTTACATTCTGTCTGTTTTTCTTACGTTTTTGTTTGTTTTATTTCAACATATTGAAATTAAAAAAAAAAAAAAAAAAAAATTGAAAAAATTTGAAAAAAAAATTTCTAAAAAAAATTTGGAATTTTTTCGCAAATTTGAAAAAAAAATTCCAAGAAAATTTTGAAACAAAAAACTCCCATTTTTTTTTTTCGTAAATACTATTTTTTTTCAAAAAAAAAGAAATTGGAATTTTTTTCTCTAAATTGTTTTTTTCAAAATTCTTTTTACAAAAATAATTTATTCGAAATTTGGACATATTGAAAAAAAAAAAAATTTGATAATAATTTTTTGTAAAAAGAATTTCGAAAAAAAATTTAGAAAAAAAAATTCCCATTTCTTTAAAAAAAAAAAAAAAAAAAGTATTTACGAAAAAAAAAATTTGATTTTTTTTTTCCAAATTTGTTTTTACAAAATAATTTTTTTTTTTCAAAGTGTCCAAATTTCGAAAAAATTATTTTTGTAAAAAGATTTTTTTTCAAATTTGTTCTTTTTGAAAAAAATTTTCAAAATTTTCAATATGTTGAAATAGTACAAAAACGTAAGAAAAAAAGACGGAATGTAAGAAAAATGGACAAAAATGTAAAAAAACGGATA
The DNA here is from genome assembly GCA_019973895.1 of Chrysanthemum seticuspe. Classification (NCBI taxonomy): domain Eukaryota; kingdom Viridiplantae; phylum Streptophyta; class Magnoliopsida; order Asterales; family Asteraceae; genus Chrysanthemum; species Chrysanthemum seticuspe. The sequence continues at coordinate 243,306,393 of BPTQ01000003.1, read as the reverse complement.
AAAACGGGCAAAAACGAATAAAAATAGACAAAACGTAAGAAAAATTGATAAAAACGGACAAAAATATAAAAAAAAATGTAAGAAAAACGGATGAAAACCGATAAAAACGGACAAAACGTAAGAAAAACAGATAAAAACGTAAGAGAACGGGTGAAAAAGTATAAAAACGGACTAAATCTTAAAGTCAATAACCATAAGGACTATTGCTGTAACTTTTTTAACTGAAAAAAAAGTTAAGGGATGACCGGTGAAAGTCACCGCAAGCCACAGGGACCATTTATGCCAATTTTTAAACTTTGTGACCTGGTAACCTACTAGTTCCCGGTCATATTATATACATCGTTCCAAATTTGAAAGTATTTTGCGTACAATGGTAATTTTCAAAGTTCATTGCGTACATCATCTGTTTTGAAAAATTATGTTACGTATCTTTAGGTTTCACCCAAAATTAAATGAACAAATAGTGAATATTCATTTTTTCATCAAATTAAAAGAAAATCATATTTTCATCGTTCTTTTTAAAAGTTAAATATCTCACAAAACGTTAAAGGTTGCGCGATACAAATCATATCATCGCGACAATAGTTAAATTATCTCTCTACTGAGCGACACTTCTATATACTTAGGATAAACTTTTTTTTCAAGCTTTTTTGTGAGCTTTCATCTTGAAAAATCACATATGATTTGTATGATCACAGTTTATTTATTATTTTAAAAATCAAAAGTGATTGTACATTTGTACATATCACACATGATTTTCAGATCAAATATTTTAACGCTAAAAGAGAAACCTCAAAAGAAAAATTTGTCGAAAGTATATCGAAGTCTGAAAGATAAAAAAATTGTTTTTGTGATTTTGTATTTTTTCGTGGTTCGAAAATATTTTATTTATGGAAAAAGTGAAATATGGAAAATTTTGTTTGGATAGAAAAAATAAATGGCTAAAAATTAGCCTGATATTTAGAAATTTTGTTAACTAAGTTGATCGATCTCTAGTTTAAAACAGAATATTCCACACATCCAAACACCCGAAAATCAACCAATTAACACAAGAAACATTTCAACGTGTGACGCCAGAAATCATCAACCTTTATTACTTGTTCTGGAAGTCACAAAAATGGGAGAAGAAAAGAACCCAAAAATGAAACTAATCGAAACACTAATTCGGTACGCAGCAAGCGCCGCCGTAACTTACTGGGTAATCTTAACAGGTCTCCGTCAACTCGACAACAATCGCGAAGAAAACAAACGAGCTGTCGAACAACGTAAACACCTTTTTAAGAGACTCAATCGTACCTTTATTCAAACCACTCCTTATGAGGCAAGTTTATTAATCATTTTTTTTTAATTATTATTATTATTATTATTTTTTTATAATTGTAAACTATAGAATAAGTTACTACATGTTAAGATAGTTGTTAAGATAAGTTACTACATTTATAAGGTTGAAGTTGTGGTTTACTAGTAGTATCCTTCCCTTCCACCATTGTTTTTAGGTGATACCCAAGTCAAAGTCAAAGGCGAAACCAGAAAGTTATGGTCTAGGGGCCAAACTTTGATAATTTTTAGAAACTACAATACAAATTAGTTTGTTAGAGCACAAGGTATGCAAAGACCCAATAACACGTTATTGGTATGCCACCTCAGCGCCACATCATATACCTCCCAATAACACATCAATAACTCAAACAACCCTCCCTCATAACACACCACTAACATCACCTGTAGGTCCCGCCAAATATACCACTCACTCACAATACAAAAAAAAAACAAAACAAATCACACACACTCACACACACAAAAGATGCATTTGGCTTGAGTTAGTGCATTGGCTCAAAACATAAAAGTGTGCATTTGACACAAGTTTGGCATGTTAGCCGGTATGGTTGGCACACCAATGGCACCCCTTACCTTGTGCTCTTAGGGGGGCAAGTTACAAAAATAGACAGATATTTAAAAAAACTTACGCTCTGACTCGAGTAGTCTATTGCTTTCAACTTTGGGGGGCATTAGTGCGTTACATTGGGATTCGTTGTTGTTTTCTGTGTTGTCGAGTATCACTTAAGGAAGGAAAGTAAAGAAAATGAAGTGAAACCAAAAAGGTTGTGCTTAAGGAGGAAAAGAGAAGGACAAGGATTGAAAAAGAATATTGATTTGGCTGATTTTAAAGTAAAATATTTCCTCCCAAATTTGGGCCGAAAATGTTTACTTCCTATTTCTTTATATTTCCCTACTAAAAAAACTTGAGAACTAATCTGCTTATTTTGTGAAGATTGCTGTGTATAAAAGGTTTTAGGCTAAGGGGTGTTTCGGTAAAGCCAAACAGCTTATTCTTATGTTATGGGCTTATACCTACTTTTCATAAGCTTTTTTATTTGGTGTGGCGTCTTGAGTTTATTTGAGGATGCTTCTAGCATGTCACACTTTAAAAACTACAGCTAGTAAGCCTTTTTATAAAATAAGCAGAGGCCATTTCAATAAGCTTTATTCAAACACACCCTCTATATAACATGGTTAAAACTTCAATTTTGATTTCATCTTAAATAACCACTTTGATATAAGCAGCTACCGTATAGGAAAAATAGCAGAAAAACTATAAGCAACCCCAGAGACCCCTCATGTTTTTGGAACTTTTTTGAAAGTGTATCCAATCTTAGGTCCGTTGCTATTGTATGCATTGCACATCAACATACCCTGTCACACGTTATTAGGTTACGTCGGAGTAATCCGTGGCACGTCATTAGGCTTAGGGATGGCAATAAAACCCGTACCCGATGGAGACCCGATCCCCAAATCCGATTTGACCAGGGAATCCCCGATTTGACCGGGGATGGGAATGGGGATGGGGAATCTCCGAATTTTGTAACCGGGTATGGGGCGGGGATGGGGATAGCATCAATCCCCGGACCCGAACCTCAACCCGACTCCGATTCTTTTAATGTATAAATATATGAAAATTATATGTATATCATATAACATTTACTTTTATATGTATATTTTTTATGAGCATTGATATGTAATGTATATGCATGTGTGATATATAAACGATCAAATAGCTTTAAAAGTATAAACAATTAAACACTAATTACTATATATTACTTAACCAATGTTTTGTCTGAATACACACATATAATACACGTTAGTCTCATATTATATGTGTTGTCTCAGTATCTATGATGATTTAAAGTTGGATTAACACTATAACTAATTTAAGTATGAGCGATGTACGTTTATTAAGACACTTTTTATGGGTCAAATTCTTTATATTTTCGATGAGTATGTGTATTTTTATGTTTACTTGATAATGATTGAAAATCCCCGAATCCCTACAGGGATCCCCGATCCCCATTGGGGACGGGGACGGGGATGTAAAACTATTCCCCTCTGGGGATGGGGATGGGGATGAGAGTGCGAAACGGGGATGGGGATGGGAAATGCGATCCCCGAAATTCCCCGACCCGTTGCCATCCCTAATTAGGCTACAGATTTTGTGCCAGTTTTGTAGCAACTAGCATTAAGAAGGTAAGTTTCATAGGACGATATGTACAGTAGCAACGAACCTTAAGTTGGATACATATCTGATAAATTAGTATTTCTGAATGCAGAAATGCTAAATAATTGAACGAACCTAGACCTAACTGAGAGTATAATTGCTAATACAGGATATGATAGCGTGTGATGTTGTAAATCCAGACGATATAGATGTGGAATTTGATTCAATTGGAGGTTTGGATAGTACTAAACAGGCATTGTATGAATTAGCTATACTTCCGTTGCGTAGGCCGGAGTTATTTGCTAGTGGACGACTTCTCGGTCCGCAAAAAGGCGTGTTGTTATATGGACCGCCAGGGACAGGGAAGACAATGCTGGCGAAAGCGATTGCTAAAGAATCTGGTGCTGTTTTCATTAATGTTAGGGTTTCTAATTTGATGAGCAAGTGGTTTGGTGATGCTCAGAAACTTGGTAAGCTTATACTCTGTCTCGTATTTTATTTGGGATCTTTTTTTGGCCAAAGTTACTGTGGTTGTTGACTCGAGATTGTGTATCAGTTGCAGCTGTTTTCAGCTTGGCTCATAAACTACAGCCTGCGATTATTTTCATTGACGAGGTTGATAGTTTTCTTGGACAACGTCGATCGTCTGATAATGACGCTTTGACTAATATGAAAACCGAGTTCATGGCCTTGTGGGATGGGTTCACTACAGATAGTGAGTATTCACACTTTAATTGTTTAGTTCATTTGAAAATTGACTGCTTATAATATATATATTTTCTTTTTAACAGAGAATGCTCGAGTAATGGTACTTGCAGCAACTAACCGGCCATCAGATCTTGACGAGGCAATACTTAGACGGCTTCCTCAGGCTTTTGAGATTGGAAAACCTGGACAGGCCGATAGAGCAAAGATACTCAAAGTGACTTTAAAAGGAGAACAAATAGATGAAAATATAGACTTTGATCACATAGCTAGTTTATGTGGGGGGTTTACCGGTTCAGATATTGTCGAGCTCTGCAAGCAAGCAGCTTACTTTCCGCTTAAAGAATATTTGCAAGATGAAAAAGAAGGAAAACTAGCTCTCGTGAGTATTTAATGATGTTCTTTTTACTTTATTTGTATACATTCTTTATCTGATTCTGTTTGTACGTCTATTCTTTTTATAGGCACCGAGGCCAATGTCTCAAGTGGACCTAGAAAAATCCGTTTCTGAAACAAGAAATGCAAAGATCCCGACATATGTAGCTGGTGGTTCAACCTATTGGTCACCGCGTGTTGACCCTGATGATAATCAGGTAGAACTTTTTGCTTTATGTCTGCAATTCATTCACTCTGAGTATTTTCATTATTAGTCAATAGCATATGACATGACATTCGTTACCCAAACTTTTCAGGATTTCTGAAGCTAAAGGAGAAAGCTGACATATTGGTGCGACAGGTTCTACATATTGAACCTTAATGATTCTTTTAGCAAAATTGTTGTATAGAAACTCGATAGCGAGGCAGTTGCTAGTCAAGTACTATAGGTATTCTCACTGTTTCTACAAATACCACAACATTGTATTTCTACAATTTATTATTAGTTCATATAAAGTTAGTTAACCATAGTTTTCTGCTGTCTCGTTATGCGTTTGTACAATGTTGTCTCCAAATCTTATTCTAGAACAGCAATATGGTTTCTTGGGTACATAGATCTGTGGTAGTTACATTTTAGTTCTTGACAAGTATCCTTCAAGTGGATATGGAAGTAATATCCCCATCTTATAACAGATGTCCAAACCAGCAGCAGCAATTATAAAAATTAAAACATTCTCAGCAACACAAAATGCACCAGTGAAAGCATCCAACGACAGCTGCTTATCCAGTGTAGCAACTCCTGCATAACAAAGTTTTCCAATTTAAAGCTTCTTTCAGTGATCTGTATAACTAGAAGGTTGATGTGGTTTCTAGAGGTGACAAAAAGAACAGGTAAGAAAGGTTGGCTAGCGTGTCAAAACATGTTCAGGTCTAAACTGCTACCCGTATCATTACAACAGTAGTCTAACTTTTGTTATAACCTAAACCATATACGAGGTTTATGCATTTCTAGAACATTTTTGGCAACATTTGACCAGTTTCCATATTAACTAAACGCTTCAGCTGTACATATTAGCTTTGGAGGGGAATATAGTCCAAATTGTAAAAACGGGTAGATATTAAGAACGTCTAATAGTTGCTGAAATACCTTTAACAATGCCAAAAGCTGCAGAAGTTCCAGTCTTCTGATGAAAATCATCAAAGTCTCGTCGAATAGTATAACGGTAAGTAGCACCATACAGTGCACATGTAACTACGACGATTGCAGTTGAAACTGTTAGCTCATAGCTACTGGTATAATGAATCAAGGATATAGGCAAGCTTGCTAAGGTGCCAACAACGGCTGAGATGACTGCAGCTTTAACAGATTCCAGTTTTTCGTTGTATTTGTTCATAATTTTGCTTTCTGTCTCAGTTTCTGCAATCTTGAATGGAACCCATTGTTATGTTGCCATGAAACTCATAATGTTATATTGTTATGGTAAATAAAGAAGAAACAGACCTCAGAAACACTGGTTTCGAGCTTATTGATGTATTCCTTCATCTTCCTGGCTTCGGTTTCTTGTGTTTCGATTTCAGCCACATCTTTAGTGGCTAACTCATTTATAGTTGATGGCCCATTCTTTAATATACCACCATTACTCAAACTTTTTGTATCAGTAATAGCATTGAAGTTAAGGGGGTTGCTGCATTTGATGAGGAATGAAGGAGGAGATGATTGTGGTGGAAATGGTCTTGATCTTGTGTGAAATGGAATATTTGCAGAAGAAATGGGAGTGGGTGTGGTTGCCATGGTTTGTGGATAAGTGGCCTATTCTGCATTTTATGGCTCTTTGCCACTTTATTATTTTATTATTAATTCATTCTTGGGGTTTTTTAAGAAAAAAATATAGAAGAGAACTTCAAATTTATTACTTTGGTAATCTTTATTTGTTTCAGTTGTAGTAAAACTATCTTATATTAATTCAGATACTACACAAACAGAAACTATGAAAACAAGAAAATTATGTGACAATTTTGTCCTTCGGGAATTTTTTTTTCTATTAGCTAAGAGGGGCAAAAATGTTCAAAAATATCGCAAAATACCCTGAAAAGGATAAATTTGAAAGAAAAGTACCCACAAAAGCAAAAAAAATTGTTCACTACCCATAAAAGTAAATGGTGGCAAATATGATATTTTTTTCAATCATTTGTCCAATTTCTTTTTTTGTTTTTCCGGTTATAGATTCATCGAGAAGTGAATGATTTTTTTTCCTAAAGAAAAGTTGAGAATTTTGAAAACTCGTTTATATGGAGTTATTTGGATTACGACGGTGGGTGGCGCCTAGGATGAAATTTAGGGTTAAAACGAAGTAGGGCTGAGCAAAATCACCCGAAAACAAACCCGAACCGACAAACCGACATAGCCTATATAATTATTTCGGTTTTACTCGGTTTCGGTTCGGGTCAAAGCACACTTATTCGGTTCGAAATAGCTAAACCGACCCGACCCGACCTTATTCGGTTCGGGGTCAAAACACACTTATTCGGTTCGAAATAGCTAAACTGACCTGACCCGAACTGAACCGACCTTATTCGATTCGGTTTCGGTTTCGATAGCTTTTACTCGGTTCGGTTCTCGATTCACGTTTTACCCTTATTTGGTTTTCGGGTCGGGTTTGATCCGTTGCTCATCCCTATAACGAAGTACATGAATGGTAGATTGGAAAATCTCGTTTTTTTTTGTTTGAGAGAAAAAAATGAAAAATGGTAGATTAGGGTTTTCATTTTTCTATTTAAAATTTGGAAGCGTAAATTTTACTTTTTTCAGAATTTTTTGAAAAAAAGTCGGACTAAAATGGGCTTTCAGTTTTTTCATATTTTCATAAAATGGTTTCAGAAAAAATAAGATATTTTTCACCAACTAAAGATACTTTTAATTCCTTCTTTTTTTTTTTCCTAAAAAACTTGACGAGCATAAAAGTGTGAAAACTCAAAATGTTAATGTTGACAAAGTGACAAACTCATGGTCCAAGAAGAAAAGATGAAGACTATTTCATAGACCCAAAAATCAGCCCATATAAAAAGCAGAATACACCTCTTCCAAACAACCCAAAGGCATGTTTACAGTCTTGGCTACACGCTTATTCACACCCTCTTTGACTAAACTTGTCAACAAAAAAACCTTCACTTTTTCAGTCCTCATGGCCGCCAATTCATTCTCCACAAACTCACCAGCTTCATCATCTTTGAAGAAAGTAGGGACTCACAATGGAAGCTTTCACTGTGACGAAGCACTTGGCTGCTTCATGATTCGTCTCACTAATAAGTATTCTGGCGCTGAGATTGTGCGGTCAAGAGACCCTCAGGTTGCACTCCATCTGTTTGATTAAATGCCCATGATAAAAAAATGTGTTTTTTTGTATTGGGTTTTGGGTTTTAGAGAGTCTTGATGATCTTTTTGATGTGGGTTTAGGGTTTATGTGCTTACCAAGTGTTTGTTTAAATGCCCATTTTATAAAATGTGTTTTTTTCGGGTGTAGAATGGGAATTTGGTAGTGGGTTTTGGAGATGTGGGTTTAGGGTTTAAGGGGTTGTTTGGTGGGCTTATTTTCATGGCTTATTTGAAATTGGAAAAGCTTGTTAGACAACTTTTTTCGGCTATTAGAGCTTATCAAGTTGGGAGCTTATAAACATAAATAAGCCATAAGCATCAGTTGATAAGATAATAGGCTGAACAAGTTTGAGTTTTTTCACTTTCAAATAAGCCCATAAGTCTATTATATTAAGATAATAAGCACCTACTAAATGAATGCCACATGAATGTATTAGGTTTTGGGTTTTAGAGTGTCTTGATGATGGTTTTAGGTTTTTAATACGAAAAGGTCCAACTGTCTACTTTTTCCGGCTTTTAGAGCTCACCAAGTTGACCTTATAAGCTTATAAGCTCATAAGCCAAAAAAGATTATGAGTTTTAATTAAGCCCATAAGCCGCCAAAATAAGATAATTTCAACACCCGATAAATGCACACCAACTAATGTTTAGAAACCCACATTCAAAAATGTGTTTTGTTTTTTTTGTTATAAAGATGTGAATTTGGTAGTGGGTTTTGGAGATGTGGGTTTAGGGTTTAAGGGGTTGTTTGGATTAGCTTATTTTGACGGCTCTTTTGAAACTGGAAAAGATAATTTACTTAAGCTCACTAACAGTTTGGTTAAATGCTCATGTTATAGAATGTGTTTTATTCTATTCTTTTTAGTTGGTGATTTTGTATAATTGCTAGGTTTTGGGGAGGGTTTAGGACTTTAGTGTTTAGGATTTAAGGGGGTGTTTCGGTTAGCTTATTTTGATGGCTTATAGGCTTATTTGAAATTGGAAAAGCTCACGAGCCTGCTTTCTTCGGATTACAAGATAATCAAGTTAAGCTTATAGACTTAAATAAGCTATAAGCCCAGCTTAATAAGCTCATAAGCCCCATAAGTCAAGAAAATATGATAATTCTAGCACCCATTAAATGCATACAAACGGTTTCAACTGTTTGTTTGAATGTGCGTGTTAAAGAAACATATCTTATATAAACCTATGGAATTCTGATGAAAATTGTATATTGGGTTGTAGGTGTTGGAGAGTCTTGATGCTGTTCTTGACGTGGGTGGAGTGTATGATCCTAGTAATGATCGATATGATCATCACCAAAAGGGTTTTGCTGAAGTTTTTGGGCATGGGTTTACTACTAAACTTAGTAGTGCTGGTCTTATTTACAAGGTATGCTTCATGTCTATAGTCTTAAATTGTAGGTTGGAAGAGACTTTATATCTAAACTTTGTTTTATGTTACTATCATTTTGTCTGCTTTAAGTAATCTGATCAGCGGTTTTCGTTTGTAGCATTTTGGACCGGAGATTATTGCAAAAGAGCTTAAGGTTGATGAAGGGCACCCGGATGTGCATAGGCTATTTTTGGCCATTTACAAAAGCTTCATGGAGGTGATGAATTATTTCTATAAATTATATGTTTTATGTTATTTTCTAAATAAAAGCATGGCGATTTTTCTGTATGAGACAAGCATATGGATACCTCTGTGGCTTAATATAAAATGGAGCATACACAGACCCTTAGCTGTTTAATGTTCTGCCATGTTTCTTCATATCAGCTAGTTAAATATGCATGCCAAAAAAGACCAGTAGCATGTGGGTTATGTTTATGTTTCCGGTAGTGTTTGCCTTTCAGTGACTTTTGTGAGGCTAGCAAGGTTCCATCTATGTAGCCATAAACTTTTAAGATATCAAGAATATGGGTTTTGAATGAAAACTTGTGTTCTAGCTCTTTGATGTAAGCACTCTAAGTATTTTTCTTGTCTCTTAAGTATTTTTCGTGTATTATGCGTTGGAAGTTTTGAAAGTTGAAATTATCTGTGATTTTCGACTATAGATATTTAATTTCTGATGTACTGCTGGCATATGCCTAATCTTGTTAATTATATGATTGCTAACCTGAACCTGGTTGTTAATCTTTGTTTACTTGTTGTAGGCAATTGATGCAATTGACAATGGTATCAATCAATATGACACTGATCAGCCTGCCAAATATGTGAACAACACCCACTTGTCATCAAGGGTTGGAAGATTCAACTTGGATTGGACTGATCCTGATCAGTCTTCTGAGAAGGAGAATGAAGCCTTCCAAAAGGCAATGGCTCTTGCTGGCAGTGAGTTTTTAGATGTGAGTACACTGTTTTTCTTTTTTACTTGAATCGATATGGTTGTAGTAAAAACTCTTCATATGCATACATATCGTTCTTTCTACTTGCTTACATGTAACTTTTGGTGTACACAGAGTGTTCGATTTCATGTAAAATCATGGCTCCCAGCACGCTCCATTGTCATGGAATGTCTTGCAGCAAGAACTAGCATCGATCCTAGCGGAGAAATCATGGTTTTGGACAGATTTTGTCCGGTAAGTATATATTATTTTGATTTATTGATCCATATATTATCAGATTTTGTTTGTTTGGTTGCTTGCGTGCTAAAGTGATGTGGTTTTATTGGTTAACAGTGGAAGCTTCACTTATATGAGCTTGAACAGGAGTTGAAGACAGAGCCAACTGTTAAATATGTTCTTTACCGGGTATAAATTCATGCTCTTGTTAACCTTATGACGTAAATGATACATTTGTCAAATAGACAATAATGCCCTTGCAAGGTATTATATGTCATTCTTATGCTGATACTTGGAATTAAAAATGACAGGATGAAAGGAGTAAAGGCTGGAGGGTGCAGGCAGTAGCAAAATCGCCTGATAGCTTTGAGAGCCGCAAGGCTCTTCCGGCTCAGTGGAGAGGACTAAGAGATGATGATTTATCTAAGCAATCTGGGATCCCTGATTGCGTTTTTGTGCATATGAGTGGCTTTATTGGCGGCAGTCATACGTATGAGGGTGCACTTGCGATGGCTAGAGATGCCTTGAAGCTCTAAGCTCAACTGAGAGAAATACAATCAGCTTCAATTTTTAATATTTGCACTCTGACAATTACTTCAATCTTTAGATTTCTATTTAAACATCTTTATTAGTCTGCCAATGATCATCTCTTCACTTGTGTCGTGAGTTTTAGATCGTTATGTTTATGTATACTTTTATTCAGCTAAAGAAAGGATGGTTATTCTGTCTTTATATTGGTTTTACAGCATTGATAACTGGCATATTGGTAGATGGTAGTTTTTTGCTAATAATTTGCATCGATTATGCTAACTCCGATTCAATAATCTACAACAACAATACATGATCCCGCTGAAGCAAGTATAAGTAAGGTCCCGAGGTAAACAGTCATGCCTATACTTGAGGGTAGATTGCTTACATTCAATAGCTTACGACACTTTTAGACAACGTTTTCTATCTTAAGTTCACATTGACAAACTTTGTAAGAGCATCTCCATTGAGCTAATTATGGAGTAACATATTATCTCCGTAAGAGCATCTCCATTGAGCGGGAAGAGCCTTGCGGCTCTCAAAGCTATCAGGTGATTTTGCTACTGCCTGCACCCTCCAGCCTTTACTACTCTTATCCTGTCATATTTTTATCCCAAGTATCAGCACAAGAATGACGGATGATAATACCTTGCAAGGGCATTATTTACAATAGCACGTGCAATTCACGTGACTTGTTGGCATGTATGTAGCCATTATCTGTGTATAAATAAGTTGGGTGTAACCTCAACTACAGTTGACTCAGATCATACTCTTCTGCAAATGGCCACTCTCACTCTCTCCCCATCTCCATCACTTCAACCCAAAACCCTAAAAACACCTAAACACACACTTCATTTCACACACAAAACCCTAACCCACATCCCAAATCCCCCAAAGTTTCAATCTTTAACCTTTTTAACCAAACCCCACAAAACCCTATTCAGATCCAAAATCTCAGACATCCTAGAAACCACTCCAAACACCCCACAAACCCTAAAGTCAAGACTCAAAAATGGGGAAACTTTATATGGGCTTTTTTTAATGTCAAATTCACCAACACTTGCTGAGATTGCTGGTCTCTCTGGTTATGACTATGTTATTGTGGATTTGGAACATGGTCCAGGTGGGATATCTGATAGTTTGGCGTGTTTACGCGCTCTTGGGGCTGCAAATACGCCTGCCATTATTCGTGTACCTGATCCTGAACCAATGTGGGCTAAAAAGGCACTTGATCTTGGACCTCAGGGGATTATGTTTCCCATGATTGATAGTCAGAAAATGGCGAAAAAGGCTGTTTCGTATTGTAGATACGGCCCCAATGGAATCCGGGGAGCTGCTCATCCTGTGGTTAGAGCTTCGGGTTATGGGATTAATAACGGGTATTTGAGTAACATTGAAGATGAGCTTTTGATCATGTGTCAGGTGGAATCTGAAGAGGGAGTTAAGAAGATTGAGGAGATTGCGGCCGTTGATGGTGTTGACTGTGTGCAGATGGGACCGTTGGATTTGAGCGCGAGTATGGGGTATTTGTGGGACCCTGGGAATAAGAAAGTGAAGGAGATGTTGAGGACAGCGGAGAAGGGTGTGTTGAAGACTACTGGGAAGGGTAAGGGCAAGGATGGTGGTGGTGGGGCGTATTTGGGTGGTTTTGCAACGTCGTTTGATACGCCAGAGGATATGAGGCCGCGTGGGTATCATATGATTTCAGGGGCAGTGGATATAGCCATGTTCAGGAATGCGTGTGTTGAAGATGTGAAGAGGTTCAAGTCGAGAGCAGTGTCACATGATGATGATCTTGATAGTATTGAAATTGACAAAGATAGTGAAGAAAAGTATTGGAGTGAATGATCGTAACATGATCTGTATTTCTTTTTCTTGAAATAATTAGTGATCATTTGATCATTTTTTTCCCTTCAAATAATGAAAATGCAACTGTTGTGATTCGATTTAATAAACTGTTCTAACATATAAAAACATCCATTAACCTAACCAAAAAACAACATTACATTTCATAACTAAATGAGTTGCTAAGCATAGCCTGAACTTTATATGGGCTTTTTTTAATGTCAAATTCACCAACACTTGCTGAGATTGCTGGTCTCTCTGGTTATGACCTATGTTATTGTGGATTTGGAACATGGTCCAGGTGGGATATCTGATAGTTTGGCGTGTTTTACGCGCTCTTGGGGCTGCAAATACGCCTGCCATTATTCGTGTACCTGATCCTGAACCAATGTGGGCTAAAAAGGCACTTGATCTTGGACCTCAGGGGATATGTTTCCCATGATTGATAGTCAGAAAATGGCGAAAAAGGCTGTTTCGTATTGTAGATACGGCCCCAATGGAATCCGGGGAGCTGCTCATCCTGTGGTTAGAGCTTCGGGTTATGGGATTAATAACGGGTATTTGAGTAACATTGAAGATGAGCTTTTGATCATGTGTCAGGTGGAATCTGAAGAGGGAGTTAAGAAGATTGAGGAGATTGCGGCCGTTGATGGTGTTGACTGTGTGCAGATGGGACCGTTGGATTTGAGCGCGAGTATGGGGTATTTGTGGGACCCTGGGAATAAGAAAGTGAAGGAGATGTTGAGGACAGCGGAGAAGGGTGTGTTGAAGACTACTGGGAAGGGTAAGGGCAAGGATGGTGGTGGTGGGGCGTATTTGGGTGGTTTTGCAACGTCGTTTGATACGCCAGAGGATATGAGGCCGCGTGGGTATCATATGATTTCAGGGGCAGTGGATATAGCCATGTTCAGGAATGCGTGTGTTGAAGATGTGAAGAGGTTCAAGTCGAGAGCAGTGTCACATGATGATGATCTTGATAGTATTGAAATTGACAAAGATAGTGAAGAAAAGTATTGGAGTGAATGATCGTAACATGATCTGTATTTCTTTTTCTTGAAATAATTAGTGATCATTTGATCATTTTTTTCCCTTCAAATAATGAAAATGCAACTGTTGTGATTCGATTTAATAAACTGTTCTAACATATAAAAACATCCATTAACCTAACCAAAAAACAACATTACATTTCATAACTAAATGAGTTGCTAAGCATAGCCTAATGCAAATTCTGGGTTGTTTATGCATTTGTCATCTCGGCATCAAGATTCATTGGCTTGGATTCAGGTGGTGCTGAATATGTTGTTGGCTCTGAAGGTCTAACATCAGAAAACTGGGTAGACATGGGTTTGGATTCAACTCCCCCTGCAAATGGGCTTTCGACTTCCATGACAGGTACATCCTAGAAACCACTCCAAACACCCCACAAACCCTAAAGTCAAGGCTCAAAAATGGGGAAATTTTATATGGGCTTTTTTTAATGTCAAATTCACCAACACTTGCTGAGATTGCTGGTCTCTCTGGTTATGACTATGTTATTGTGGATTTGGAACATGGTCCAGGTGGGATATCTGATAGTTTGGCGTGTTTACGCGCTCTTGGGGCTGCAAATACGCCTGCCATTATTCGTGTACCTGATCCTGAACCAATGTGGGCTAAAAAGGCACTTGATATTGGACCTCAGGGGATTATATTTCCCATGATTGATAGTCAGAAAATGACGAAAAAGGCTGTTTCGTATTGTAGATACCCGCCTAATGGAATCCGGGGTGCTGCTCATCCTGTGGTTAGAGCTTCGGGTTATGGGATTAATAACGGGTATTTGAGCAACATTGAAGATGTTTTATACTTGTACTTGACAGTTGTTTTTATGGATAGAGGGGAGATTTCCAAATTGCCAACGTGACCTTGGAAAATATGCATGCGTTTACCTTTTCAAAACACGACATCCACTTGTTTTTAACCACAAAAGGAAATTGCTCACTCACTCTCCAGGCACCTCCGGCCAATGCTAATGGCAACCACAGATTTTGTGGTCATCAGAGCCACATCAGCTTTCTCTCTCCATGACTACACCCAACCATAACTTGCTAGTGGTGATCACAATGGCGACCGTAATTTTTTTTTCTTAAATTAAAATTTCATTTATAATTAAAAAAACATCACAATAACAATTCAATTAAAATAAAAGTTATACTTTTGAAAATACATATTTGTTGTTACCTATTTGTTGTTAACAATTCAACCATTATCACAACCAATGTCCTAAAAGGCGTGAGGTGTGGCATGACGGCATAGCCACGCCTCAAGCCTTACAAGCCTTTGTGAAGCCTTTGCGTTTCATAAGGCGTGCTTAAGGCGGCAAAAAAATATTTATAGATTTATGTATTTATAATTTTGTATCATTTTTTAAAAGCAATTTCAATAACTAAAGCCCCAATCCCAAATAACCAGGCCCAAATATGAGGCCAAAATAGGAATTAAGTTTTGAAATAACGAGGCCCAAGAAGGAAATAGCCCAAATACTAGAAATTCAAACCCAAATCCGTAAATCCCTTAAATTCTTCTAAAAATGGCGCCACGCCTTACCAAAAGGCGCGCCTTTTCACGTCTTTTCGCGCCTTATCTCACGCTTTTTCACACGACGCCTAAACTTGGCGCCTTGGTTCATTTTGTGGCGCCGAGGCCACGCCTCGCACCTTGGCGGCGCCATGGCGCGCCTTTTAGAACACTGATCACAACACAGCCACAAAGCATTAAAGGCTCAAAAATTAAAGGCTCATATTTGAATTTTACAATATAGGGTCCAATAAAAAATTTGTTCAAGCCCAAATTTCTTTTGCTTAGCCCAAACAAACTATACCCTAATTATACGCTATATAAACTAGATACCCTAATTTTATGAAACTTAAACCTAAACACTCATAGTATGTGTGTAGTCACTCTATCCTCACATAAACCGAACAAGATCTATGATACCCAGCCACAAATAAATCCGATCACTTTCAGCCATAAAAAAAAATCCTGTCACATAAGATATTGAAACGAAGATGAAGTATTCATAGCTTCAAGATCTTGAATAACAAGGTCTCAGGTAGGTGTGTTGTTTTTCGTCTTAGATCTTGTTAAACCGAAAGAAAGAAATAGTGGAACATGTTTGTTTTTGCTCAAAAAAGAATGAGAAGGTTATTTTTTTTATATTGAAAGTAGCCAACGTTCGAAAAATTCATGGGAGGCGTACCAATTTACTTGGTTGGCTGACAAACCGAGTAAATGAAAAGGTTGGATGGGAACGCGGTTGGCTTTGGTTGGGATAATGGTTGGAACGCGGTCGGCTACTCGGTTGGCGGGTCAAAAGAGGAAGAGAGAATTCTTATTAAGTGATGTTGGGAATTCTGTGAAGTAGGAATTCTGCTGACATTACTGCTGATGGATTCTGCTGAAGTGCAAAGAATCTACTGAAGAAGAGTTTCTGCTGAAGTTATATTAACGCATAGTTTGTTTCTGCGGAGATAGTTATTCCGCATATTCTATAGTTTGTTAGGATTTGCATGAGCTATTTTAGGTAGTGATATGCATTTATTTTAATTTATTGTTTAATTAGGGTTCCTGGTGATATAAAAAGAACTGATGTCTTTTGTATTAGGCACTTGAAAAAGAAAACTCTCTGGAGAAAAAGATTCCAGGAAAACATCTCTTGAGAGAGAGTGAAAAAGATCCATAGAGGATCATTGTTTTAATAAGAAAAACCTTGTTGGTAACTTTGATTGTGTTAATTATTATCCGCTGTGCATCTATTCAATCATTGTTATTATACCCTAGTTGAGTCCGGATCCTGGTTTCAACAAGGGTATAATAACAATGATTGAATAGATGCACAGCGGATAATAATTAACACAATCAGAGTTACCAACAAGGTTTTTCTTATTAAAACAATGATCCTCTATGGATCTTTTTCACTCTCTCTCAAGAGATGTTTTCCTGGAATCTTTTTCTCCAGAGAGTTTTCTTTTTCAAGTGCCTAATACAAAAGACATCAGTTCCTTTTATATCACCAGGAACCCTAATTAAACAATAAATTAAAATAAATGCATATCACTACCTAAAATAGCTCATGCAAATCCTAACAAACTATAGAATATGCGGAATAACTATCTTCGCAGAAACAAACTATGCGCTAATATAACTTCAGCAGAAACTCTTCTTCAGTAGATTCTTTGCACTTCAGCAGAATCCATCAGCAGTAATGTCAGCAGAATTCCTACTTCACAGAATTCCCAACAAGTGACTTATCAAGGTTACAAGTGTATTGTATATATTGGGTGGATAAATACATCTTAAACCCTAAAGCCCACTAGAGATAAATGTGAATAGACATAAGCTCATTAATATTTACAACACTCCTCCTTGGATATTCACCATTTATTATACGCTATAGACCGCCTCATTAAAAACATTATTAAGAAAAAACCCAATGGGATAAAAACACTTGATGAAGGGAAAAAGAGTGCAGTGCTCATAATGCTCCTCCTCAATTTAATGTATATCTTTCAAGCTTTGAATGTCAATGTTCCAGAGCAGTTGCTCAGACATTTTTACGTCAAAGATTTTGTAATAAAGTCCACCGAATAATTGATGTCATGAATATGCCCCTGCAAAGATGACAAAATACATGTGTAGCTTCCGACCCAATATCATATTGGTTGGAAAATATAAATTGCTAATACAAATATTAAAAGTGAAAAATACACTCTCATGACGCATATGAATTATTAAAGCATCAGTCGCACTTATGTATGGTACTTAAGGACCAATCATTTCTCAGAGATAAGTGCAAAAAACAATTCATATAATATGCGTCCAAACGATTCTTATCCATATGAGGATTCATTCAATTTGATCAAGTAAAGTTCTTGAGAACTTTATTAATTGCTTTAGGAAGTTGAAGTTGCAGACATGCTTGTGGCATTCTAGATCCTTCATTAAATATGAGAGCTCTAATAAAACTCAGTTAGAGCGAATTAAATACTTCTATATTGGCCGTCTCATAAAATACTAATAAGATATTTATATCCACCACGAGACAATATGTCGTTTAATAATCAACTTCGTGTTTTGGCGAATCTATTTATTCACACTTCATGTCTTGAAGGACATAACTTTTGAGTTCTTATCTTTCATTCGTACAAAGACTAATGTATATCCAAGATTTTACACATTCATGTGTATGGACTTCATGTCCCAATACTTCTCGTATTTTCACAAGATTGCGTCTTTTCACGTTGGCCAATCGTTTCATTGAGTGCACTTTTGAATAACGATTGTTATATGATCCTCATTATGCATAATAGCAAGCGCTATATTGTATGTAAACAAATTTATCGACGTCGTTTTTGTTTCGATTCCATATGATTTTAGACATCATAGAATTTATTGAGATCTCATTAGCTATTTGAGGTTCATTTGGAACCTTCCTGTCTAGTGTCTCTTTTTGAGACTATAATGGGGTCTTTTATACCTCGATTAACCATCTTATTTTCATGCTCCATATTTTTTCATCGAGGATTTATTTGGAATCGATTAGTTTATCATGCTTGAGGCATGTCATAACAAACAATGTCCTTGAGGGACAAAGTTAAACTTAGAGCATTTTATTTTTGGCCAATGTATATGTATGGCTATTAGATTATTTATTGAATCTAAATTCATAAAATTTCTATTGAGGATCAATAGAATATGATAATTCATTCTGAATTTTCAGCTACTTCTTCTCTCCTCCCGAAGGAATTATCCTTCTTTTACATCCCATATGTGCATTTAGGTGGAATAATTTGAGCATGTATTGCACAAAAGAAATTTAATGGGAAATACTTGGTTTCTAACCAAAACCAATTGTAAAGGGAGGCTTTATAATAACATCTTGGCATGATGCTAATTTTAGTATGGGCCATACAATAACAAATAGTTTTTCTCTCATTATCATTGGATGATTTAGAAGTAATTCATCACATATTCACTATGAAATACTTACTCTGGAATGTTATGCTCGCATTTTATTTGGTCGAGCTATTAATCATGAAAACTTGAAGTTGCGATTTTGATTACCATTTAGACGATGCATCGATTTTTAATTCTAAATGGTTCATCCAATGGATGTGTATGCCTACATGCATCCATTTGTTTTCTTTCCCGAATATTGAGAGACTGAGTCCCCAATCTAGTTGATGGTTGAATAATCAACTTGCTTTGAGAGAAAAACAACATAAGATTGAAGAATCTTATTATTTTGCATCATTAACGACTCGGGATGGTATAACCGGTCATGCCAAAAATATTCTAATTGTGGCCCATAAACTTATGTTATGGCTAGTGATTATCTTCCACAATATTTGTATAATGCATGTCGAGGAAGATACAAAAGAATATAATGCATTTTTAGTATTAAACTTTGTTTCTCACGACAATTTTATATTTTCTTTTATGGAGCATTCATGTATATCTCACAATCTATTAGCATAGAATCTAGAATCTCTGAAGATAGTGTGTAATATATGTGACACACTAGTATTTTTCATACATGACATTTTATTTGCTCCGTTCTTATTTTATCACTTGTAGTTATTGGTCATTTTTCATATTACTTCGACCATATCCATAACCTTGATAAGTGATCTATAAGCATTTAGCATTATATTATCACATTCACTTGAGTGAATGAAGATCTTACGTTGATCATTTCATCACATTCACTTGAGGGAATGGAGATTTATATGTTGATCAATTCATCGCATTCACTTTTTATCTTGCAACTTGAGGTTGCCATTTTTTTTAAACACAATGGTCATCATAGCACATAAGGCTATTAAACAAAATAATTGTAACGTGAGGTTATGATATTGTGATTCACTTGAGGGAATCATAGTAGAACTTTATGTTCTCTAAACCATAACTTTAGATGTTATGTTATTTTGATTCTCTTGAGGGAATCATAATTGAACATGAGGTTCATAAAATAAAATACATGATAACAATAATATGAGGTCATGTTATCGTGATTCACGTAAAAGAATCACAAAGAACTTGAGGTTCTTTAAAATATATATAACAATAACTTGAAAGTTATTATATTTTGATTTGATTCATCGTAGTAGAACTTGAGGTTCTATAATAATCATAACATGAGGTTATGATACATTTTGATTCTCTTGAAAGAATCATAATAGAACTTGAGGTTCTATTTTTCATTCTTTATTTTTTTCTTCTTTTTTTTTCTAACATAACATGAAGTTATGTTATTGATTATATTAATTGAATCAAACTAGAACTTGAGGTTCTAATATTTTTTTTTCTTTAACATAACATGAAGGTATGCCATTGATTCTATTGATTGAATCAAATTAGAACATGAGGTTCTAATTATTTTTTTTCATTCATAACATGAGGTTATGGTATTCTTTTTTTTAATCCACTTAAGGAGATCATAATATCTTCTTGATAAAAATATAAACAATCATCACCATTATTGATGATATCAATGGTTACGGTACCTTAAGTACAAATAAATACGAGATCGAAGTAAAGAATCATTCGCAACATGTGTTCCAACATAATCTATGTAATACTTACTTTAACACATGGGCATATATAACATAATCATACAAATTAAACAATAATTCTTGCTCAAAGCAAAGTTACATTAACAATTAAAGCCGTGCGCTAGTTTGATTAATTATCTATTGCGTACAATAACTGATAGCTAGGAACATCACAAAATTAAATGAATATATATTCCATGTTTCCATTGTTAAAGCAGGCATCAAAACAATAACATGATTATATGTTTCTCTAGAATTAATTAAGACTTATGATGTGGTGAGTTTCGAATATTATATGATTCAAACATTAACAAAACGTCATAATAAGTAAAAACCATCAATTTAGCAAAGACTTATCAAAATCACCATTTAATAAACGGGTTTATCGTGTTTGTTTAAACATGCCCATTTTTCTCGGCAAATTTAGTAAACGGACACTTGTCTCGGCAAATTTAGTAAACGGGTTTATCATGTTTGTTCAAACATGCCCATTTTTTTATATCAAAGCATCGTTCTCGATATATGAGTATATTCGAGGCATTAACCATCTTATCGCATTTTTTCTTTTCATCATTTAGATGTACAACTTAATATTGCGAAAAATGTGCTCGCATTTGCAAGAATCTCTTGCCTATGATGGTCAAATCTTTCTTTTAAATTTTGACATACATTTAACGGATCTTTTACCGTTATATATTTTCCTTTTAATTCAGATCTAACACTGAAATTGTGACACCGAACTCGCTTATGCTTTTTTTTTTTTTTTTTTTTTTTTTTTTTTTTTTTTTTTTTTTTATGCAACTTGAGGTGCATAGAATCATAACGAGATTTTTGGGAATATTACTTGTTTTTGTGTGGTAATGTATCCTTAAGATCTTACCATAATTTAACGAATCTTTCATCGTTAAGTATTCCCTTCTAAGGTCATCACGAAGAAGACGAGGTTATTCTAAAAATTTTTAGAGCTAAAATAGATCTTAACATCAAAAGTTTACACAAATATTCACTTGAGAGAATGGAAGTTTATATATTGATCAATTCATATATCATATAGTTCGTGAAACTACATTTGGTAACTCTCATATAAATATTAACCTTGATCTTATAATCAAATTAATAATGGCAAAGTAGAACTAGATAGGAATAAAAATCAATACGCATAATAGATATTTAAAGTAGTATTCCTACATGTGCTCACGTGTAAGACTAAAAACATTATGATCCATGTATATAGACGACATATATATTTGTATAACTTTAGCTCATATGTGCCAAACAAATAAAGTAAAATGCAATAAAATATCTGGAGTAGTTTTTATGGTTCTTTTCTAGTTCTAGTAATCTAGGCAAGGAATATCATAATTAATTGATACATATTGAGGTCTAGAAACATAAAAATCAATTTGGAACGAAACAGATAACCAAGAATATTGATGATTTCATCGTGTGAAGCATTTTAGTATATGTACTTGACTATAACACGTGTTGATTATTGTATTTTGATTTATGTTCATTGTAATAAAACTTGGAGTTTTGTAATGATACAACTTTATATTCTATACAATCACAAATTTATGTTCATCGCTATTAACGTTGATGTCAACGATTTTGGAATGAACAATTTATATTTTATACAAAATTAACATATCATGTAGAAAATCATGAATATTATAAAAACAAGGATTGCTACGATGCCGCCGCGTTGCGGCGGGGCATTTTATATTTATCTATATACCCGCTCTTTGATCAAAAAAGGACC
The DNA here is from genome assembly GCA_019973895.1 of Chrysanthemum seticuspe. NCBI lineage: Eukaryota > Viridiplantae > Streptophyta > Magnoliopsida > Asterales > Asteraceae > Chrysanthemum > Chrysanthemum seticuspe. The sequence continues at coordinate 243,284,180 of BPTQ01000003.1, read as the reverse complement.
AAGCACCTGTCAACAGATGTGTGCACCCTTTGGCGCAACAGATTGCGGTGGAAAAGCTGTAGTCTTGTTAGGTGTTGCAGCACCAATTCTAATAAGTCTAGTGTCCTTGGTCTCCAGTATTTGTACCAAAATCATGTCGGAGATTCTTAAGCATAGGCATCAAGTAAGCAAGTCGTGATTAGAACCTCCTGGTTAGCAACAGTGTCTGAAACTGACCTAAAAAAGGGCGCCTGTCATGGGCCTGTGTCACAGCATCAAAGGTAGGCGAAATTCAAATAAAAGAGCAAATCATTACCAGATAAGAGGGTTTGGTGACACGACAGCTTCCCTCTGAATATAACATGAAGCAATATGCATAAGATCATTGGCTTGCATCTTCAGCACGGTTTCCACATGATGCATCACCCCAAAATTTAGAAAATCAGTTCTAATAGTACAGGATTATGATTCAAGTATCGTATGTATACACATGGTAATAGAGTAATAGCCATGCTTACCATAATATATCTAGTGTTTAGGCCTGCTAAGATTGCTGCACCACGAAATAGAGAAAATGAAACGGCTTCCATGTCCCTTTTTTTGATATCTACAATGTGTGTATGGACTTTTGCTCTTACTACGGTTACAGGTATAGTAATTTCGTATTTCAAGTAAACAAATATTTTTAACTTGTGCTATTTTTTCAAAAGAACTTGCCATATGAACTGCCCTCTTAGATAGGGTCCCCGTCACTAAGGATCAAAAGAGAGAAACTTCAGAATGTCAAAGTTGGTATAGTTTACTAAATGACTGATTTTTACCCAAAAACCCATATTGACTCATTACCCAATCCATCGCACCAGACTGTTTTTCCCACTTCTATTGACAACTAAACCATACCTTCATTAATTGTTGATCATGTCAAGGACCCTTGGCTGACTTCAAGCATCCACTTTCATTTAGCCACGAACAACTTCCAGCAAGAAAATCCGGCAGTTTGCTGTAAATACAAACAAACCCGACCGAACCTGCGCACTCTCTTCCTGTAAAAGCCCAAAATCAGATTCAATATTTCATTTTTCATGATATAACATAAGAATAAAATTAACAAAATTAACCGTGAAGATTGCCATCGCCTAGTTATTGACGTAAAAAAAAAGAGCTAAAAGTCGTATGGATCAAAAATGCAGGTAAACATAAGAAAATACGCAGACAATCATGGGCACATTGAGCAGGCATACCGATCAGTTGGGCATGCTCTTTTGCAGCATCAACACATCGCTGATGGTCATTATCAGAAGGACGCCCAACAACACCATCCTCATTCACGATCATCTCGTATTGTTCCTTTTGTGATTCCACTTCTGTGTTTTGTGCTTGTGCCCATGACACCCCTGTCAACTCACCAATTTCCTTAATTTTTTACAAATTAATTTCACACTTCACGTTATCCGTATTGCCTTCTTGCTTTGACCCGAATTTGAACATCTCACTACATTTTTCATTGATATCGAAGACCACTTTATGTGCATCCGAAATACCTTTTATGACCCATTTTAGCTCACAAACACCTACATATCAGCCCCATTTTGTCACTGAAACTGACACATTGCAGACCCAAATCGCACCCACTTCAGCCTCCATTTCATCACTCAGACGCACCTATCTCAGGCCCCATATCATCCCCCAATCACACACCCATTTCGTCCCCCAAAGCGTTTATCTAAACATAAACTTACTTCGAAACCTGCATTAACACTTGTTTTTTTTAACATAAAGGGTGTTTGGAATTGCGACTTTTTATGTATTAGCATCATCAATTCAAGTGAAAAAAGCATGTTAATACTAACCGATTGCTGACACCTTATGGTAATCCGCTTCTCAGCTTGTATCCAAATGCAACCTGGTCCCATGATGAAGTTTCTTTCTTTTATGGTGTTTCGGATTTTCAAGATAATCTGTCAGCTCAAAAGAGCCAATATTCATCCTTGAAAATAAGCAACATCACAAACAAACATCAATTAGCAATCGCAAACATCAATAACACAACTAAGTGAGTACATGAAGCAATCCCAAACACCCTTTCGCCCTAGAATCTGATTTCAATTCATGAGTTATACTATTCTGCTAGCTCAAATTAAGTTCGGACCACATAACAATCTAGAACCCCCGATTTCATAAAAACACTTAAATTAACACGATTTTCGATTGCAAGCTCTTTCGAAATATATAAAAAGTTATACTATTCTGCTATCTACATGGGAAAATTGGTTACATACCTTCTTCGATTGCAAGGTCTTTCGAAGCAAACTTTAAAGCTTGAGTACCCACCTGATCAGCATAAATAGTATGCACTTTATGAATATAGTCTACAATTACAAACACTAATAGAATAATATTGTATCAGACTTTAACCTTTGAAAACATCGGCCGGCGCATGTTCAATTCCTATAACGCTTGGAAGTTCATGAACAGGATTGGATGTGGCCTTCATTTGGGTTGTTGACTGTCACTCGATAGACAACTACACGTAAATAAGAGCAACTTAAATTTGAAAAAGACTAATTGTTAGCAACATAATATACCTGCTGCCAACCCTTGCCACGGGATAGTTCTTCAGAAAACCTATCATTCTCCAGATCATGTACTGCAAATAACTTGTAGACAACAATTCATGATGTTAATAAACCTGCACAAACTGTTTCCATACTCTAAATTTATCAACTGCAAGACATATGATACCTGGACATCTGTTGTCACACGCATCATAAATGTTAATCCGTTTGCTTCTCCACAGATCGTGCGAGGAGCCACCTTCTATTTACTTTCTTTTACTCCCAGCCACAACAATATCTACAGCTCTACTGGTACCATTACCGATAGGCAAAGCAGATATGTTTACACCAGTGTTGGCCAAACCTTCTGAAACAATATGCTCAGGAGTGTTTCTATTACCTGAGTTAGCTGATAGAGGACATGCAACTTTGGCGACAGGTTTTTCTTGGATTTCATTTTCGACAACGCCAAATCGCATAAAGTATAGGACCAAACGTATAAAAAACTAACATGATACAAACATCTAAGGCATATAATATAAGGCAAATAACATTCGGGCTTTAAAGTATACGTACACTACATGACGCTGTTAGAAACACTATAAGAATACAGCTCACCTGACAGTGGTGTTCCGCACGTCTTCAAAACTGAAGGTTGTTGATTTATAACCCAAGAGGCCTTGTGGTCTAGTGCAATTTTAAACTGAGACATACTTTTCATGGTCTGCAACCTACTTTTTCCCCTGCAAATCGGTAACTATTTTATTATGGAAATAATAATTTATACACTAATACATTCAACATAAACGAAGGGTAGTACCTTGCCCATGAACGATGCCTTTCTCCCCACTTCCTGAAACCATTGTGTTTCGGAATATCAACAGTATATAAATAGCCAACTGTGTGACCTAAATAATATTTTTAAAATGGTAAAATAATTCAAACGCACCCCTGATGGTCTCTAATAAGCAATACCAAACACACTACTCCCTTTAGGGTGGATGTCGTCTTATTTAAGCCACAATGAAAAGTATGCTATCCAATTTTACCAAGCACATATCTTATAACAGATGTCAATCAAAACCTCATTTTGTAGTGATTACGTTTTCAATGACACTAAAGAAAAGCAATAACTATACCGAATATGTTCTTTAAGTATTAGTTTCCGAAGGCCGCCACCAATCTGCAGCTGCAACCGCCACCACGCTACAAATATGTCATTAAAACATTTTATCAAACACATGGTATGAAACATGAACAAATTAACAAATTTCTTCCATTAAAACAACACGTCTAAAACCAATACATAACCATCTTAATCCTAACAAACCTAAACATTTTTATAAAAAAGAAAAACTTAATGACAGAAAGAAAAAGCCTTACTTTTTGGAATATCAACATCATCATCATCAATCTTTTCAACTTTTGGCTCTTCAACCTTAACGCCGTGGTCTTGGGTGGTCCTTTGCCTCTAGCGCTTCTTCTACCACCGGCCAGTGATTTTCAATAAGAAATCAAAACATAAAAAAATATATATATCACAAATTTCATACAGAAAATAGCAAAATACCATAAACCCACATCGCAAATCATGCAAAATACAACTCAGTATCATAAACTCACATCATAATCTAACCAAGAACAAAAACCCATAAATCAAATTTTCTTACTTACCTATTATTGGAATTGGATTTGCAATGGGTTTCAGATCAAAAACTGTGTGCTGGTTTTGATAAGAACAAAGGAGATGAATATGTGAGACTGAGGCCGCCACGTATCAAATAGGAAGACACGTATGTCGATAGCAGGCCAGGAGAAGGAAGATGGATATGGCAGTTGGGCTGAAGAGAATAGCGGGAGCCTAAACGACAGGGGTGGGCACCGTTTTGTGTCCCCATATTATATGGGAAAGCCTACGCAGGCACCTCATGTTTTTCTTGGCAGGCACCTCAAGTAGGTGTGGGTCCCCCTTCCGTACGGCAGCTGTCACTTTTGACTTTTTTTTTTTTTTTTTTTAATTGTGTGTTTAGTTTTTAATTTATGTATATTGTATAGTGTATTTAATTTGTGTAATGTTTTTATATGTATAGTGTATTTAATTGTGTAGTGTTTTTATATTGTGTATTTGTTTCCATTTAATTAAACAATAACAATAAAACATTAGACATTAAAACATTAAACAAGTAAAACAACAAATGTTTTTAATATTACAACGAAATCTACTCCACATGAAGATTATTAATGTCATCTATAAGCTCATAGAGTATTTTTTTTAAACCTTTTTTATAAATTTTTTATAAACTTCTTATAAATTTTTTATAAATTTTTTTATAAACTTTTTATAAACTTTTTTTTATAAACTTTTTATAAATTTTTTTTTATAAACTTTTTATAAACTTTTTTTATAAATTTTTTATAAACCTTTTTTATAAATCTTTTATAAATTTCTTATAAATTTTTTATAAACTTTTTAAAAAAAGTATTACAAAATGACAAAAAAGTAGCAGCACATGTTATACTGTAAATATTTATGGAGTATTATATGTTGAAAGTGAGAAAGAAATTTGGAAAAGAACTAGCGCGTGAGGGTGACGAGAAAGGTGGTGAAAGTGGGAGTGAGTTTCAAGTCATGACAGTGTGTGACAGCCTATTAACAAGTACAAACTCCCCTAATGGGGTGCCTCAATAGGAGGACCCTATTATATATCTTATAATGATGACATGATGATATTGGATATGTACCTATCTAGATCCAGTCGTGAGTTTCAAAAGAAAATCAACCGTACCATAGCTAGAGCCGTTTATTCGTCACCTATCTTTTTCATTTTCTGAGGTTATCGTGCTGATAATGTTTTATAAAATAATAAACAATAACAAAAGAGGAAGAGAGAATTCTTATTAAGTGACTTATTAAGGTTACAAGTGTATTGTATATATAAGGTGGATAAATACATCTCAAACCCTAAAGCCCACTAGAGATAAATGTGAATAGACATAAGCCCATTAATATTTACAACAGTTGTATGTTTTTGTTCTCCATGAAATCGGAATTTATAAGCTCAAACCAAGTGTTTGTCTAAGCTTATTTGAGCAGGCTTATGAGCTTATTTATGGGTGTTTTAATAAGCCAAAAAAGTGAGGCTTTTTTACTCTTTATCATTATTAATTTTTGCCCTCATTTACTACCCTGTACATTTTTACCTCTCCTCCATTATTTCTCCACAACTACCTGTACCTCCTCTACCCTCCTCTCATCAATAACTGTATTCTCCATAAATATTATGCACCAATAAAGTGTACCTCTTCATTAATCCTCTCCATTAAATAATAACTCCATCACCTGATTTATTACATCTACATATATCTAATATTGTGTTTGTATCCATCTTACAAACCAGTGGATGACATAATAAGCCACACACCTACTACTTCCATTAATATCTTCACATGCGCTAATCCAACTCCAATTGTTGGTTCGTCAATTAACAGGTTTGTTTGTAGTTTTCCATAACCAGATTGTAGTTAGTTTGGTAGTTATAGTCTTCATGTTGTGTGATTTGGAATTGATTGCTTTTTATACTAAAAAATCAAAAGAAAACTTTGTTTATCTGAATATTAGAACCGAGTATTGTGGAGTCAAGTCACAATATTCGGATTAAAAAATGACGGCTGCCTTCGTAAAGAAAATTTTATTTTTGATAACAGAAACAAAAAGCAAAAATTGATGGGTGAAAATTTGAGTAATCTACTATTTTATCCGATTTAAAAGTAGTATTGGTTGTAAAATGGTTTAACAAAGGTAAAATGTGTTTGATTGTTGTTGACAATGAAATGTGAACATGTTGGTGCTTGTTGAAACTCTCGGCTCAAGACACCAAGAAGACGAGAGTGTCTTGGTTTGCCTTGATGGTCTCGGTTGACTTAAATTAAGAGGGTGCGAGACTTGCTTATCGCAAAATGTGAAGTGTGAGTCTGTGTGTTCATGTGTCTGAATTGTTTTGGTAAAAATAAAATTAGTGTTTAAGTGAATTTGGGTGTGGTGCGTTAGTTTAACAGGCTCTGTGTTTGGCTTGAGTTCAGTGGGTCGCAAACCTGTATAAGGTGTGTTTCGATGGGGTTATGTTGCTTGAGTGTGGGTTAACGAACACGCCACAAGGGTGAGTGTTGTTTACTTAGTGCGGTTAACGAGACACCCATAGGGTTAACGAGACATCATACGGTTAAATGTCTTATGGTGTGTAATTGTTTGTTTGATTGTTTAATATAAATGTATCAAACATGCTTTACTGTTTGATAAATTGTTAATTTTTGGCAGGAACCGGTTCCAAAACTCCATGTTCACTGGGATTGGGATAATACTGTTGTGGCAAATGTCTTTAAAGCTGTTAGGACAGTCAGAGCTCATATTGCTCGACTCTTACCTAGCCTACATTTCAGCAGTTTTAAAGCTTATGGAAAGGCCAAGAAATTAAGTGACAAACAAGGATTGGATTTCATGGATAGTGCAGTTTCATTTATAGATGTCGCAGGTAATAAGGAAAATCAATCTGATTACGTTATGATGACAGAGATGATGTTGCAAGCTACACCGGCTCGCTATATAATGGCAATCACCGGTGACGGTGATTTCTACCAATCTCTACAGGCATTACGGGAATTTGGTAATAGGGTCATCCTATTTACCCAAGGACTGTGACCGCCCGACAATTCTCGGGCGGTCACAGTCCTTGGGTAAGCTAGGATGACCCTATTACCAAATTCCCGTAATGCCTGTAGAGATTGGTAGAAATCACCGTCACCGGTGATTGCCATTATATAGCGAGTTGGTGTAGCTTGCAACATCATCTCTGTCATCATAACGTGTGTTGAAGATGTAAAGAGGTTCAAGTCGAGAGCAGTGTCAAATGATGATGATCTTGATAGTATTGAAATTGACAAAGATAGTGAAGAAAAGTATTGGAGTGAATGATCGTAACATGATCTGTATTTCTTTTTCTTGAAATAATTAGTGATCATATTTTCCCCTTCAAATAATGAAAATGCAACTGTTGTGATTCGATTTAATAAACTGTTCTCGACATATAAAAACATCCATCAACCTAACCAAAAAACAACATTACATTTCATAACTAAATGAGTTGCTAAGCATATCCTAACGCAAATTATGGGTTGTTTATGCATTTGTCATCTCGGCATCAAGATTCATTGGCTTGGATTCAGGTGGTGCTGAATATGTTGTTGGCTCTGAAGGTCTAACATCAGAAAACTGGGTAGACATGGGTTTGGATTCAACTCCTCCTGCAAATGGGCTTTCGACTTCCATGACAGAGGCCCGGGGAGGAGAATGTGGCTGTACGTCAACCTCGGGGTATGCAGCCTTGAATCTTGCTCTTAGCCCTTCATCCACCAGTCGAGCTCCACTTAATTGATTACCAAGTGACATCCAACTGTTGCATAAACCAAGAGTGTATAAACCATCACAATGCTATATGCAATCAACAATCAATACAGCGGAAAATACCTATAACATGGTTTAAATAGTTCAGACTAGACTTGAACATTTAATCACATCACGTTTACATATTTGCAGTGATATGTATAAACATGTAATAAAACATGAGGTTGCTTACCCTGCATGTGTGTTGTGCATCCGAGCAAACAATTCAAGCTTTCTTGTTCTTGGACTGATTCTCTCCAACAAAGGGTACATCTGAGACAAAGATGATCTGAATTAGGGTCACTTTGCTCTCAAAATACTTATTATTGGTATAGTAAACACTGAAGCAACTAAAGACAGTTGGTATAACTCAATGACAAATATTAAAGGATGGAAGAAGTATTAACCTCGTCTGGCTTACGGCTTGTTTCTCGAACCTCTGCAACAATGACATCAGTGTCAATATTCCTGTTAACTATTGGGTCTCCTTTAATGCCAACAAGGCAGTGTTCCTTGCTATGATTAAGCCAATGGCCAGTTCGTCCGGTTCTTATAATCCGTTGAAGTTGATTGGTTTTCACCCATATAATTTCCTCAACACGCTTGTATCCCCACAGTTCCAAACTGCATGATGTAATTAAATCAATTCATTATATTTATAAAATAAAATTTAAAAAAAAAAAAAAAATCTCTAAATTTAATAAGACATTTAAAAACTAATTTATCTGATATAGATATGGTATGATCCTACCAAATTCAGATTTCACAACCGGTGACACTCATAAAACACATTTATATTCCAAGTTGTTTAGCCAGAATCCAATTCAATGTTTTCATATTTACTGATCAGGTTGCATTACATTCAAGACATGGCATTCTCATCAAGTTTCTATCAGTTATAAGCCAATCCTCAATAACAAAAAATAACCTTCCTAACTACAACTGTTTTGCAAGCTTATTGTGTCTCCACTTTATCAATATCACATTGAAGTTGCAGTTTGGTTCAGCCGTTCAGTATGACATAACTTTTACTAGTATCCAAGGTGCATTCAATTTTGCCATTCGGGGAAAAAAATGCAAGGTATTAGCCAACTCACGTCAATACTTTGTTACCTCCTTATAGGCAGCCTCTACCTCTTATATTGACTGCTTATGGTACATGCTTTTGCTTAAGACTTGTGCACTCTAAGCCAATGTTTAAGATGACTAGATCAACTAAAAACATTTCTGAACTTCTACTTAATCAGTGTCACTCTTAAATTTCCTCATTTACATCAAAGAACAGTTTGATCTTTGTTTACCAATTTCCTCATTAACGCCTACCAAACAACATACTTAAATGTTAAATCAGATTTTATAGGCAAACAACATTAATCCTCGTAAATCTCTCATCTCTCAAGTAAAACTGACCCTAAATAATGAAATTTACTATTACTAAGTACTAACTACTTCTTTTCTGAACATACATGCTGCATCTTTCATTTCTATAACAATACAAAACATCAATCAACATGATCTTTTGTTCGAAAGCATATATCACAGCAAATCATCCTGCATGCCTCTCTAGACCCTTCTAACTTTCAAAAAGATTTCATTTCTCATTATAACACGCTTTACCACCACTTGTATCACAAAATCTTTCATCAAATTCCTACACATCTTAGAGATTTCTTCTTCTAGATCAATGCATACAATATGTAAATCCTCTCATGTGTATCTCTCTAACGAAGAACCTTTAATCTTTATTCCCCCAACATAAAACCCAATTTTTTGTACCTTATTCTCGACTGTTATCCCATGCACATGCTGTCTATAAATGTATTAGTGTCCCTAATCGAAATAGATTAATATGATAGTAATCTTACTCTATTTACATGCATCCTCTTTATCTGATAGTTAGAACTAACTTACTGAGATTATCTAGGGAATGTAAAAAACATGGGATCTAAACAAATGTCGAAAAGTTGGACTTTCGTAAGTTAAAGTAAAACCAAAGAACAGAAACCTGCCAAAACTACATGTGTAACATTTAAAGATTTCATACCATTCACGACCAAGTTCCATTGCTCGTCCAGTTACCCATAGAAAGATAAGGCCATCAGTCTGCAAAGCTTGAATATTGAGACCTCTCATCTCATCATCAGCCATAGTGCCGTAAGGTAACTCCATATGAATATCCCATGGTGGATCAGCCATAATCACTCCATACTGTCCTAAGATATCCATTCTAAAGTTACGAATGTCACAGTTAATCCACTGTGATTCACCAAGCTCCACTTCCGAACAGTACTCAGGTCGCAGGGGCTTTATTGGCTTTGGAACACCCATCATCATATGTGCCACTTCTGGCGTTGAATCAAGTTCGTAATGTACATACTTGCAAGTCTGCACAAACAAAATTAAAATAGCAACTTTCTAGTTAAAATAAGTTATTAAACGAAAGGTAAAATTCAAACTTATTAGGTGACGCTGCTTTCACCTTCATGTGACGGCATGTGTCGAGGAAAGAACAGTCACCAAGGTTCATATCAGTGTGGGGAGCTATTATGCGACGGAAATGAACCTGATAAAAATGCAACATAATTCTTAAACTGCTCAATGAAAACTAATATCTCAGAATTCATGAGTCACAACAAACAAACCTTTTCACACGAGATAAAAGAGCCAGACTGACGACGACAATCTTCTTTTGTCAAAGCAGTACAATACTCCTTCACTTGAGAGCCACCTTTACTCTTAAACTGTCGTAATCATAACGCAACACATTATCAATATCATACTCACTATCACTAACCTATTAAAAACATAAAATAAATACAAAAAATTCACGAACCTTTGCAGCAACAGCGGTTTCCTTAGCAGTAGGCCTATGAATAAGCCTCATCAACTCTTCACCCGTTTTCGACTTCTGCAATTCCTTAAACGACTTCTTGTTTAGCAACGCCTCCACATCCTTCATATCATCCTCTTCCGTCCTAGGCGCCTTCATCGGCGAATACATTCCCCCTGTCCCCCTCCCCATCCCCCCAACTCCCCTCGGCCCCACCCAACTCCCCACATTACTATCCCTTAAACTCGTTTCATTACTATTATTATTACTCTGTTTACTTTCGGGCAGCTCCTTAACTAACTTAACCCTATCAATCCCCTTAACCAAAACCCGAACCCTCCCATTACCCCTAACCTCCTCCAACACCACCCCACCTTCCTCCGATATCGACTTCAACGCGCTTTCGACGGCCGAAAGCGGCTCCCCAGAACCGCTTAAACGCGCCTTCTCCGCTTCCGTAACCGACTGAAACCCCTCGCTCTCAATACATGTCAACAAACCAACCGAATCAATCTCCGTAAACGGCACTCTCTCCAGCAAACAAACCGCCACAACCGCCCTAACGACAACGGCAACTTCACCATCTGGTAAGGAGGGTTTGAGGAGCTTGAGGGAGGTGACAGGTGGCAAGGCCGTTAAGCGAGGACGGCGTTTGGAGGAGCTAGGGTTAGGGTTAGGGTTAGGGTTAGGGTTTGGTAAGGGTGTGAATTGACGGTTGTTGAAAGTGGAGATGATTTTGAGATTGAGGTTTAGGGTGGATGTGAGGTCTGGAACGACGCCGTTTTGGAGAGATGAGATGAGGTCGAGTTGGGAGTTGTGGAGTGTTTGGATACGGGTTTCCAGCTGGGTTTTTATGTCTTTGATGGTGTCTGATGATGGTTCTGTGATTTCCATAGTGTTTGTTACAGTTGAAGGAGATGAATTTGAAGGGTTTTATATGATGGAGATCTGTTTGGACTTTTTTTAAGTCAACTTTCAAACTAGCCCAACTAAACGCTCCAACAAGGTTTTTTAGGAGACGTTTGGTTTCCTAGTGGGTATAAGATCAAAGAAAACCTTAGTCGTTTAGGAGACGTTTGGTTTCATAGTGGGTATAAGAATAGGTATGGGGGTACCAATGATGCTTTAGTCCATTGGTAAGAGCTCTTGGGCTTGGGTCAATAGACCCGGGTTCAAACCTCTTCCATGGCACTAAAGATCATTTGGTACCATCTCCCACCGTAAATGCTCAGATTGACTGGTCATCGAGGGGCTTTTGAAGAAAATGGCCAGGGTTCAAAGCCCACCTCCTGATAAGTACAGTCACTGGGACATGTGCTCATTGCCTGGGGCCGGGTCTTTGGGGGAGGGTCCGGTTGGCATCCATAGGATGCA